>VXAX01001188.1:40808-69534 GCA_013399835.1 Leptocoma aspasia | reverse complement strand
ATCCAGGCTCCCCAGGTGACAGGAGTGACTCCCTGGGGTGCTATGGACACCTCCATGGAGAGCTGTCCTGCTCTGGAGGACATCCAGGCTCCCCAGGTGGCAGGAATGACTCCCAAGGGTGCTGTGGGGCTGGAGCATCCCCCTGCCCTCGGGCTGTGCTGTGGGACCCAGTTGCAGACAGGAAATGTTCCTTTCCCATCATGATGAACATGCTGTGAAAAACACCCACGTGATCGTGAAAGGAAAAAATTCCCCCAGAATGGGAGTGATTTTTTTTTGTTGCCATTTATTATTGAGACTGAATTACACCAAATTGTTTTGGTATGTAAATGCCAAGTTTATTGTTCATTAAAATCATTGCAGAGTTAAGCTTTCTGGGCATGTTGTATGATAGATAATGACAATTATTTAGCCCGAGTCAGAGCTTAGTCTTAATTTGTGACATTAATTGCCTTTATATATAATTAAATGCACTATAATGCTCCCATATGCAGAATCTGTGCATCCATGAAAGTGCTAATCAAACATATTTATTAATTTCTCAGAGAGCTTTTTGTCAAGGCTTTGATACAGTTGAGTGGTTTTTGGTAAATAACATTTTTTTAAGATGTTTAGCAAAATATTTTGATAATTGCTTTTTGTGCTCATGGCATAATTAATATAATTTCTAATAGATTAATAAGAGCTGAGGGGTGAGGTGCTGCATCCATCCAGCTCAGCACTGCTTTGCCTCTGGCTCCTGTGGAGTCAGAATTCCATCAGCAGCCCTCAGTGTCCCAGGCCTTTCCCAAAACCACTTCAAAAAGGCAAATCTGGAGTGTGTTGAGGGTGCCTGGATGCAGGTTACAAACCTGGAGTCCCAGGAGAGCTGGGCTGTGCCCTCTGGGCTCGTTCTGTTCCTTATTCACCCTCAGCCCCGCTTGGGAGCAAATGGATTTGAACTTGCACCTCCCACATCAGGGGCTGCCAGCTTCAATTCCCTGCTCCACTGAGAGCTTGCCAATCACCAGAGCTTTATTCAGTGTGTGCTGAGCAGAGAAGAGAGAAGGGTTCTGGGGCAGGGGGGCACACAGCTGCGTTTGCAGGGTCATTTCTGTCCCCTGGGAGCCCCGAGGGGAGCTCCAGGGGGAGCAGGGCTGGCTATTTGCTGTCCTTGATGTAGCCACTATTACTTATTACTAATAAACAATAATTCAAGCCATGATTTAATTTTAACAATTGAATTTTATAATTAAATTAAAAAATAATTAGTATTTAATTTAAATGATTCTTTTGTATTAATAAAAATTTATTCTCTGAATGATTGGTCAAGCACTGGAACAGGGAAGTGGTGGCGTCCCCATCCCTGGAAGAGTTCAACAAGTGGCACTTTGCAATATGGCTGGTGGACACGGTGGTTGAAAGTTGGACTGGATGATCTTGGAGGTCTTTTCCAACCTTAACGATTCTGGGATTCAATTCTACTTGTACCACACATTTATTTCCAGTAAATTTTACTTTCAGCAAATGCTGTTATTTTATACCACCCAAGAAGAATACTCCTTTTTTTTTTCCTTAAGAATGATCTCAGCTTTATTTTTTCCTCCAGTTTTTTGGTGCTGAGCATCTGACTGGTGCCAAAGGGTGGCCCTGGGCAGAGCCACAGCCCTTTTCCCCCCAGCCAGCCCCTGGCTGTGCCCAGGGAATGCCAAAGCCTCTCCTTTGGCTCCCAGGAAGGTTCCAGCAGCCCGGTGACGTGCACAGTCCCAAACCACAATGACAGAATGTCCTTCTCTTCCACCTGCCAAAAGAACTCCCAACCAAGAGGCTTTGTCTGGGTTTATCTCAGGCTTATTGTCCCTGCAGAAGATTTATTAAATCCAGCAATGACAGCAGTTCTTTCTCCCAGTCACAAGCTTTTATCTTGTTGTTAAAAGTTTTAAACAGCATCTCACACAACAATGAACATCACACACATTTCAATGAGCCCCTTCAAGGAAGAACCTCAGCTAATCTGTGATGAATGTATCTCAATCTAGTGCTCTTTAATTTATAAAAATGACTGTCTCCCACTATATTGAATCATGAGATAAGTGAACCTTGCTCTTAACTTTTCAGTTGGTGTAATCCTGTGTCTGCTCTCTCACATGTGCCTTTGGAGCAGATAAATGATGTGCAAGTGCCTTTTCCCAGTGCCTAGAAAGGAGGGACTCAGCAGGGACACCACCACTTCCCTGTTCCAGTGACCAATCTTTCAGAGAATAAATTTTTATTAATACAGAATAATCGTTTAAATTAAATACTAATTAATTTTTAATTTTAAATTTAATTATAAAATTCAATTGTTAAATCATGGTTTAAATTTTTGTTTATTAGTAATAAATAGTAATGGCTGCATCAAGGACAGCTGCACACGAAAGGGCAGGCAGCAGGGCATGGCACAGGACAGGGCAGGGTTCTGGCTCTCCATGTCCTCTGCTGCTGCCTCCCTGCTGTGCTTTGGGCTCCCATCAGCACCAGGTGNTTTAACAATTGAATTTTATAATTAAATTAAAAAATAATTAGTATTTAATTTAAATGATTCTTTTGTATTAATAAAAATTTATTCTCTGAATGATTGGTCAAGCACTGGAACAGGGAAGTGGTGGCGTCCCCATCCCTGGAAGAGTTCAACAAGTGGCACTTTGCAATATGGCTGGTGGACACGGTGGTTGAAAGTTGGACTGGATGATCTTGGAGGTCTTTTCCAACCTTAACGATTCTGGGATTCAATTCTACTTGTACCACACATTTATTTCCAGTAAATTTTACTTTCAGCAAATGCTGTTATTTTATACCACCCAAGAAGAATACTCCTTTTTTTTTTCCTTAAGAATGATCTCAGCTTTATTTTTTCCTCCAGTTTTTTGGTGCTGAGCATCTGACTGGTGCCAAAGGGTGGCCCTGGGCAGAGCCACAGCCCTTTTCCCCCCAGCCAGCCCCTGGCTGTGCCCAGGGAATGCCAAAGCCTCTCCTCTGGCTCCCAGGAAGGTTCCAGCAGCCCGGTGACGTGCACAGTCCCAAACCACAATGACAGAATGTCCTTCTCTTCCACCTGCCAAAAGAACTCCCAACCAAGAGGCTTTGTCTGGGTTTATCTCAGGCTTATTGTCCCTGCAGAAGATTTATTAAATCCAGCAATGACAGCAGTTCTTTCTCCCAGTCACAAGCTTTTATCTTGTTGTTAAAAGTTTTAAACAGCATCTCACACAACAATGAACATCACACACATTTCAATGAGCCCCTTCAAGGAAGAACCTCAGCTAATCTGTGATGAATGTATCTCAATCTAGTGCTCTTTAATTTATAAAAATGACTGTCTCCCACTATATTGAATCATGAGATAAGTGAACCTTGCTCTTAACTTTTCAGTTGGTGTAATCCTGTGTCTGCTCTCTCACATGTGCCTTTGGAGCAGATAAATGATGTGCAAGTGCCTTTTCCCAGTGCCTAGAAAGGAGGGACTCAGCAGGGACACCACCACTTCCCTGTTCCAGTGACCAATCTTTCAGAGAATAAATTTTTATTAATACAGAATAATCGTTTGAATTAAATACTAATTAATTTTTAATTTTAAATTTAATTATAAAATTCAATTGTTAAATCATGGTTTAAATTTTTGTTTATTAGTAATAAATAGTAATGGCTGCATCAAGGACAGCTGCACACGAAAGGGCAGGCAGCAGGGCATGGCACAGGACAGGGCAGGGTTCTGGCTCTCCATGTCCTCTGCTGCTGCCTCCCTGCTGTGCTTTGGGCTCCCATCAGCACCAGGTGAGCAGCCACAGCTGCCCACTTGGATTTCCCAGCCCTGTGCCATCGCTGGCCCTCGTCTCCTCCTCTGGAATGAGCAGGACAATAACAGAATGACCCAGAGCTGTTGTGTCCTCCACAGAGCCCCAGGAAGTGCCTGCCCAGCCTCGGGCTGATGCACAGACTGCAGCCACCAGGACCTGCACACCTTTCCTGGGGCTGGCACAGCAGTGGCACAAGGAGGGCACTGAGCCCCCAGTCTGTCCCCGGCGGTGGCACTCGGGGACACCGTCCCTGGCTGCAGCCCCAGCCCGCCCTGCCACCCTCCCTGCAGCCCCTCTCAGCTCTGAGCTGTGCCTGGGCCAGCATTTTCTCTCCTGGTAGTTTGTTCTCTGCTGGGAGCAGCAGGTCCCCCAGCCCCCCCTCCCTCCCAGCCTGGTTTGTGTCCCCGAGATCCCCCAGCTGCAGGAGCACCTGCAGAACTCAGAAACACCTCAAGTTCTGCACTTTAAGGGCTGCCAAGGCTCACAGAGAAGGGAGGAAACTTGAAAAGGATTGAAAAAGATCATTTTCCCCCAAGTATGATTCTTCAAAGAGCTGGAGCTTGCCTTCTCCATTCTGCCCAGCAAAAGAAAATGTATATTAAAAAAATAGAACAGAATAAAATTATATAAAATAAATAAGTTATGTGGGAAGAGGTGTGTCACCTCGGGTTTTGAAGGCAGTTTCCTT
This sequence comes from Leptocoma aspasia, assembly GCA_013399835.1. Taxonomy (NCBI): domain Eukaryota; kingdom Metazoa; phylum Chordata; class Aves; order Passeriformes; family Nectariniidae; genus Leptocoma; species Leptocoma aspasia. The sequence goes on along the minus strand of VXAX01001188.1, from coordinate 65,031 downwards.
CAGCCATGTGAGTTTCTGGGTTTGTTTGCTTTGCTTTCCTTCAATATTTACACGAGGAAGTTTCAATTGCTTTGCTTTACTTAAACATTGAAGTCGTTGTGTGCTTTACTGGCATAAATATTTGTTTTATTTAAAATCTACTTAGCTGAAAGATCAACAACAGAGGAAGAAATCAGAAATTACACTGGAATTTAAGAGGAAGAACAGCAATTAACTCTGTCAAGGTGTTAACCTTTTCAAAATGCTGCCTTTGAGTGATGCACGAACATGTATGAATTGTTCAAAAGTCATTTTCTCCATTTCAATCCATTTTCCCCTCCCCTTTTCTCATTCCCCCCCATGATCCCTTTCCCTCCCCACTGCTGTGATGGAGGCAGGAATTTGAGGGCAGGGCCACGGGTGATCTGAGGCCAGGGCAGCCAGGAAATCCCAGCAGCCCAACAGGATGCCCCAAAAGGATTTAAACTTATTGTCTGATGTCTGCGAAGTCTGCCTTCCTTGCCCTCAAGATGGGTCCCTTCCAACTCAGTGAATTCTAGGATTAATGAACTCATTCCACCTTTTCTTTACAATTCCACTGAAGGGTGAAATGTTGATCGGTGTGTGTCCCAGCCCTGCACCGGCAGGAATTTGGTGCTGAGACTCTTCTCAAATAAAGGCATTTGGAGGCCAGCCTGGGCTCCCACTGCACTCTGTCCCCTCTCTGCTGACATGAGGCAGGAGTCACATTTTTATTCCTGACACCTGCCACAGAGTTTAAGCACTGTAATTATTTCTCTTCTCTCAGCAGGTGTTCCACCCATTATATGCAATTTTGGAGGCTTAGTTCCCGCTGCAGCCTGCAGTGTGTATCCCTGCACAGTGTCACAATGGAATAAAAACACACCACCTCTTTTTTCCAAGATGAAACTGCGTGTACCTGAAATCCCTTGGCCGTTTGTCCCAACAGAAATGGTTGAACTAACAATAAATCTCTCCCCCTCGCTAGGCAGATTGTGTTTCTGTGAAGATGCTGATTTCACAGCAGCAGTGAAGTGCCTGGCCAAGGCTCTGGGTGGTCTTTAGAGACTGAGAAGCCCTCGGGAGGAGGGGGTAGCTCTGCTCAGACCCTCCTCCATCACCTGCTGGACCCCCAGCACGGGCAGCAGCCAGGTGGCTCTGCCAGGGCAGCCCTGGGGCTCCACGGGTCTCTTTCCAGGCAGAAATGGTACTGTGACTCCAGCACTTGTTCGATCATGAAGAACATTTCATTTTTCACCTTTTGGGTGCTGCACAGGCCCACGGGACTCCAAACCCACCCACAGGGAGCCAAGGGCAGCACCTCCCCTCAGAGCAAGGGCAGCTGGTGGCTGGACATGGATTGTCCCAAATATTCCATTACTCCAAATATTCAAAATTATCCCTGAGAGCAGCAAAAGGGATTTCAGAGCCTAACAAAGGCAGTGGCAGCCTTGCTGCGAGTCAGCAGGTGACATCCCAGAGCCTTTGGGGTGCCCCAGTCCCTGGGGAGCAGCAGGGCCCTCTCCCACCACCAGCCACAGCTCCCCTCCTGCCCCTTCCCAAGGGATGCTCCAGGAGGTGCCTTGGCCACGGGAGCTGCAGGTCCCCGAGTCACTTTGTCACCTGTGGTGGGTGCTGCTCCTCCTGCCCACGCCCTTCTGCTGCACCCGTGGGCAAGGGAGGTGGGGATTCACCAGAACAGCTCAAGCACACAATTAATGCCAACCTGCAAGAGCTCCTCAAAACGCTGCTGGGCCTCCAGCCTCAAATATAAATTAGCAGGTGGGTGTTCATGTATTTTTTCCCTTCTGTCACAATGATGGATTTTTCAGTTTCAAGATAAGACAGTGCCTGTTAGAGCCAAATATTGACAGAGGAGATAAAGAGGCCTGTTATGATAATGGGCATAATGAAATGCTGTTTATAAAAGGATACCTGGGACTACATAACTTTCCCTACTCTGGAATATTGATCCCCTCAAGAGAAATAAAATTATCTTTCTTCTGCCTGCTGTACCTGTACCCGTGTTTTATACCTGCAGCAGAAACACCTTTTAAAAACAAAGATCTTGAATTGTGTCACTTGCTGACTCAGTGCTGCTTGGCTCCAAGTTCAGAAATGGGCAAATACAAAATCTGAATTTTTCCCATGGGGAAATTCCACTGCTGCCAGCCCCGTCCCCATGCCTGGGCCTGAACAAAGGCCAGGGTCCCTCCTGGCTGCAGCAGAGCTGCCACACCAGTGGCTTCCCCTGTGCAGAGCTCTCCCACACAACTCCTGTATGTAAAATGCTGATAGCAAATATAAAACATAAATGGTTATAAATGATTGTATAAAACATAAAACATAACCAGAACTGCCTAATAACTCCAGAGAAAGAGTCTGGCAGGCTCTGTCAGATGAAACTCCATCATCTCAAACCTCCCTGGAGTTTTCCTGTGTAATCCATCACTAAAATGAAATTATATCAGTTACCATAGAAACATCTTGACCAATAGCCTGATTTTTTTTTTCCCCATGAAGTGAAATATTGTTCCATTCACACCTGGAGCTGCCCCTCTGCCAGGGCTGGTTTGGGTGAGCTGATGTTCTGCTCACTCACCCACTTGGCAAAAGGCAGAATTTTCAATTTTCCTCCCATTCCCTGTTAGTGCCATTATTGCTGCTGCTGCTCCTTTTTTCCTCTTTCTGAATAAACTGCTGAGTAACACAGAACTGTTCAGAGGAGAAGTAATGAATGGTTGAAACACACACTAATATACCATGTAGGGCTCTGCATTTCCCTTGGAAATGGTTTGATCTCGGGATCCTACTCACATTTTATAGCACAGAAATCCCATCCAACAGCAAAGCTGCTCCTGGGAGGAGGAGGAGGGAATATTTCCCCTCAGGCTGGAATCTTGGAAGAAGCCCCTGGGAATGAATCCCTGGGATTCAGAGGGATGAGCCCTGGGCTCCTCCAGGGAATTCAGAACCAGAATTTCTGGGGGAAGCTGAACCACACCAAGAGACTTATTTCACCTTTTTAAGACCATCCTGGGGTCCCTCAGTTCGTGGCAACAAAGTTTCACAGGTTTATTTCCATCCCTCACCCCAGCAGACACTTGGCCAGACTCTCCTGCTGGAATTCCAAGAGCTGATCCATGGAGCCCTGCCTGGGACACTCCTGGTGTACTTCAGCACGTTTTTCATCTCACACAATTGTTCAGATTTATGCTGTGACTGCAGACATAAATCGTCCTCATCCAGCTCGCAGACATATGTTATTGCAGCAGGCTGAATCTTTATATAGTTGTATTTTTTATGTCCCAAACAGTACAAAACTTCTGTTTGCAATCCAAACAAAGCCTGTTCTGAACCTTTTTTTGCTTAGAGATTGTATTTCAACAGCTTGCTTAAAATTAAAACCTAAAGGAGGAATCATAAGACGCCTGATTTATTATTAATCATGGGGGAAGATAAATGTTTTCAATCTCTTTATGTCTACAAAGCACTGCAGATCCCACTAGGAACTTGGATGGCTCAGGCAGCTTCCTGGCATTTTAATCTTCAATGTAAATTCATTCTCAAAAAAAAAAAAAAACCACCAAAAAAAAAAAAACCAAAAAACAACCCAGACAAACAAACAAACAAACCCCGCAAACACAAAAAAACCCACGAAAAACCAAACACCAAAACAAAAACAAACACAGGGAAAAAAAAACCAAAACCACCAAAAAAACCACCACAACAACAAAGGAAGCAAAGCCCAGGGCCCAGCAGTTGGGAACACTGATGGCCCAGCTCGGCCACTCTCCTCAGGCATTCAGCAGGTGTAAAACCCAGTCCTCCAACCTGTCAGATTTATTCCCATTTTGCCTCTCCTGCCATCTGTGCCCCTGCCAGCCCCAGCACACACAGCTCTTAGCAATCCAATTTATTGCTCTCATCTGCCTGGGGCTCCTCAGGCTGAGTTGGAGTTTGGGTTGGAGTTTGAGCTGTTTATTTCTCCATTAGGTCAGACATTATGGGCAATATTGGGCTGATGCTGCACCAAAAATTCCTTTTTACCGAGTGGCACTAGAACTTCCACATGAACTACATGTTCCCTGTATCAGCTGTGTCTTCCACAATACTTAAACTATTATGAAGTGCATTTATTTTCAAGTACACACTAAATGCTGACCTGAAGGGAAACCACAAGCCCCCAGAGCTGTTTGCTCACTGGAAGCACAGCAAGGATGGGCTTGGTTTCCATCAAATATTCAGCAATTTCTGCAACTTTAAAATGGAAAAACGAGGGAATGCTCCCAGGTGCAGTATCCAAAGGCACGGTTTGAACTCTGCCCTGTCACTCCCAGGCAGCACAGCCTGGCTGAAAGGCACCTGAGATGGCTCCCCCACCTCTTGCCAGCCCCTAGCTTCATCAAAACGGGCTTAAATCACCCCAAATCCGGGCTGAACTGCCAGCTCAGCCCAGGATCTTGGAACACCCACATCCTCCTGCCTTAAGGGTTCCCTGGAGCCAGTGAGGAGCAGCAGGGACCTGTGCTGCTCTCCGTTCCTGCAGGACAGCCAGGGACACCCTCCCCGAGCCAGGCAGCTCCAAGCCCTGGCCAGCCTGGCCTCAGACACTCCAGCCAGGGGGACTGGGGTCATTTCAAGACTCTCATAATGATATTTACAGTAAGGCTTGCTTCAGCAGCACCATGGAACAGGATTTAAGGACCAAGAAGGAATTAGTTCCTAGAGAGGTGCTGGACACGGGCCCTTGGCTGGAAGGCAGGGGACACAAGATAAACACCTGTGGATGCTGCCCCAGTGCCCCTGGACCTTTACAGACACTAAACAGAAGTTACATCTCCAGGATTGTTCTCCACCTCAGAACAGGCAATTAAAACTGGGCCGCCGTCTTTGATTTTCAATATCTCATTTAAATCTTGTAATCAAGTTCAATTAGTGACCTTGGAAAAGTTTTCTAAAATTTAGTGCTGCTTCACCACAATGCTTTTTATGACCTTTCCTTCTGCACAGCCTTTCTTCTTCCTTTGAATCCAGGCAATATTAAGGAAATATTATCTTTGTAAATGCAGGTGAGGCTGATGATATTATTGATTTCAGATAGCTGCCACTTCAAGACAAATTTCCACTTCAGTCTGGAGGTGCAGAACAAAGATTTCCAATGTACTCAATTATTCAGCACAGTCCTTCCTCCCTTGGGGGGTGAGAAATGTCTGTGGGGAGGAGCAGGGGGTGCCAAGGGACTGACCCACCTGAGAGAAAAGAGGGACATGGAGCAGGAGCAGGTGGGAGCCGAGCACACGGACACAGCAGAATGGGGAAATTGCAAAATAAATGAATTTCACTCCCTCTTCAGCCTCAATCCTGCCCCTGCCTCAGCCATTCACTGCAACCATCCCAAACACCCTCCAGAACAAACACCATTGCCTTTGAGATCTGATTTGGGTTTTCTGTTCCCAAAATCTGAAAATCCAAGCACACAAAAAGCTGGTGCTTCCCTGCCAGCCCTCGGAGCCACCTGCTCCATCCTGGGTGCCCTGGGGTGTCCGAGACCCTACACTTGCTGCATGTCAGGGTGCAGGTGGTTACACTGGGAATTCTGATCCCCAAATAATTAAGAATCCTCTTTTTGAAAAGATCCATTCTTCAGCACTGCAGTGCTGAGACACTTCCCAATCTGAAAGCACTTAATGAGATAATTTGCAGAGAGCTTTAACGAGTTCCAGCCATCTCTTGGCTCGATCCCACCATGACAGTGCTGACTCCCTGCAGCCACTTTCACAGGTACAATTTGGTCCTAGAAATTGGGTAGGTTTTTTTAAAAGCACTGCAGTCTAAATCATGTCATATTCTCAGTGAAACATTCGGAGAGTAAATGTAGAGTCCCGGAGAGAAAAATGTTACTCACGATTTTCACATAATGGAGCTGCAGCATAAAAACGCCCTGGGCTGAGTAATTGTGAAAGTGGAGCCAAAAATAAAACCCTGAATTTTTTCCCAAAGTGAATTTCAGGCTCCCATATCCATGGCAAGAATAAAAGTTTAATTTCCATCAATATAAAAGGATTAGAGCTCAGATTTGCATGGATTGTCACAGTGCTTGGCTCCCACAGCCCGAGTTCCTGGCTCAGGCCTCGGTGGAGGTTGGCCCACACAGTCAGCTGCAACAGCAGGAAATGGCAAAATCTAAAACCCCTTTTTTTTTATTATTTGTTTTGTCCTCTCTGATGTCCATATTTAGGTAGAAGTTACATGTTCATTAAAGGATTTAATTCCTCTTTTTTTTCCAGGGCCCTGAAAGAGCTGCATCCAAGAGCAGAGCCATTGCCCAGGAGCTGGCACAGGGCTCGGCCCCTCCTGAGCCTGAGGAAAACATAAACCAGAGATAGCTTTAAGAAATTCCAGCACAAATTATCAATCAGAGAATCGGTGTCACAACCTGAAAGGGCATTTGCTACCAGATCTGTCCCCACACCACCACAACCTGCAGGCCCAGCCCTCCAGGAGCTTTGCTGAGCATCATCAGTTTGTGCGTGTAAATCCCAGAATCATTTCAGCTGGAAAAGCCCTCCCAGACCTTCACATCCAAGCTGTGCCTGATCCCACCTTACCCCCAGCCCAGAGCACTCACTGCTACGTCCAGGAATTCCTTGGACACCTCCAAACCTCCCTGAGCAGCCCCTTCCCATGCCTGACCACCCTTTCCAAGAAGAAATTTTTCCAGATGTCCAACCTGCCCCCCTCCGGCCCAGCTTGAGGCCATTTCCTCTCATCCTGTCCCTGCTCCCTGGGAGAAGAGGCCAACCCCCATCTCTACAAGTTCCCTGCTTTGGCAGAGGTGTTTGGGCTAAGGAAGCTTTGGTGGTTATTTTTCCTCTTTTTTTTCCCATTTGGTTCCTATGCAAAAGCAACTCTCACAAACCAGGAAGAGCTTTTGCCATGATTCAAGCAAGTGCAGAGACTCCAAGCTCAAATTGCTCTAATAACTTATTCTGGTCTTGAAATCCCCGGGGTTATTTCACAGAAAATGTATTTTAAAGTTGTTTGGCTCCAAAATGACAAGATAACAGACGATACATATTCATTTGCTCCCCCAAGATGGTGATGAGATGTTAGAAAATACAGCAGCAGATCCTCCCTCCCCCAAACAGGGACTTGTGGCTTTATCTGCCCGATAGCACCCGAATGGTGCTGCCATTTATCTCGAGGGGGTGTTTATGGAAGGGATTGTTTGCAGCTGGAGCTACAAGGCATGAAACAAACTGATAATGGAACTTTCTTTTGAAGCTCATTCTTTTGCGGTGGCATTTTTCTTTTTTCCTTTATGAGCTTCATGACAGGCGAGCAGTAATTTCCTCTCTGTATTTTAGCACAAACAACAGATTAGTGTCACACTGTTTGCTGGGAGCTTTTGCTCGCTGCTTGCATGAGCACTTGTTGGTGTTTGGAGTATTCCAAATAAACAATGTGGTCATTCATAAAGATAAAAACCAGAAACATCTTCCTGGCACGGCAGAACATGCTCAGCATAGCTCCTGAGCGTGCTGTGGAACCAGAGGCAGAGCTGAAGAATGGCATTTGCAATCTGAATCACAAAACATGCAGGCCAGGACTTTGTCTCCTCTAAGAGACACAGCACAGCCTTCGGCTCTGCAAACACGACAGTCCAAAGGCAACAAAAATGTAACACAAATTAGCTGCATAAATCACAAAGAGTAAATTATTTATTTGGAGACTATGTAGAACACATAATATAACCTCACAGAAAAAATTACTTTAATTTTTGCCCTTCTTCACACAATAATTAATTATTTTTTCATACTTTTAGTAATATCACTGTGAGAAGCCACAAGGAAACATTTCATGGCAGTTCCCCTGTTTCTCTGATGTATTTCCTCAAGGCAAAGTTTTCTATTCTCCCACTCTTCCTCCATCACCAAAAATCAACCTCCTATTCTGTTTTCTCCAGCACTTCCAAAGCACCTCACCCACATCTGGGCTCCATCCCTTGCTCACCAGACTCTGTAAGGCTTTGCCTCCTCACCATGAGCTGACCCTGCTGTGATAAATCTCCTTCAGTGTCTGCTGCCAGAGGATTTCCTGGAGCACAGCCAGCCCCGAGGCTGCCCCAGCCCAGCCCTGCCCACCATGGCACAATCTGCCCAAATCCTCCTCAGCCAGCTCAGCTGGGATGGACCGACTGCCAGCGGAGCAGCCTTGGCTTGGAACCCCTCATTTCCACCAAAACCCTGGAAATGCCACCTTCTGGCCCTGAGGCAGAAGGATCACACACCATTTCAGGGGGGTTATGAGAACGTGGCCAACGCAGCAGCCTGGAGTCCAAGAGGAGCTGGTGACAGCCACCAACCATCAGGGGAGCAGCCATGACAGCACAGCACACACAGGCGAGGGGAAAGCAGCCAGTACCAACCAGCAGAGCAAAGAATCCCAGAATCCCAGAGCCACTGAGGCTGGAAAAGGCCTCCAAGATCATCCAAGTCCAGTCTGTGCCCCATCCCCACCTTGTCACCAACCCAGAGCACTGAGTGCCACGTCCAGGCTGTCCTTGGACACTCCAGGGAGGTGAGGATGGACATCAGCCCAGGGCTGGGCAGTGCTGAGGAGGGTGGGAAGGAGGCAGTGCCCAGGAACACAGCTGCTGTTCCCATCCTCACAGCTCATTCAGGTAAAAACTCCCAGGAGAGCTGGGGTGGAAGCACAGGCACACAGGTGACACCCCTGGAGGAGTGCACAGCTTTTAGGAGACCCTCCCCCTCCCAAAGCCTTGTCCCTTGTTTTGGTGAACACTCAGCTCTGCACAGCAGCTGTTCCCACTCCAAGCAACACTTCCAGTGAATGCCAAGGCATTGGAGTGGCAGGAAATGTCAGTGCTTGATTTGGGAAATGGGTATTTCACCAGAGGCACAGCTCAGGATAAATGGAAGCTTTCCTGCTGTCCTTCCTGGGAATACCAAGGAGCCACCATCTGCACACAGGTGTTTGATGTCTGTGGCTTTACTTCCATCCAAACCAGCTCCTAAAAGCAGGGCTTGGGTTTTCTTTGCACAGCAATACAAGAAACACAGGTAGCGATTAGAAAAAAGTAAAGCAAAAGTCTACTTTTAAAGACCACCATGAGAAATTATTTCCAACTTCCACAAACTTCCCATTTTAAAAACAAAGTACTACAAAATTCCTTTTTGCAGTAGATAATAAGAAACTAAGAATAAACATTTACCAATTTCTTCTGCGTTGAAATAAATGACAGAAGTGGGGTTTTTTAGAAAAAAAAATCAATAAAAATCCAGCGTGGGGACCAAACCAAGACCTTGGGAGCCCAGAGGCCGAGCCTGGCAGGGGCTGCAGGAGAGGCAGCTCTGGTGATGCCACATCCTGACCCAGCTCACCATGGCCATTGCCACGGCAACGCGCCCGGAGCCTCGGGAACCCTGCCGGGGCACCTCTGCAGCCAGGAGCAGCCAGGAGCAGCCAGGAGCAGCCAGGAGCAGCCAGGAGCAGCCAGGAGCAGCCAGGAGCAGCCAGGAGCAGCCCCTCCTTGCCTCTCCCACTTCCCCTGGCTCTGACTCCCAGCCAAGCCCTCCCCTTCCCCCGTCCCTCCTCACCTGTGGCACCTGCAGCACCAGGTACCCCAGCACAGCAGGGCTTCGTCTCTGTTCTTCCTAAAATACTGCTTACCCCAATGGCACTCAGCTGGAGACCTTAATTCAAACCCTGCTGCCCCTGAGACAGAGATCCCCCTGGTGCTGACAGTCATTTCCCCACCAGGGTCACCCTGGCCTGCATTTCCAGCATGATTCATTAGTCTGGCTTTGATCAAAACAGATCCTCTACATGAAACTTATCTTTTTTGATATAAAAATGTTTTATAACTATAAATTACGGACCAAGAAAATTACTACAAAGTGGAAAATTACTATTGGGCAATAAAAATAATCTGATTAATTGCTTTCTGATCACTGTATACAAAGATCAGGATATGAAAATTGCATTTCATTGAGTTTATTCCTTCTAGATTCCCACATAAAAGTTGGGTTTATCTTTTAATTGATCGACAGTGCATTTACATATAAATCTGAAAATTTGGGTGTGGGAAGATGGCTTTAAATAAGCAACAGAGGACATCCACACTGCAGCAAGTTAGGAAAAGGAAAAGGCTTAAAAACATTTTAAAGTTACACTTAGGGAATGCTGGTGGCTCTGCACTGGGATCTGTTGCCATTTAGCCTCTAATTAATCAGGCTATTGTCTTAATTTCTCTAATTGCTTCACAACTTTATGAGAAACCAAAGTATTAGGTAAGAAATATTTCCTGGTGCCAGGGACTGCAGCCTTGTGCTGCCTCCTCAGAGCGCCCGTCCCAAAACGAAACAAAATGCAGCAAAAAGGGGGCACGGAGCAGCTGTCCAGGCTGGCATTCCATGGCAGGAGACAGCGCACTGCACGGCCCAAACTGCGGTGAAACTCAGATCCATCCGGCTGGCCACGGGGGTGATTTAAAGGGGTGAAGCTCAGTGTCACAGGTACCTGCGCTGCGGGATCTGAGCTCCGCACAGCCAGAGCCAGCAGTGCCCGCAGGGCTGCGGCTGCCCGGAGCTCCTCCAGCCCTGGCCACGGTCCCTGGGCTGGGACAGAGCCCAAACCTTCCCCGTGCTCCCAGCCACGGCTGGCACCGGCATCCCGCCCGAGGAGCGCCAAAAAGCTGGGGAAACCGGGAATGTGTGCCACCGCCCCGGGCTGGGAGGGGCCGTGGGCAGCAGGGCACCCCTCCTTCCTTCGGGATCCCTCCTTAACCCCTTCACCCTCCTTAACTCCTTCATCCCTCCCTCCTTTGTCCCTCCTTCTCTCGGGCATCCCTCCTCAACTCCTTCATCCCTCCTTCCTTCGGGATCCCTCCTTAACCCCTTCATCCTCCTGAACTCCTTCATCCCTCCCTCCTTCGGGATACCTTCTGAACTCCTTCATCCCTCAACTCCTTCACCCTCCTTAACTCCTTCATCCCTCCCTCCTTTGNAACTCCTTCATCCTCCTTAACCCCTTCATCCCTCCTCAACTCCTTCATCCCTCCTTCCTTCGGGATCCCTCCTTAACCCCTTCATCCTCCTGAACTCCTTCATCCTCCTTAACCCCTTCATCCCTCCTCAACTCCTTCATCCCTCCTTCCTTTGGGCATCCCTCTTTCCCTCCTGGCATCCCTCCTGAACTCCTTCATCCCTCCTTCCTTCGGGATCCCTCCTTAACCCCTTCACCCTCCTTAACTCCTTCATCCTTCCTGAACTCCTTCATCCCTCCCTCCTTCGGGATCCCTCCTTAACCCCTTCATCCCTCAAACTTCTTCACCCTCCTTAACTCCTTCATCCTCCTGAACTCCTTCATCCCTCCCTCCTTCGGGATACCTTCTGAACTCCTTCATCCCTCAACTCCTTCACCCTCCTTAACTCCTTCATCCCTCCCTCCTTTGTCCCTCCTTCTCTCGGGCATCCCTCCTCAACTCCTTCATCCCTCCTTCCTTTGGGCATCCCTCCTTCCCTCGGACATCCCTCCTTAACTCCTTCCTCCTTCCTCCCTTCTTCCCTCGGGCATCCTCTCCAGGCCCTCCAAGCACCCCCAGGCTGCAGCAGAGTTGCTGGGGGCAGCAAATTCGGCAATGAGTCTGAGAAACGCCTTTGAAGCCCGGAGAATGGCTCTTTTGTTATTTTTGTTATTTTAAGTGCTGCTTCTGAAGCAACCCAAGGCCTTGGGGACTCAAGGCCTGCCCCTGCACTCACTCCTGCAGTTTGTGTCAACCATCAAAGGAGCCCAAAGCAGCTGAACCGTGCCCTGCAGAGCTCCAGGGAACACTCTTTACTTAGCAGAGGTCATTTGTTTCCTGGTTTTCATTTCAGAGATGCTCAATGACCCAACAGCCACACACGCTTTCATTTAACACTGGAATATTTATAACAACACTGAAACTCCTGAAAGGCATTTTGAGAGCTCGTTTAAAGGCAGCGGCTCCAGCTGAGATCCCCCCAGGTGTTTGTCACCCCCACGTCCCTCCCTGGCCCGGGGCAGGTCCCCACCCTGCAGGGCCCAGGGTCTGGCTGTGATCTCGTGGCTCCCAGGAAGCTCTTTGGGGTCAGGGGATGCTCCCCGGGACGGGCAGCCCTGTCTGTCCCCCACAGCTCCCACCAGGGGCATTTTCCTTGGGGAAGGGCTTTCCCCCCACCCCAGGTGCCCCTCCCCCACCCCAAAAACCAGCCCAGGCCACCCCCTCCACCACTGCTGGGGGAGACACTCCAGGAGCCACATGCCACCTCTGCACCCAGGGAAGTTCCCTGGATTACCAGGTAAGGTTGCAAAAATGTTTTATTCATAACCCGTTTCATGGCTGGCACTTGCTTTTCTTTTGGTACTTATTTGACACATTTAATTTACCTTATTTGAAAGCACCGACATATTTCCTAATTACCTGAAGTGCTTAAATGCTTTCCACGCTGTTAATAATTCTTCTTAGCTGGGAGGGCTGAGCTGCTGCCAGAGCAGCCTGTCCACAGGGCTGGCACCCCCCCAGCCCCACAGGGAGCCAGGGCCCCGCTGCCAGCCAGCCCCAGCCAGGGCCTGGCCACAACCACAGAGAAATTCTGGGTATTTCCCGTGCTGCCACCTCTCCCACCCCTGACATTTTCCTGCAGATGACTTTGCTTTGCTTGGCTTCTTGTGAGGATACAAATAATCCTGTCGGGGCTCTCAGTTCTACTCCATTTACCAGCTTTACTCTGAGCATTTCTTCTATAAATGTGGGGTAGAAAATTGCCTCTGTGGGGTACAAATTACTTTAAACTCAGGCTTTTTCCAGAGGAACTTTTTTTGAAAGAAGAAGAAGGAAGAATATTAGGAATTATTTTCTAGTGTGTCTGGTTGTTGCCTTGCCCCTGGAGACAAATCTGAGCAGATATAAATAAATATCTGTCATTCCAATGGCCTCACCTCTTCCCAGGCCCTGCCCAGAAAGGAGAGCAGAACAATCCATGTCTAATTACACATTTTCCTGAATAATTAGCCCCATTTTTCATGGTGGGTTTTCCCAGTGGAGCCAAGCAGCTCGAAGCCCACCCTGGTGCACATTCACACCAAAGTGCAGGGAGGGGACACCACAGCCCCCGTGCCAGGCTCTGGGTTTGGCTCTGCAGCCACACACCTGAGTTTGAGCTGATTTACACCATCCTCTGGATGAGCACAGCAGAGCTGGAGTGGAGAGCCCCTGGCACAGGTGCCCAGAGCAGCTGTGGCTGCCCCTGGATCCCTGGCAGTGCCCAAGGCCAGGCTGGACACTGGGGCTGGGAGCAGCCTGGGACAGTGGGAGGTGTCCCTGCCATGGCAGGGGTGGGAGTTGGTGATTTAAGGTCCCTCCCAACCCAAACCATTCCACAAAATCAAGGTTAACTAAAATGTCTGCACAACCCAAACAATCTCAAGGTATTACTGTGAAAACACATTTGAAATTTAAATAAAAGGAAAATTGAAGTTGGGAAAAAAAGAAAGAAGAAGTGAGAGGTAGGGACTGACAGCAGCCGTGTTCAGCTGGACACATCCAGGGAGACCTTGGGTACTCTGGACAAGGACATTTTCCTTCCTAAAGGGAAGAGATGCTCAAACACCTTCAGAAACCTGGAGGTAAGGTTTGGACATCATTCCCAGCAGACCCTGGGAGGTGCTGAGAAAGGAGGGAGAACCCCAGGTCCCCACCCTGCCCAGGGGACCCAGGATGCTCCCGGTGCCAATGATCCTTTGCTGAGGCACTCCCAGGGCTCCCAGCCACCCTCTCCAGCCCAGCTGTGCCCTGGGTGGTGCCTCTGTCCCTGGGCAGCCCTGCTCCTTCCTGCAGTGCTTATTCTCACTTAGGCTCGACAAGCTCTGTGCTTGGACAGAAATGGTTTGGTAATTGGGCTTATAAATGGCAAGGACTCAATGCACTCTTACTCTCATCTCTCCCAGCAACTTAGTAACTGCAGATGACGGATGATCAGATCCACCTGGAGATTGCAAGTGCAGTTTCTGTCATTAGAATCAGCCAGAGAACATTATTTAATAACTGCCTGGTTCCTGCACTTCAGCCGGGCTCTGCGGAGTGCTGATTGCCCTTCCCAAAGCGTGTGGGTGATGCTGATCCCTGGCTGCCACACGGCTGGGGGGGCCTGGAGCAGCACCCCCGCCCCAGGGCAGCACCAGCCCGGGCTCTGTGCCTGGGGGGCTCCTGGGGGCCGCTCGGGGCACAGTGCCCGCGGAGCTGCACCCAAAGCCCCCCGTCCCTGCTGGGTTTGCTTGGGGAACAGGGAGGCATCGCCCCAGCAGGTTCCTGTTGCCTTCAGCAGGCACAGCCCAACCCGCTGCACGCGTTCCTTTCAGCTTTCAGCGTTCGGTGGCGGCTGGGAGGTCACCAAAGCTGCAGCAGTGGGTAAGTGCAATGGCCACAGACACCTGCGAGTGCCTGGAGCCCTCTCCCCGACAGGTACGGGTGTTCCTCAGGTTCTGCTGGTCCCTCAGCTCGGGCTGTCCTGCTCCAGGCTGACACAGGGGCTGTGCTGAGCGGCACAGACACGCTGGAGCTTTGGCAGGAAGGGGTTAAAATAAACCCAAAGTATTCCCTCAGTATTAGTGGAAATGGAAGTGCAATTTCAGTGAGACAGAGCTATCATGTAATGCTATAAACACCAGTGCTCACTCCCTCCCTGATGTTACCTGACTTGGTATTTACCGGATCCAAAATAAGAAATAGGGCTGCTGGCAGGAGCTCCGAACCTCAGCCGACACGAGGCTTTAATGAACTGCTAAAAGGGGGCAGAGCTCCTAAATGGAGACCTAAAACAAACAGTGAAGGCTTGATCGCTATCACTGCCCACGGTCAGGGTGCCTGGCTCTGTCCCCGCTCGGAATTCACACCTGCCTGAGCAGCTCCTGATTTACTAAAGCCCGGGATGATCCCACCTCTCCGGGCTCCCAGCGCTGCCTCAGCTCCACTTCAGGCGGAGCTGGAGCCCCGCTGGCTTTTTGGGGAGCAAAGAGCCGCTGGAGGCTGCCCAGTGCCATGGAGCAGCGACACTGCCCAGTGCCATGGAGCAGGGACACTGCCAGCATCCCCCCGTGCAGGCACCCCCGCCATCCTCACCCCTGCCGCTGTCCCCAGGGTGAAAGCTGTCCCAGCCCTCTGGCACCCCCCAGGCACCATCAGCTCCATTTCCAGCCCTCTCTTCGCTGCCTCTGCACAAATCCTAATGCCTCGGTAAGAGCTCTGAAAGCTTCTTGCTTCCCTATCGATCTTCTGAGTGGCACTTCCCTGGCTTCCAGGGAGCCTCCTGTCCCTGCCAGGGGCTGAGCACACCACGCTGCACTCCCACCACCTCCACCCTGCGCTCCCACCGCTCGGTAATGAGCGCCAAGGGGGAGAATGGAAACATGGGAAATATTACAGATATTTTTTTTTTTCTGGGCTGTTTGTATAAAAGTTTCATTCTGTACAAGTTCCAGCGCCTGAAGGGGCTCCGAGAGGGACTTTGGACAAGGGTGTGGGATGCCAGGACAACGGGGAAGGCTGTCCCTGCCAGAGGCTGTCCCTGCCCGTGGCAGGGGGCTGGAACTGGATGGCCTCCAGGTCCCTTCCAACCACTTCGGGACTCCGTGGTTCCCGTTTGGAAACAAAGCTCAGGCAAGCCCTGGAGTGCAGCCCTGTGGCAGTGCTGAGCCCAGCACCCTGGCAGTTTCTTTTACCAAAGGTTTAAGAGCAGGAGGACGTTCAGGTCCAGAATTTCCTCAAATGGGGCCTCTTGCCATACACTGCAATTCTTCTACAGCCTCAGGGGGAATTCTGCCATCCTTGCACAGGCAAGACAGCCTTTATTTCGTGCCAGGTAAGAAGGGCTGGTTGTGCTCGCTGTTGTCACCTGTGCTTGGTGACAGGCAGGGAGAGCAGCAGCGCCCAGCCCAGGGGCAGGAGCCCCTCGGAGCTGTCCCTTGGCACCACACAGCTCTCGCTGCCGCTGTTCCTGCTCCGTTTGCGATAATTTACACTCTGAACACCTCGTTCTGCGCTCTGTCTGGAGCAGAGACCCAAGCCCCCGCCCATGCCCTGTGGAGAGGGCAGGAGGGACAGGAGGCACAGCCCCAGCAGCTCCTCAGGTGATCCCTGACCCCTCACAGCCCTGTGAGGCTGAAGCCATTCCTCTGCTGGAGACTCGGAGAGGAAACAAGAGCTGCCAGCGTGATTCTTTGGGTAAAGAGGAAAAAAAGCCAAATATGCCAATTTATGTGTGGAAAGGTCAGAATTTAAAAATTCTCCCCTCTAACACTGCTACATGTCTTAAAATGGAATAGATTTTAAGTGCACCATAAAACCATATTCTTCATCCCATTTACCATGTAACTGGTGCTCCCTCTCTGCCTGCATAAAGAGAAGCCTTCGGCTCTTTTATTAATATCCATGAGCATAATTTAATGGCTGATCCAGCACTGGAGACACACATTTCATATTTAACAGAAAGGCTGATTTGGAAGGAGCCTGGAAGAGCTGTAATGAACAGACTGGTTGCTCAGTCTGCTCCAAATGCTCAGATCAATACAATATCATTTACTTATTGCAACTTATTGGCCAAGTCATTTTTTGTCCTCTTGGCACTTGTGTGTAGCAACCAGAAAAGTGGCAGACAAAAGGACTTAAAATTAATTATGTTCATATGAGTTTAATTCATGTAAAACCCTACAGTCCACTCTGCAGTAGAGATCAATAGTTCTCTCTTTATTTCTCTACAAACACACACGTGCAATACTGAAATAGCACATACCAGCCATAAAGACCAGGCCAAAGCTGCTTTGTGCACAGGGCCCTGCAAACAGGCAATAAAATGAGATATCTTTATCAACTCTAGCACCAAACAAACCTTTAAAAGGAATAAACATCAGAAAGACAACACTGCATCCAGCAGAAGCTGCCAGACATTCCGGAGGCGATTGAAGGTTATAGCCCAGCACTGTGGAAGATAAAGCTTGGATGGCCTTTATGGATAACACCTTTTATGTGCTCTCTGCCCAGAGCCTGGCTCCCTTTCCAGTTAATTCCAGCTGTGCTCTGTCTCATGTGTTATTCATGCACCTCAGGATTGAAAAAATGAACACGTTGCCCAAGCTGCCAGAGCACATTATGGTAACATCACATTTGAAGGCTCTTATTTTCCCCCTATATCCAATTATTTTTCCTCCTAGGTTCCAGAATCAAAAACAGGTGAGGGAAAACACCTACTTAAAGTTCAAGGAACGGGGCTGTGTGTGTGTGCCAGGAGTGCTGTCAGCCCCCAGATCCCACAAAGACGGGTGGTGCTGAATATGGATCATGGCCAGGCTCTGCTGCCCTTCCAGGCCAGCCTGGCTCCACAGCCAATCCTTCCCTTCTCTCTGAACACAGAAGGAATTTTACCGTGTGCAGGCTGTGGTATCCCTGGTGCCTGATGGTTCTCTGTGCCGTGGTACACTGTGAAACGTCACAATCACACAGATTTCCTTGTGGCCAGCTCGTGCACAGTGCCACGCCCTGCCTGCCCTGGCTGTGCTTTCCTCTGCCCCTTCTCCCAGCTGCTCGAGGCTCCTTTGATCAGCTCCTCTCAGAGGGTGGTTTGTTTCGTTCCAGGAACAGGGCAAGCCCCAGGGTAACGCACAGCTCCATGGAATGCTCCAGTGGGACACAAACCACACCACCCATGAGGGGCCAGCTCCAGCCACAAGAACCCCACCTGAGACTCCAGAGGGATTTCATCAATCCCCTTGGTGCTGCTTCTCCAAATGGCCCCACAGCCAGAGGTTTTGCACAGGCACATGGAATTTAGAACATGCCCTGGTACCTCTTTCCTCTGGAGATGGAGATGTTTGCACAGAGAAACCCTCAGATTCCCTACCAGCAGCAATAAATATGATTTTGCATCCCATTTCCTGAGGGAATAACACATCAGCTCACACTGCCTGAGCCATTTTAAATGTTTCTCCTTGGAAGCGAGACCTGAAAGTCCCCACGTATTAGACTCCAGTCAGGTTTCACTCCCCACCTATTCTAATCCTACGCCTCATTATTTGCAGAGATAGACAAATAGATGCAACATGTGAATGTTCTCCCCACTGGTGCTTAATGGTATTTTTTCTTCCTTTTTAAAATAAACAAATACATAAATAAAGCAGAGTCTCAGACTGCCTCTACTGCAGATGTTTCTCAGAGCACAGATCCAGCTCCTCATCTGTTTTCTCTGACCTTAGTCAACGCTGCCAATAAATCAGCCTCCCCTCACTCCAAAAAAAAAATAAAAAGCCTGTAAAGTTGTGCTTTTCCTTCTCTTTCCCCTCCACCTGATGTTCAGCACAGAGATTCCCACCTCTAACTGATTATTTTTCCTCCTTCCACCCAGCTTTGTCCTCCAGCAGGTCTCCACTGCTCCAAACAGGAGCAGACTCTGGTTCTCGCCATCTCTGCTGTTTTCCAGACTCACAAATCCTCAGCCACCAAAGAGTAACTCAGCCATTCTCCTCTGGCCCTGCCACGACAGGAGGTGGAGAGCTCCTGCTGGCAGCTATTTGCACCCAGCAGCTCTCAGAGCAGGAGCCCAGGAACGTCAGAGCCTGCCAGGGAGGTGACGTGCCAGTCCCACTCCTCCTCACCCAGCACGGAAGGCTGCAGGCTAAAATAAAACAGAAAAATAGCTGCTCCCTGAGTGCTGAGGAGCTGCAGACAGCCTAAATGCTATCCTACACTATTAAGAAAATAAATCTTCAGGAATCAAAGCCCCCAAACAAACAGATTTATTCATGTCTCTAGACCCACTTCTTTCCCCTCCTCAGAGTTAAAAAAACCCAAAAACAACCCTAAACCTTTCATGCCAAGCTTTTAAAAATCCATTCTGGGACTGGCTATTCTGCATTTCATGCAATATATATGGACTTGGGAAATTTTACAGAACAAAATGATTACCCTAAATTATTGATCAAAGAAAGCAAATGTATACAGTGGCCTGAAGAATGTATTGGCTGCTCCGAGGGAAGAGAGCCCTCCGTGGTGACAGCACTGACAGCAGGCATGGATCACAGTGAAGGCTCACTCCTAATGACATGATCTTACTGCACATTAAATATGAAAGCCATCTTTTCATTTTTATGCAAAGTTTGAAATATTGCCTCAGAAGTGAACAAGGGGGCATCAGTTTAGGGGCAGAAAAAGATGTAAATAAGCTCATCCCAGCCAGCAGCCACACACCATCCCACGTGTTCGGGGCCTCCAAAGACCTCTCACCAATTAAACTTCCTCTCACAGGGCAGGGGATGGATGAAACAAAAGCAATGGGATCAACCAGCAGAGCTGGCAGCCAGCTGGGCACACGCCATTCCAGCTCACAAGGCCAGACCTGGGCAGAAGCTTTCCAGAGCACGTTCTTCAGACAGTCTGCAACAAGAGAAAAACCTTCCCCCTCAACTAAGACAGATTCAGCAACACCCTCCCATGAGAGGGAGCCTGCAAGGGCAAAGTATTTCAGCAGCCCAAGGAAAAGGCAGGTTCCTGCTCAGCCAGCAGGATAAAACACAAACAGCTGGGGCAGAGGAGAGAGCCCTCAGTGCCCTGACACCCCAGCTGGGCATCACTTACCTCTCTGAAAACTTGGGCAGCGCTCACAGGCCTTCCTCACCCCCATGGATGGCCTCCAGGAGCCCCACCAAAACCCCCTCTCTGAGGCACATCTTGGCTCCATCAGCAGCAGCTGACTGCTACTCATCAAAACAAATTCAGCTGTGAATGAGCAGCATGTGTAACAGGGCCTTCATTAGAGCTAAAATCCGGGTAATTAGTGGCACCAGAGATGCTCACTCCACTGCTAGAAATGAATTTACCACAGTGAGTCCGGTAGCATCTGATTTCCAGGGGTATTTAAAGATGTAGTGCTTAGGGACACGGCTTGGTGGCAGTGCCAGGTTTGTGGGTGGACTCAATGATCTTAAGGATCTTTTCCAACCTTCATGATTCTATTCTATTTATTTTCATTTAAGCCGGCATCTGCAAAGGCAGGAATTTTGATAATTTCATGGCATTTTATTTTTGCTCCTTATTGAAACATGGGATTACCTACAAATCATGCAGAACAGGTGTGTTGTGCAGCACACCCCCAGCTCCCAGCCCTGCAGTGGAAGCCCAATGCTTCACTCCTATTACCTGCTTTTCTCTTCATTGTAATAACCCATCCAGAGCCGTGTGTGAGGTGTCAGCAGGAGGTGTCAGAGCACACCAGGAGCGGCAGAGCTGGAAGAAAACTGCATTTCTGATGGAAAAAATGCCCCATCTTCCCACTCTCCCACAGATACAGATAATAACCTTCATCCAGCCTGAAAACTGAAACCACAGTGTGTGATTTATAGTGGGCAGAGAGTGGAACCAGTGGTGAAATGGCCACCAGCTTGGGAGTTACCCTGGCTAAGGCTGTGTTCAGAGGACGAGAAGATGAACAAGTCAATTACAGAATGTCCTGCTCCTCATCTCCCCAAGTAATTGAAGATTCAGTATAATTTTTACTGAGTTATTTTAATTGGTCTCATTTGCTGCTGTAAATTAGGTGTAGCATTGTCCCTGGTGTGATGTATGCTTCTGTGCAAATTGGACCCAAAACGTGCAAAACATTCCAGCCACTGCCATGGCAAAACAGCCCCAAATGAATAAATGCAATTAATTTCCAAGCCTGGCCTTGAAATATTATGATACTAATCTATTTATTTGGCTGTTAGTGATGGTCTCCATCAAGGTCAGGAGAAATTGCTCAATTAACAATGCCTGCCTGCTCCCACAACAACAAAGCTCTCCCTGGAGCAGGGTGAGGCCCTGACACGGGCAGGGACAGCCGTGTTTCTGCAGGAGTGACAACAAACCCCTTCTTGTGGGGCCAGAGTTTGGGGTTTGGGGCTGCCCCGTGCCCCCCTGCAGCTGCTTTGGGGGGTTCAGGGCCCAGGTCAGGTTTGCAGCCCCGCAGCTCCTGCCCAGTGCCCACCCTGGCAGGAAGGTGTGAGGAGGAGGAGGGAGGTTCAGGACAGGCAGAAGGGGGAATCCTGGCCTAGAGCAATTCAGGGATTTGGTTTTGCTGTCAGTGCCAGCTGCAGGCTCCTCCCAGCAGCAAGTCCCTCTGCAAGAAGAACCCACAACAATTTTTATTCCATGACTCCTACAGAGGCTTGGATTTGAAATGACCTTAAAGACCATTCCAGATCCTCAGCAAAGCCCCAGGAAACCCATGTGAAGCCTTGCATCCTCTTTTTCATTCCCAGCCCCACAGATTTTTGCCACTTTCTTTCCCACACAGTTTCAGCTGAGGCCAAAGAGCCCTTCCACGTGTGGGGGACACACGGGTGGGTTTGCTTGGGCACCTGAGCAGCTGCACAGCCAGCAGAGGCTGGCAAAATTAGGTTATTGAAGTACAGCCACTGTACCAGCTTTTATCCCTGGAATTGCTTCCCTCCAGGACTGGCCCAATTTGCAGCCCTTTCCTTAGAGGTTCACCTGCCCTGCAGGGATGTGCAGCATCCTTTCAGGAGGCCAGTGGTGTCTGGAGAACGGGATCATCTGGAAAGGGCAGCTGATTGTCAAACAGCCGTGCCACACATTCAGATAATTCAGGAAAATAAATCCAAATCAAACAAAATTTCAGCTTCAGTCCGAGGCACAGTGAGGGCCAAGTGGGGCAGGCTTTTCTCAGGCAGAATTTTGCTTTTCTGCTGAAATAAACCATCAATTACCACATGAAAAGCAGAGAATACAGAGGTGGGAGGGTGGCAAGGGCCTCCCAGAATGGCCCTTCCAGTGGCCTGGGCCAAACACAAACCCCTTCCACCTCTCCTCGCTGGAGCTGCACCCTCCACTGCTGTTTGCTCATCAAAACCCATCTCATTAATTGATTACACCCTGACAGCACCGATTTAATTCCTCAGAGAACAGCAATGAATATCTTGGACAAGCAAGTCTCCATTCCTATTTTTGCTTTGGGGAGAGAAAAGGCAGCTTCAGGGGGATGATGAATCTGCTCAGGGGCACTTGCCCAGCTGAGCCAGTGCAAGCCCAGCTGGTGCTGGAGCATCCCCTGCCCTGGGGCAGTCACAGCACAGCCAGGCTCCAGACCCCAAAACTGCTCAGGAACCCAGGGCAGCAGGCAAAGCTCCCTCTCCTGGGACCATCATGAGATGTGTCAGGTACAGCAGGTTTTAATCATCCCCAACACACTTCCACTAAATCTGAATTATTGCAGCTGGGTGTGCCTGTTCCTGCAGGGCCCTTGGGGCTCTTCCACCCAGCATCTCTTGGGGCCTCCGTGCAGTTTTCCCCAGATTAATTAAAGTCTGGATTCAAGATTTTTGTCAATGTCTTGGCAAAGGTTTATGGTGGTCCTTAGGGTTAATTTATAATCCCCTCAAGAATAAGTAAATATTTAAACTTCCCCCAGTGGTGTAATTGAATGTTTTAATTCATGCTGGTAGACCGAGTCAGGCAAATACTTCTATTGCTGGAGTTACTTATTAAATAAATGAAAATAAGAAATCACTCCTGTCACTTTGCCGGAGTTTGTAGGAAAGTGCTGCCCCTGACAGCCCTGGCCCCACACCACACCTGCTCAGCAGAGGGCCAGGTGAGTGCAGGTCACTGTATTTCCTTTTTAGCTGAATGTCCAGATGACAACAACCAGTGAGGGAGCTGCACCACCCAGGGATTGCCTGAGAGGCAGGGCTGCAAACAAAGAGACACTGGGCAGGGCAGAGGGCAGGAGGGGTGCCCAGCTCTGCCAGGGGTACCCATAACCAGCACAGGGCAGGATGGGAGGGAGGGAGGGAGGGAGGGAGGAAGGAAGGAAGGAAGGAAGGAAGGAAGGAAGGAAGGAAGGAAGGAAGGAAGGAAGGAAGGAAGGAAGGAAGGAAGGAAGGAAGGAAGGGTAGGTTGGATGGATGGATGGATGGATGGATGGATCCACGGATTCATGGATGGATGGATGGATGGATCCATGGATGGATGGATCCACGGATCCATGGAGCCACGGATGGATGATGGACCTTCCCATGCTGCAGCTGCACAGCCATGACAGCACAGAACCAAACCCACAGCATCAATGTGTGTGTCATAACACAACTGACAGACACAAAACCTGTGGGGAATTTGGAGCCTTGTACATCTAGGAGAAACGATGGGTGTTGTTTAAATATTCATTTTTGTGTCCCAGGCACCGCAGGCCACTGTAAATCACAGCTCCCTCCATGGCAGTGATTGCACTCTATCAGATAAATACTGCTCACCCTTTCTTCTGCTTCTGTCTCTGGAACCAGCATTGAGGAGCTTTGGTGCTGCAGGCAACAGACAGAGATGAACTGAAAATTAAGGCACCTAAATAATTAACCCCACTCCCAAGTCTTGGAGGCAATTTAATGAAGTGCTCTTGGGGCCGTGGCTGATAGTGAATAATATCCATTGTCACCGTGTCCCCATGGGCTGCAGCAGCAGGGCCACGTTGCCACTGCACAGCAGTGCTGGCTCTTGGTGCTCCTGGGACAGGGAATGCTGGCCTGGAACCCAGGGTGAGGAACCCCTGTGCTTCTGAGACAGGGAATATTGGCCTGGAACCCGGGGTGAGGAACCCCTGTGCTCCTGGGACAGGGAATGTTGGCCTGGAACCCGGGGTGAGGAACCCCTGTGCATCTGGGACAGAGAATGCTGGCCTGGAACCCAGGGTGAGGAACCCCTGTGCATCTGGGACAGAGAATGCTGGCCTGGAACCCAGGGTGAGGAACCCCTGTGCTCCTGGGACAGAGAATGCTGGCCTGGAACCCAGAGTGAGGAACCCCTGTGCTCCTGGGACACGAGAGCAACAAACCTGGGCTTTGTCCTTCTGCCCAGGTGGAGCCACAGGTTCCAAACTCCTGTAACTCAGCGCTCTGAATTCCCACTTTGGCTCTCTCTGCCAGAATTATTCAGGAATGACACATTTGGGAATTCAGGAATGCTTTCCCCCAGGTTTCCCATGTCCACCCCTGGGCAGGCCCCTGGCAGACACTGGGGCTGCTGGCACCCAGGCAGGGGTGGGTGCCACAGTGGCTGTGTGTGTCACAATGGCTGTGTGTGTCACAGGGGCTGTGTGTGTCACAGGGGGCTGTGTGTGTCACAGGGGCTGTGTGTGTCACA
>VXAX01001188.1:0-39683 GCA_013399835.1 Leptocoma aspasia | reverse complement strand
CTGTGTGTGTCACAATGGGCTGTGTGTGTCACAGTGGCTGTGTGTGTCACAGTGGCTGTGTGTGTCACAGGGGGCTGTGTGCATTGCAGGGGGTCTCAGTGCAGCCCCAGCTGAGCTGGCACAGCTCTGCCAGGGCCCCCAGGAGCTTGGCAGTGCCCCATCCTGGCTCTGGAGCACCGCTGTGCCAGCCCCAGAGGAGCCCTTTTCCAGGAAGCTCCACTGTCCTGCAGATTCTCATGTGCTCTGGATTAATTATGCATGGATTTTTGATTGCAAATATGGTATGGAGAGAAGTGCACAAGCTGGGTGAATCAATTTGGCCTAAATAACATCCATCCACAATTCCTGGATTTGGTTTTTTTGCCTGCAAATTATGGGGATGGAGAGACAGAAATTTCCTTTTTGTATTTGTTCTGGGAATTATTTTTCATCCTGACAGCCTCTGCAGTGTGGGCTGGGTTAGAAGCAGAGTTCACACAGAGTCAGGGAAGCTGGGAGCACTGAGGGTGCCAGGGCAGGGCTGGAGCCCAGGAATTCAGCTACAGCAGCTGTGTCCTGCACATCCAAGCCCCGGGTCTGGCTGATGAGAGCAGCCAGGCACTGACCACAGCCCGGGCTGTCCCTGGCACTGCTGCAATGTCCCCTGCCCTCCCTGGCTGGCACAGCCCCCATCCCCACAGGGACAGGGCTTCCCCGGGGAGCCTGTGGCACTCTCCTGCTCCTTTGGCACTGCAGGGGACATTACTGCTCGTGATGTGAAGTGGATTATGGTGAGAACTGGCAGGAAATCTTTGCGTGGCAGGTTGATAAACGCCGTGGGTTTGTGTGACAGCTGTGCCTGCACAGGATCGATGAATGCCGTGGTGTTTGGGAGGATGGGGAGCAGCTCCTCCACATCCCCTTCCAGAGCCATCCCTGCAGCTCCCAGTGCTCTCAGCTTCAGAAACAGCAAATTCCTCAGTGCCTTCTCCCCAGGGAACGTGCTCCAGCCCCGCCCCTGCCCTGCCCCAGGGCTGCCCACGCTGCCCTGGCATGGCTGATGTCCCTCCACGTGTTTCAAACACAGAGACATCACCTCTCAGAGCAGGTCCCGGTGCCTGTCACCTCCTTCAGCCACCACAGGTGTGTCCCTGCCAAGGGCCAGGCACAAATGCCATCACTGGTCCCACCTGCAGGTACCCATGAGACCCCAGGGACCCAACAGCCCTAGAGGCACAGCGGGGTCTGTCCCTGCTGGGGACAGTGGGGACAGCTGCAGTCCTGCCTGCATCACTGGGGCAGCCACCAGGGAGTCACTGAACTGCCACACCGGGGGCTCCTTGGTCACCACTGAAATGCCAAACTGAGGGTTCCTTGGTCACCACTGAACTGCCACACCCGGGGCTCCTTGGTCACTATTGAAATGCTAAACTGAGGGTTCCTTGGTCACAATTTAAATCCCAAACCAGGGGTTCCTTGGTCACTATTGAAATGCCACATCAGGGGGTTCCTTGGTCACTATTGCAATCCCAAACTGAGGGTTCCTTGGTGACAATTTAAATCCCAGCCTGAGGGGTTCCTTGGTCACAATTTAAATGCGAACCCGAGGGTTCCTTGGTGGCAATGACAGCAGAGCAGGAGCAGAGCAGCCGGGCTGGCTGCTGCAGGAAAGCAGCACACTGCAGCTCCCGGGGAGCTGGTCCCAGAGCAGAGCTGTGCATGCTGTGCCTGCGGGAGCTTTCGTCTCTTCCCAGGAATCCTGGTGCCCAGCCGGGCCTCAGACAGCTGAGAACTTCCTTATGTCTAAATCAGGGCAATTATCTAATTGAGACATTTGGCAGGCGCTGGGCGGAAGTGCAGGGGAGGGGAAGGAGGAATAAATCACTGAGCAGAGTTAACCATCTGAGCCCGTGACAAACAGCTCGGGTAGGAGAGACGGAGCCTGCTGCTCCCCTGGACTTCAGGAAAACCTCTTCCTTTCCCTCTGAGCAGCATTCTCCAGGAGAACATGGGTTCAGGCAAGCACCTGCTGGCTGTGGCCACCAGCCGGGGCTGCATGGACGGTGTGAGGATTTTGGACTGGAAACGTGGCGAGTTTTTGTTCCTGTCAGTGCGTGCCACACACGGGGCATCCCCTGGAGCTGTCCCTGTTGAGCTCCCGAATCCCAGGCAGCTGCATGTGAATTGATACTTGCTGGGTGGGAAATGCTCCTGGTCTCGTTGGGCTGGAGGAACCAAACCCAGCTGTGCTCCAGGGAGGGATCCCAAACACCTCCTGCCTGGGCAGGTGCCAGACCTGGGATGGGAAGCAAGGCAGTGAGCAAACCCTGGCTGAGTGACAAACCAGCAGTGGATGTCCCCAGGGCTGGAACTTGCCATTTGAGAGCTTCTAGCCCCAGCAAGCTCCTCCCCGGGGGGACAGCAGGATTTGCCCCTCAGGCTCACACAGCTCTGCTGCCTCAGACTCCCCTAGGATGCAGCCACCCGCTTGCCCTGGCTGCCTCCTCTGGAGCTGGGAGGATCAGGGAATCCTGGCCAGCTCCAGGGGTTGGACTGGCACTTGGCTTCTGGGTCCCTAATCCCAGAGAAAGCCCTGAGCAGAGCCACCAGCCTGGCACCACCCACAGAGAACAGACCCAGTGACAGCTAGAGCTTTCTCTGCTGTAATGCACTTCCATTACAGCATTAAGGATCTTTCTGACCCAAATGCACGTTCTGAGAACAAAAATAACTGTAAGGAATACAGTATTTAATCTGCCTAGGTTCAGCCCCCAGAAAGATAAAATCTATTACAAATGTTATCCCTCGCCTTGCCCATTAATCCTACAGGGACTGGTGATTAAACACTGTTTCTAACTCCCCAGGCCCTGGTGACTGCCAGAGCTCCAAATGCTCCTGGTTGTGCATCTGGGGACCCTGATGGGCAGTGCTGGGTTATTCCAGTGAGCTTTGCTGCCAGCTGGGCTGCAAAGGTGAGATGGCATTGAGCACACTCCTGGCTCTCTGCCTGAATTAACCATTTCAACAACATTCCCTGGCTTGCAGAAGGGTCACAAGGAGAGCACAGCCCGAGGCAAACAAAGGATATGAGCTGCAGAACCGAGAGAGGATGGGAAGACACGAGTGATGAGAGTGGCAGGAGAACAGCGTGATGAGAGCTGAGCAAAGCCAGCAAACCTGGCAGAATCCCAGGACTCAGAGAGGTTTGGGTGGAAGGGACCTCGGGGCTCATCTGATGGAGTGCAGGGGCACTGCTGAGCCCCACACGGACAGGGCAGTGCTCTCCCCTCCCAGCTCTCACCATTCAGTGAGAGCCCGTTCCAGGGCCAGGGCTTAAGTCTATCAAATTAATTTTAATTACAATTCAAAGAAAGAAAACCCACTTGAACATTTCTAATCAACAGGCATCTAATGAGGCCTGTTAGTTCCTGTAGTCTGAACACAGTAGGGAATTTTCCAAGATAATTTACTTCATTAATATTCAGCTAGAAGTGGATCATTCAATACATTCCACGGTGGCATTGAGATAAAATATGTCAAAAGAAAAATTTTCTATTTGGCACGGACTTTAAGTAGCGTAAGTTTTGTTCTATCTTAGGAAAAAACACTTCAGAGTGAAATAAAACATTACAGCCCAGATCAACCCAAATGAGTACTGGGACTCTGAACCAGGGTTGTCCATGTAGGAATATAGCAGAGCCAACCAGGAAAATCAGAGGAATCCCCTCCGATCTCAGGATGTGAGAATGCTGTAGCTGTGTGTAATTCTTGATACAAGGAATGTCAACAGCCCTTGAGAAGCTGTCAGCCTTTTTACAGAACAACAGCCTTATGGTAACAGCTTTCACACCTCCCAGCCCAGCTGGGTTGGTTTGCTTGCTTACAATGGAAATTTAAAAACCCAGACAAAGGTGGGTGAAAGGGCCACAGAGTGACCAATGTTTGCCTGGTGTCCTGAGCAAAAACAGGACGAGTGGGAGAGCAGGGGAACGAGGCCCGGCTGTGTGAGCCCAGTGGAACCCAGAGCTCTGTGCTGCTGTGCCAGCCCTGCCTCCTCCTCTCAGCAAGGGCCCCTCCGGCCACCCAGGGGACATCTGTGCTGTTACTGACCAGTGCCTGTGTCCCCCTGGGGAGAGACATTTGTCCTGTTACTGACCAGTGCCTGTGTCCCCCTGTGCAGGGGACATCTGTCCTGTTCCTGACCAATGTCCCTGACCCCTTGGGGAGGGACATCTGTCCTGTTACTGACTGTTACTGTCCCCCTGTGCAGGGGACATTTGTCCTGTTACTGACCAATGCCCTGTCCCCCTGGGGAGAGACATTTGTCCTGTT
Organism: Leptocoma aspasia; assembly: GCA_013399835.1. NCBI lineage: Eukaryota > Metazoa > Chordata > Aves > Passeriformes > Nectariniidae > Leptocoma > Leptocoma aspasia. The sequence continues at coordinate 35,372 of VXAX01001188.1, read as the reverse complement.
ACTGACCAGTGCCTGTGTCCCCCTGTGCAGGGGACATTTGTCCTGTTACTGATTGTTACTGTCCCCCTATGCAGGGGACATCTGTTCTGTTACTGACCAGTGCCCTGTCCCCCTGGGAGCTTGACTCACTGCCCCTCCCAGACAAAGCCCCACAGATGCCAGGATGGCAGTGCCAGAGGGATGTGTCACTGGTTCCTGGGAAACAAGCAGGATTTTCCTCATGGGGACACCTGGGCTTGCACATTCACAGAACACGTGGGGGTTACTGAGAAGTCCAGCCTGGCATGAATAGTTTGTCGTCCTGTGAGCATCCTTCCTGTTTGTCCTCCTTTCTCTGCTGCACTGTAAAGGTTATCCTCATCAAAGGTGTTATTCCAAACAGGCCATTGGAATGCACTCCAAATGGATTCCATCAGAGAACATCCCAAACACACTGCCAGGAGTGAGAGGGGAAAGATGAAATCATGAATATTTGAAGGACCATTTTCTGAAGAGCTCAGTGTGGTTGGGGAGGGGAGGCTGCAAAAGGCATCAACTGCTTCTCGGGCTCTTTTCTGTCCTGTGTGCTGCAACCAAAGTTTATTTATCTGCAGGGTGAAATAGTTCAGGGGGATTTGGTCACCACAGGTGTATATAAAACGTACATACAGAAAGCACAGATGCATGTATACATCAAACATAGATACATAACCTCTCTCCTGTTTCCAGACCTCATCTTAATTTTCCGAGACTGCTCTGCTGAAATGCTGTAAAACTCAATTTTGAGCTCATAAGATGCTTGTTAGTGCCTGTCTCTATGTGACTCGAGGGGATCAAAGTTTGATTTTTTAACGGTATTTTTTTCCAGTCAGGAGACTGAATGTGCTCATAAACACCAACCTCTGTAAGCAGATCCCAAATGCAGCCCAGGTCCTATTGCTCTCCATCCTATACCAGTGACAAGCCTTGATCCCAAAAGGTGTTTGCACAAAAGGGAGATCAGATATTGGCCAAAATGCAATTGCTTCTCTTTTACTGCTGATGTCTGTGTAACTGTTCCTGTGCTACAGCCACACTGCATGGAGCCAGCAGCTCCAGCCACTGATTCCTGCTGAGCTTGTTCTGCTCCTGCTCCTGTCCACCAAACCTCACCCAGCTCGTGGCTCAGACTGTCACTCACTGCATTTGGCTTCTCTGGAAACTGCCCAGCACTTCTGCCCCAGCCTTTTTCAACTGTGACAGTAAGAGAGACTCCAAGCCGCCAGAATGAAATCTTTGGGTAGGTATTGTCCCACCTTAGAGCAGGCAGGGCTCTGACAGCAGCAGCACCTCCTCTCCACACCACACATAGCATTACCTCCACTGCTGAAAATACAGGGGGGAATAGGAGTCAAGTTTCATATTGTTAATGGAATAATTAAATTACATTCTTGTGATTCAAAGACACTTAGGTTAATTTAAGAACATATATTTTACCCAAAACTCACTTAACTGCCGTGTAATTTTTTGCTGTTTCCTTTTCCATTATTGCTGATTAACAAAATCCTTGGGAATAAATAGAAGTGCTCTCTCTGCTGTAATTAGCCTGTCTGTCCCTCTGATTAGCTGATTCCTATTTTGTGGCAGCAATTTTGGAGATCCTAAATACGCAGCTCTGACATCGTCATCCCAGCCACAGAGCCAAATGGAAGTTTCCTGGGAAAGAAAGGCCATGGCTCTATTTTAATAGATGTTTGGAAAGTCACCAAGGTCCAGCCTAAGCATCACTGAAACAAATGGATTTCCCTGCACTGAGCTGGGAAAGGCCAGCCCAGGAGGCAGAGGGGAGCCAGGGTAAATTCCTCAGGCAAGCCATCAGCAGAGCTGGGCTGGGCCAAAGCCCTGCCCACGGAGCAGAGCGTGTCTGGGACCCTCCTCTGTCCCCACCCTCGGGGTGCCCAGCACTGGGGACACCCCACGGCGTGTGTGTGTGACCCCCAGGGCTGGGGGGCACAGAAATGCACCAGCTGCAAAGTGCTGACCCAGCCCAGGAGTCAGGGCAGGATGTGGCCATCAGACCCCAGAGCCAGAGTGGTTCATCCCAAGATGCTTCTGTCCCAAACAGAATGGATTTTGTCAGGACATCAAAAAAAGATAAAGCTTTTTCTGGGCTTCAGTTGCTTGTACATTTGTAGAGCTGAGGAGACACAGGGCTTCTAAAAAAGTATTAAAAGTTTTTGAAAGGATTATTTTTCACAGTTGTCATTAAAGTGTTATTTACCAATTTTTAGAGAGTTTCAAACAGTATCATCCTACATTTCGAAAGGTTGGAGTTATTTAAATTTATTAATATAAAGGCAAAAAGCTCTTTATGGAGGTCAGATCCTTATTCTGCCCCGACAGATTAAATTACATATCGAGATCAAAAAGGTGGAATATCCTTAGGAAGAGATAAAAAACCCAGAAATTCTGGGAAAGACACGTTAGTTAAATTCACCCTGGCCCTTAGTGAATTCCCAGTCATGAGGTTGATGGTTTTTCAGAGTTCTTTCCATGCAGGTTGCCCAGAGAAGCTGTGGCTGCCCCTGGAAGTGTCCAAGGCCAGGCTGGACCAGCCTGGGACAGTGGGAGGTGTCCCTGCCCATGGCAGGGGTGGCACTGGGTGGGCTTTAAGGTCTGTCCCAAGCCAAGCCAGGCTGTAACTGCACGATCCTGTGAAATCATTTCTGTGGGCAGGAGGGAGCTGTGCCTGCAGTGCCAGGAGAGCTGCCAGCCCTGTGCCCTGCCCAGGGCACAGCCAGTGGCTGCCACCCTGAACACACCCCGGGCCCCTCAGCAGCCCCCTGCTCACAGCCACGCCTTTGGGCTGACTGGAGAGGCTGCAGAGACAAGCAGCTAAATGCAGAGGTGCCGGGGGTCCTGCCTGGAGAAGGGAGGTCAGCAGGAGCAGGTCTGGTACTGCAGAGGTGAGCAGTGGTTTTAAAGAGGTCACTGAGGGGGGGTGTGTATGAGAGAGCCAGGCAAAGTGTAAAACAGCTCTGTGAGCCAAGAGTTATTCGGAGGTCAGCAGGAAGAATTTGGGGTCACGGTGTTTTCATGCCAAATAAAATTCTTCCTGAGACAGAATGACCCCATCCCGTCCCTTCTGTCACCTGGGCATACAGTAAATGATTTCCTGAGCAGGGTAAATTGATTCTTGAAAGTAAACTTGCACTGGCAAGAGGTAAGAGCCTGAGTGACCTCTGCTCTCCTCCATCTCCCATTTCCATGACAGAGGAGTGCTCGCAGAGATGTCACAGCAGCCTGGAGAGCCCGGGGCATTTTCAGCTGAGGGTTTGCACAGTGCTGTGTCTGAGCTGGGCAGGGGCAGCAGAAGGGTGGGCATGAGCAGATGGAAGGGGAGGAAAGAAGGAAAGTGTCAATTAAGTCTGAAAGGGAGAGGGAGATGCTCCTGGTCAAGGAATTTATCTCCCTGGGCAAAATACCCACGGGGATTTTGGGAGAGTTTTGCTGGGTGTGAGCGGGGCCACGGGAGCCAAAGCAGGAGCCCCATCCCTGGGCCTGGCTGCTCTGGCTGCAGTGGAGCACCCAGAGGTTCCTCGGGGAGGATCCCACCTGCAGGGACCCCAGCTGGATGTCCCCACACCGACAGTGCAGCCATCACTGTCCCTGCACATCCCACTGCCACCTGCCCCAGCCCCTCCTGGAGCACACACCACCTGAGACAGCAGATCCTGGCATCAGAGAGGCTCCAAAACAAGGTTTGAAATGCCCCCCTGCCCTTTGCTGTGGGAAGGGCACGGAGCAGCTTTCCCCTGTCCAGGAGGGATTAGAGACCTGATCAGGCAGCAAACAAATGCAGATGTACAAGACTAAATAAAACCTTGCTTGTGATCTCCATGTCAACAAATTAGACAGCTGTGTTGGCAACTTGGCAGGCTCCTCTTGTTTGCACTGGTAGATCAAGTTCCCAGTCTTTGCAGCTGCACAAGAATTTCCAATTTTTTAAAATTTTTAAAATCTTAAAATGTTTTCCATTTGTTTTCTTTTCTTTCTGGCACCATTCCAGAAAGCTGATTATATGGGGTTCTGCCTTTGTGTCAAAAACCTGGTTAGTTCTGACTCTCAGAGAATAAACAGTGACTGCCAGCCCTGGCTTGGTTAAAGGTATCTGCCAGCCAACATCTGCTGCACCTCACAGGAACAGAGAGGGGCCCATTCCATGCTCCCAGGGTCCCCTGGTAACTGCTGGGGCAGTGGGGGTCCCAGGAGGGGAACAGCCCCTGGGGTTCATGTGGGAAGGGAAATCCCAGGAAAGGGAACAGCCCCTGAGGTTAATGTGGGAACAGGAACAGCCCCTGGGGTTAATGTGGGAAAGGGAACAGCCCCTGAGGTTGATGTGGGAAGGGGAACCCCAGGAAGAGGCTCCCAGGGTGGAGCACCTGCACAGCGTGGTCAGGCAGAACCAAACAGGTTCCCGTTAGCTGAAACTTCCCGTTAGCTCCTGTCAGCACAATGCAGTGTGTTTGAATCCAAGATAAAAACCTGTGTAGTTTGTAGTCTTTAACTCTCATCTCTTCCAAGGGGTGCAGGGGAGGGGGCCCTGGAAGCAAAGTTTCCCACCCCACCCCTCTGTGTGCTGGGAGGAGGGAGCAGCTCTGCAGAGGATCCTTTGGACAAGGGCAGCCAAACCACCCTGCAATTGCTGCACCCTGCAATTGCTGCACCTGCAGTTGCTGCACCCTTCAGCAGTGAAGTTGAGTGTGATGGATTCTATCAGGTGATTGATAATGGATTCTATCAGGTGATTGATCATGGATTCCATCAGATGATTGATCATGCTGGTTCAAAGAGCAATGCCCACCTCGAGGCACAGGCGAGGGCAGGGCTTTGTTGGGCAGTTTTTGGTTTTGTTGGGCAATAATTCCCAATGACCATGCCGTGACCTTGCAGGGATCTTGGAGCATCCCCAGGAGCCTGGGCTGGCCAGTAAGAGAGCCCTGTGACAGAAAGCTGTTGTCTGAGGGATGAGAGCTCTCAGGTGTTTGCTGCAGTGGGTTTGCCAGCTCTGCTCTGTGCCAGCACCTCCATCTCCCCCTGGGCAGGCAGCAGGGTCTGGGGCACATCAGAGCCCTGGCAATGCCCAGCTGCACCTCCTGGAGGGGGTCAGGCTGTGGGGCACAGGAGCTGTGCTCCTGCAGGAGCAATCCCACCACAGCCACCTCCCAGGAATTGCTCAGGAGCCCACAGCAGCTTCCCACAAACACTCATCCCCTCCAAGCTCTCCTCAGAAAACTTTACCCTGCCTTTTTCCTTATGATAATCCAGTATCAGCATGATTTAATGGGACCAGGAGGAAAACAAGCACAGCAACGAGCCCAGTGGTTGTAGTCTCCCATCTCATCACTTTTTCTGTCCTTCTGCTCATTCTCTCTGCTGTGCTTTCAGTGTGCATCACTCTGGTCATGCTGTCACTGGATTATTACATGCTCTCCATTACAGTGCTCCAAAGCCTGAAGGTCTTTTGTGGTTATTCTTTAAAGGTGGCTTTGTGGCTTTTTTTTTTTTTTTTTTTTTGCTTGTGAATTTGATTCAACTTTGCTCTGGGTTACTGTCATGCCTGCTACACCACTACACACAATTTGGAAAAAGAAACTGTGTCCAAAGGAAATACTGGAGACAACCACGCAAACAATTCCCTTGAGATGTGCCTGTTTTATCCCTAATCTGAATTTGACTCAGTTTGTAGAGCAGAATTCCCCGTGTGCAGCCCCACAGGTTATTTCTCAGGGACAATTCCCGGGTGTTTCCCCACACCCAAAGCCATCTCACACCACAGCACCCCCAGCCTGGGGGTCTCACCCTGCTCCCCCTCCCTCCCTCAGCCCCACAGCCCCTCCCCAGGACTCCCCCTGAGCAGGGCAGGTGGGAGAGCCATGCCAGATCACCAGAAAATGCAATATTAACTCCTTTAATTACACTTAACACCCTTATTACTTATTGGTATGAGGCAAGCTGGGCCAAGCCACAACCACAGAGATGAAAAATCAGCAGCTGCACAAATATGGAACAAAATAAGCAAATAAGCAAATAATTCATAACCTTGCTAAACAAAGACTTCACAGGGCTCGTTTGCTTTCACAAATGCAAACACATAGAAATACGTTTAAGCAAAGAGATTCTGCCAAGATTTTTTTGTGGAAAACTTGTCCTGGCTGGTGCACAGGCAGCTCCAGATAGGAAAAAGGGATTTGGGTGGATGTGAGCGTCCAGCAGAAAGCTGAAGAAAACCAGTGGCTGGTTCTGTCTCCTTGTGAGCTGAGATGAAATTGGGAGGGTGGAGTGATGTACCTGAGAGAAGAGCAGGCTCTGTTTTAATGATCTTTATTTGAGGGAGGCCTTCCCTGGGGAGCCCCAAATTCCCCCCTCAGGGCAGGTCCTGGAGGCTGTGAGGGTAATTCCCGGTAAATATACAAATGGCTCCATCCCCCCCTTACTGCAAAAGGAATAATCTGCATTCTAAACGAGATTAAAGCATCACTACAGACCCCACTAATTCCCTCACAGGAGGGGCCAGTCAGCTCCTGGGTCACAGGGCTGGCCCCACCCTGACTCCCCCAGCAGTGAAAGCTGGGTCCTGGCTGGACATGAGGAGGGTGTTCAGCCTCTCTGCTGTGCCTCTGTGCCACCTGCTCTTGGCAGGGAATGGCAGGAGAAGCCTGAGAACATGAGAGAATTGAGAAACTGGGGGTCAGTGCATCAGCCCAGGATCTCCTGGCTCCAGGGGCTGGATGGTTTCTTCAATTCCAGCTGTTATTTCTGCCTGGGGAGAATTGGTAACAGTGCAAAACCAGGGTCCCTGTTCACCTGTTCAGCACTTATTTAAAGCAAACGAAAAGTAGGAGAATCCAACAGTCTTTTTTCCTTATGGATTAGGGAGTTGGGAGGTTCCAGGAGAATTCAACCAAAGTTTTGTGATCAGGTAATTTTCATTTTGATTACTGTAACCACAAAAGAAGCCAACAGCCTGACATGAGTCTAATCCATAGTGAGGAAAAAAAAGGACATTTTTCATGTAAGCAGGAGGGGGATTAAAAGATGCATCTTTTCCATCAAAACAATGCAAAATCTGATTTTTTTTTAATCCTAAACTTGGTCCAGTGTCTGTACAGTAAACCAAACCAAGCTGATCATATTATGTGCCAGGTGTTGCTCTGGAGCAGCAGTGACATGATTAATTAAATAGTCACTGGGCCAAAAAAGGACTGAAAATTAATATGATTTTCTGGCCATTCCAGCACTTCATATTAGAGAGACACGGCTGAAATACTAAACCTTTGGAGAAAGGAATGGGCCCCACATCAGGTCAGGGAGCTGAGCAGTCACTGAGGGCACAGAGCAAGGTCCAGGGGAGGGTTCCTGTCATCCAGGGGCTGCAGCTGCCCCATTCCATCCCCTGCCCAGCTCTCCTGCCTGTGGGCTCACACTGGCACCACTCGCTGCTACAGGCTCCTGGAGTGCACCAGACCCCTGCTGCACCACTGCAGAAGGGCCAAAAATAAACCAGAGCCAGGGAAAATGTTGTACTTTCACTTGACTGTACCCTCAGGATGTTTCTCTGGTGTCTGCAGGAATATTGTACCTGCTCCCGGGGGGATATCAAATGCAGGGCCCTGATACAGACCTGCTGTGCCCCCATCACATTCTGGGGTGGAAATCACAGAATCATTGGGGGGAAGCAGCTCCAAATCCAACCTTTGACCAAATACCTCCATCCCCACTGAACCACATGGTGACCACAAACCCCACGGAGCTCCAGCTCCACAATTCCTTCAGAGGCAGCACCACAGCCTCAGGACACAGCACCTAAATGCAAACTTAAAACAACCAACAGGTAATGGATTTCTGTGAACTACCAGCAGGTTTTTGCCTGCATGGACCTCACTGAATCATCAGGCCCTTGCTCCAAGCGCTGTTTGCTCAGATTTAACAACTGCAGGGAGTTTTGTTAATATCCAGAGTTTTATTCCAAGAGTGGGAGGCTCAGCAAGGAGCCAGGGCCTGGCAGGTCTGCAGAGGGGCTGCCACGTGTGCTGTGGGGGCAGCTGGAAGACACCAGCCCGTGCCAGAGCCAGGCCCTGTGCACAGAACCTTCTGTGGAGTGAGCAGGACAAATTTTGGGTGGCCTGACCCAGAACTGTGGAATGTCCTGAGCTGGAAGGGACCCACCAGGATCACCCAGTGCCACCCCTGCCCTGCACAGACACCCCCAAATCCCACCCTGCTCACCACTGGAGCTCTGGCAGCCTCGGGGCCGTGCCCATTCCCTGGGGAGCCTGGGCAGTGCCAGCACCTCTGGGGGAAGAACCTTTCCCTAAAATCCAGCCCAAACCCCCTGACCCAGACCCCAGAGAACCCCTCAGCTCTGAGCAGGCACGAGCCAGCATTCCCACCTGTGTTCCAAAGGTAACTCAGTCATTGGAGTGCTCTTCAAATGTCACTGTTTTCATTCTCATTTGCATATGCAAATAACCGCAATCTTTATGCAAGGAGCGGACAAGTCCCACCACCCCTTCCAGCCAGACCATATTTCCTGCTATTTCTGGCTCTCCCCACTCCACTCCTGGCCTGTGTCTGAGAACACAAAGGTAAACAAAAATGAAAAATGATGAGAAGGAAGCGAGCCACCTGCTTTCCACCTCGGAGGGCTGGGATTCATCCTGAGCAGGAGCCTACAGGGTCCCCAGGCCTTCTAATTGCTCCAGTTGGTTCAGTTTGGCTCCGTGGCCATCTGGCTATTTGGGGGTTGGCAATTAAAACAGGTGAGGAACAGCTGAATATGTTACTGTTCAGTGTACTGAACTTGTTTTCATTAAAGACGAAGAACAGGCACATGAGAAATCTCCAGTGCAGCTCAAATTGTGCTGTGGAGAGCCAGGTGCTCCTGCTGATCCCATGGATACCAAGGCAGGCTTTTCCAAAGCATCTCCATAGCCTGAGGAGAGGATTTGCTGCACTCAGGTGAGGAGCTGTGGCTGGACAAGCCACGTGTGAAGGGCCCAGGACAAAGCACAAACTGATCTGATCAGAAGGGCCTGAGGAGCAGCAGCTGGTGGCAGCTGAGAGCTGTCCCAGGCAGGGAAGGGCTGCCCCAGCCAGGGAAGGGCTGCCCCAGCCAGGGAAGGGCTGCCAGGGCAGCAGCTCCCAGCCCTGCATGCCCAGCTGGGCATTTTCCAAAGGGGACTCCATCCAAGGCAGCACTGGGCACAGGACTAGGGATGAGAGTTCCTGCTCTGGGACACAGGGACAGCACACTGAGAGATCTGAGGGTCTCCTCTGCACTTATAAAAATGCCCTGCTTTTGTTTTATTTGATTACTGCTCCAGGACAGGCCTTTAGAGAGGAAGGTGTCCCACCTGGTCCCTCCCAGAGAGCCCTGGAGCCCTGCTCAGCACCCCATCACCCCCTCTACCACCTCACCCAGCTCGGGGCCAGGCCTGCGGTCAGCCCAAGCCTCTGTGGAAGATTCTCCAGTCCCAGGCAGAACCCACTTACAATCAAGCCTTGGGTTCTGCAGCTTGCAAAGCCTTTCCATATTTATGACAGATACCAGGGATTAACTTCATTTGCGAGTTTAACAGTGATTACACTTCATTATCCTGCACACAAACAAATATTATCAGGAACAAGTGAATGACACAGAATGCTTTCTTTGGGGCTGTATTTCCACATCCCCAGAAGGGGATCAGTTCCTGGGCTGGAATTGATTGCATGCCCCACTGAGCACTCGGGGTTTGGGGGCTCCACGCCGAACAGCACAGCCCAGAGCCAGGAGGGTGTTGGAATTTAGGGTATAGAGACTGTTACCCTAAATTCCAACAGGAGGGGATGCTCCAAACACCCCTCCCAGCACAGGGGCCACTCCTGGGAGGGGCCAGTCCACACTGACATCCCCATCCCTGGCGGTGTCACCTGGTAATGAGCTGCTCACCTGTGCTGGCTCTGGCTGCAGCTGCAGCCCCTGAGCTGCCCCTCACACTGGGCTGGGCCAGCCTGGAGCTGGTTCTGATCCCTGCTGCAGCCAGACAGCCCGCACTGCTGGCTTTGCTCACTCCATGGAGGGGCTGGCTCGGGCCAGGCACCCCTGGCAGTCTCGTCCCTCCTGAGTCAGCTCTCCTGCCCTTCACCCCACGGAAGGTGGGCACAAAGCTGATCGTTCACACGCCAAGAAACACCCAAAACCAGGCTGGTCCAGCTCAAATCTGACAGGAACTTCCCCAGCCCTTGTGCCCTGAGTGGCAGCATGGAGAAGGCAGAGGCTGTCCCTGCCCCAGAGCCACATGGGCAGTGTCCCAGGCAGGCCTGCCCTGACACCAGCTCTGCCTGGGGAGGGACACAGCTCTGCAGGGAGAGATCTTGTGCCAAACCACCACTGGGAGAGTGATGGGGAAAATAATGAACCTGTTCAAATTTAATCTTGGCTAATGAAGGGGGGAAACAGAAACAAGGGGACAGCAACGTGTCACCCAATTCTGTCTCCACGTAAACCGTGTGCATGTGGCACTTGAGGACACAGGTTAGTGTGGCCTTGGCAGTGCTGGGGGCATGGCTGGACTCGACGGCCATGGAGGGCTTCTGCAACCTAAGTGGTTCTATGACTGTTAATATCACATTATTTATTCCTCTGGTATTTCCAAAGCTGAAATTATTAACAGAGCTGAAACCTCTCCAACAGAGGATTTGCCTTTAATGATTTTCTCCTCCCTGATTTTAAGGTTAAATTCTGAGATCGTATCATGCATTTCTATTTTGAGGTGAGCAGAAGTGCACTGCCAGTAACTGCATCAACAAACAGGGGAGAAATTATGGAGCCACAAGTCCAGGCAGGGAATTGGGAAATATTGACAGGCACTGATGTAGCAAAAGGTCCAAGTATTTGGAGGGCTGTGATGCTCATCACCCCCATACCAGAGCTTTTCATCAGCACAGATTCATTGTTACAGGATAAACAAACTTCTCTGCCCAAGGAATGACTTCTGGCATCTGGGGAGAGTCCATATTTTGTTTTAAACCTTTTCCCAGATGCTGCTAAAGACCCCAACCCTCCCTGGGCAATGTCTGGCCATTACAGGTAGAACAGTGGACTTGAGCTTCTTTTGAGGCAGCTGGAAAAGGGCTGGAGATGGGAGAACTCTGCACACACTCCCTGCTGGGAGGAGCTGGCACGGATGGGCTGTGCCATCTCTCATGTCCCAGCACTGCCTGTGGTTTGTCAGCATTTCCACAAACAGCCAGGGATGGGTGCAAAGCCAACCCAGAGAGATCTGAGCCAGCAATGAACAAAGTTTGGAACAAATGATGTAGCTGCTGATGAATTAACGCTACGACAGTCTGGAAGGACCTCAAAATAATTCATGTGTTGAGAGCTTCTATAAATCTTGCTAGTGGGGTGTCCTTGGTGAGCAATTAGATGAGTAACTGCTATTTGTTCAGGGAGATTTTCTTTTGAAGATGTTCTGCTGGCAGGTAAAGATGGAGTAGACAAACCAAACCCAAGGAAAACTCTGCCAGGGCCCAGTTTGTAACTCAAATTAGGTTCATGAGTGTTATCAATTTTCCCTCTCTTTACTGAAAATCAAGGATTCTTTCACTTTCAGGTCTGTAAATCATGTGCAAAGGTACAACAGGATTTAGTATTTGCAAAGGTGGCTTTTTCCTTTGGACTGTTACAGAAACAAAGGAGTCCAACAACATTCATTCCATGGCTTTTCATGCACAGATGATGGAGCACTGCTGATGTCTGAATGCCTGGCTTATTTGCAAATTTATTATTCATTTACTTCTAGATTATAATGTCTAATTTATTCTCTAATGTATCAATTTCTTCCCCGATTTAGTCCTCTGTCATCCGGTCTGGAATTTAAATATAAATAAGTAAATAAATACACACGTTCTGTGTGGCAGGTGAGCAATAAGCCATCATCATTTGGCACAGCAGGAGAAAGATAAAGTACAAAGGAGGAGGGATGAATTTCTGTGCAAGCCCCACTGCTCCATCAGGAACACCAGGAGCATGTCAGAGGCAAAGCAGGCTGTAGTTATAGCAACCATATGCTGGAATAACACATTCCTGGGCAGGAAAACAACAGCTCACATCCTTACTGAGACACAGCAGGGGTGAGCAGATCCTGTGCTGGCTCCAGAGGGTGCTGCAGACCCCAGAGCCCTCGGTGAGAGAAGCCCAGGGCTGGTCAAACCACCAGCGACCAGCAGGCTGGAGCCAACGGGGTTTGGCTCCTAAACATCCCCTGGCAGCTCCCACTGGAGAGAACAAACACTTTGCTCATTCTCACGTGGACTTTTGGTTCAAGTAACACCCAGTCCTGCTAATTTCTCATAGGACCACTCTCAGTGTGGGGTTTTTAATAACTCAGTGCTTCTTGCAGGTCACTGGGCTGGGCTGCTGCCCTCGGGCTCACGTGGCAGCAGGTGATCAGTGCTCAGCTTTGGGAGCATCCAGAGAGGGATGGAGAGCAAGGACCCGACCTGCAAATTGGCTCCAAATCCAGGAAACGGAGAATTCTGTGAGTGAGAAAGGAGGAGCAGTGCCCAGGCCCTGGTGTCCAGATCCCAAATCCCTGGGCCAAGGCTGCAGCCCCGCCAGGCTGAGCCAGCAGCAATGAGCCCTTGCAGAGGCAGAATGAGGAAAAAGGAATTCCAGGAGTGCTGTGAGCAGTGCAGCAGTGCCCTGAGCCCATCTGGGCAGCCCCAGCTCCTGTGGCTCCGAGGTGGAGCATCTGCACGGGGAAAGCAGCTGGTGGAGGCATCTGCTTGCAGATTAAAGAGTGTCCAGCACTGATGCCAGAATTTGGGTTGAGTCAACAGGCCAGATAAAATGCTAATTGTGATTACATGGGTCACTGCCCCTCGCCTGGCACTCCTGGCCTGGCTGGGCTGGACTTCAAACAGCGAAGCAGCTGAAGAGAATGTGCTGCCTGTGTGCCCTCTGTGACCCTTCATCCTCAGAGGGGATCACCAGTGACAGTCACAGGGTGCCCCAGGAGATGGCCCGAGGGTGCCCTGGCACAGTGGTGAGGTCACCTCCTGCCAGGCACCCTGGAAGGAGCCCCAGCCCAGGGCTGGCAGCAGCAGAACAAGAACATTCAGCAGGTTCTCCAGAGGTGCCTGGGAAAAGCTCTGTCAGAGCAAACACTCACAGGTCATCCCAGTGAAAAACGTGGGTTTAGCTCTTTTTAAAAACATGACTTATCAACAGCAGCCTGAGGCAGCAGGGAGTGTGGGCCAGAGCCTCTGGCGGCACATTCCTGGAGGTCTGGGATTCCCACTGCTCTCCTGACCCCGGGAGGGGACAGGAACAGGCTGGCTGCCAGCTCAGGCAGCACAAACGTTTTCTCTTTGCCCACACCAGGCTGCAGTGTGCACTGACAGGGTGTCCAAGCTGAGGAGCAGGCACAGAGCCTGCAGGGCCATGGCTTGGGCAGGCCTGAGGGGGCTCATGTGCCATGGGCTGTCCGGGCTGGGCCTCCCATGTCATACCATTCCCTGGAAACACAAACCTGGGGAAGCTGAGGCAGCCTTTGCTTCCATGCCCTGCTTCCCACCATATCCAGGCATCCCAGTGGCTTTTCCTTGCTCCACATCTGACCATCAAACCACTCTGCACTGTGCAAATAAAGCCTGACTAGCTCGTGCCAAGCCCTTCCTGAATAAAAAAAACCTGTGCTGAAAATCAGGCAAAAGCACTGATGTCAGCTGTCTGCATTTGTACCTTCCAGCTGAACCCACCTCCACCCCGACAGCATTGCTGGCACTTGGCTTTCTGGTGCTGGCCCAGCCCTGGATTTCTGTCCCCAGGCCTGGATTTCTGTCCCCAGGTGTGCATTTCTGTCCCCAGCACTGGGTTTCTGTCCCCAGGCCTGGGTTTCTGTCCCCAGGCCTGGATTTCTGTCTCCAGGCCTGGGTTTCTGTCCCCAGGCCTGGATTTCTGTCTCCAGGCCTGGATTTCTGTCCCCAGGCCTGGATTTCTGTCCCCAGGTGTGCATTTCTGTCCCCAGGTGTGCATTTCTGTCCCCAGGCCTGGGTTTCTCCCCTGTCCCAGCTGCAGCCCTGGGGCACGGGGCAGGTGCTGGGCTGGGTTCTCTGTCCCTGCAGCACCTGCAGCCCTGGGTTAATGATCTGGCACTAAAGCACCACATCTCTTTGTGACTCACACAAAGGGAAAGGGATGCAGATTATTCTTGCCCCCAGATCGTGCACGGCTCATTAGGTGTGTATCCGTAGAGCCAGAGCACATCAGAGGCACACTGGGGACAGCGAGAGCAGGGCAGCTCCTGACACAGCAGGGGAAGTGCCCTCGTTCTGTTCCTGCTTCTGGGAGCCAACAGCCTCACGTGTGCATCCTGCTCCTCACCCTCAGGGAAGGGCTCTGCAAACTCTGCCCCTCACCCCCAGGACTCAGCTTCACCTCTACCAGCTCATCAAGAAACCCCAGATCAGAAATCCCATTTGAAGAGTGACAGGGATAGCAAGGACAGAGTGTCACACCAGAGCTGGGCTTGCTTTGCTTTCTGGCCCAAGGGAATAAAAATTAAAAATCTCATCAAAAGAGATGAGACTTACAGCAGTTCAAACAAGTCTAGCTTGAGTAAAAAAGTAGTGGAACAAAAAATAAATGTGGGCAGTTAAATTTTTTAAGGAAAGCAGTTTTGCTGTGCTGGAAGAACCAACCTGACAAACAAGATCCAGAATGAGCAGCCAAAGTGGAACAAAGGCTCAGCCAAATTTCAAGGTTGCTAAAATTCAGCCAGGGAAAGTTTCAGTGATCTACAACTGAAAGGAAGATGGATCCAAGTCTAAAAAGAAGAAACAGAGAAACCAGGGAATGCGGAAAAAAAAAAAAAAAATAGCAGGAACACAGCAGAGAATGAGCAAAACCTCCTGTTCCAAACAGGCAGCTCATGTTGGGAGCTCCAGAACAGCTCCACCTGCATCCCCAGCAGCACAGCCTGGAGCAGGGCTGCTCCCCGTGCTTTTCTCCATCAGCTCACAGCACAGCCCCACTCTGAGCTGGCTGGGGCTCAGCCATCCCCATCCCCATCCCAGCCCCACTCTGAGCTGGCTGGGGCTCAGCCATCCCCATCCCCACAGCAGTTTTCCCTCAGTGTCCCCCACAGCTGTGCTGAGCACGGCCTGGCCGAGGGCTCCAGGGGAAGCCCTCAGTGGCCATCCAGGCAGGCTCACGGGTCCCACAGCCCAGGTGAGCTCCGTTCCAGCAGCCTGCCGGGGATGCAGAGGAGCAGGCTCCTCCCGAGCCGTGCTGCAGAGCAGATGTGATTTCATTCACTGGGCATTGTCAGTCTGGGCACAGGCAGCCAGAGCTGCAGTCACACGGAAACGGTGAATTCCTGCTCCAAAACCCAGATGAGGAAGGAAGTGGAGCTCCATCAGGAGTCACTCTCTGCATCAGTGTTCAGTCCTTTTTCCCCAGCTGTAAAACACAGAATTAAAGCTGGCCATCCTTCATCTCCCCAGGTTTGGCTATCACAGGGATTTTCTAAAAAAGGCAAAAATGATCTTGCCTGCATCTGTGTTTCCCTGCCCCCTCCATTACACCCCACTGGGAGCAGCCTCTGTGGGCTCCTGCTCGGATGGAAGCCTGTGCTGGAGCCTGTGCTGGGCACAGCTGCTGTCCCTGTGCCCATGTCACCCTGCCCCGCCAGATCCAACAGCAGCTCCCACCCCACAGAAACATCCTGTGCTGGCTGTGCTGGGGGCTGCAGGGGCACCCCACAGTGCTCCCCTGCTTCCCCTGTGCCCGAGGGCAGCCCCGAGCTGGGATCCACCTCCTGGGATCCACTACCAGGGATCCACCTCCTGGGATCCACTACCAGGGATCCACCTCCTGGGATCACCAACCTGGGATCACCAACCTGGGATCACCAACCTGGGATCCTCCACCTGGGATCACCAACATGGGATCCACCACCTGGGATCCACCTCCTGGGATCACCAACCTGGGATCCTCCTCCAGACCAGGCTGCTCCCAGCCCCAGTGTCCAGCCTGGCCTTGGGCACTGCCAGGGATCCAGGGGCAGCCACAGCTGCTCTGGGCACCCTGTGCCAGGGCTGCCCACCCTCAGTTCTTCCCCACACCTGACCTAAATCACCCCCTTTCAGTATTCCCTGTGTTAGATACTCGTTACACTTGTCCAATTTCATCCCGCATGGGGCCACCTCCATCCCTTTCCAAGTGCTGACAGCTCAGGGACAGACTCTTGGGGTTTCTCCTATTGGTTTCATGGAATTATGTCTGTTTTTCTCACCCATTTTTAGAAAAGAGATAGATTAATTCCCATAAAAATATTTCAGTTATTATTCCCAGGGTATTGTTTGCTTTCCCCTTTCTTTCTTTTTGTACTTTCAGTAGCAGTGAAAAAGGGATGAAGAAAAATAGATGACATTATCAGCCATTTTGAGAACAAAACTGAAAGTTTTCAGAAGTCTCTTTACAATGTTCATTACTTCCATGATATCAAAGTGGTTTCCTCTTGAGTAAGCAGTTGACTTTTAAATCATGGGACAGAAGAAGAAAGCAAATTTCACAGAAAGTAATGATAATTTAAAAGTAATTTTTCCAAGTGAAAATATTTTAAAATGAAATCCATAAAAATAAATCTAAGCACTTCTTAGCTTAACCTACGATGATTTAAAAGACACAGTTCCTACTGCCAGGAAGGGATGGAGGTCACACTGGAAGCTTCCCTCTCTCTTCCCCATTTCTGTATTGGAACATTTCTCAAAGCACCTGCCAGGTTTTAAATGAAGTGCAGGTCTGAGGCTCTGGAATTGGGAAGCACCATTGGGATGCTCAGGCCCAGCTGCCCACACCCTCTGCCAGGTGCTGCCAGTGACCCTTTGGTGTTCACCCTTTGCTTAGGCTGGAGATCAGGGCAAGGCTCTTCCCCCAGAGGTGCTGGGGAGCTCCCCAGGGAATGGGCACAGCCCCGAGGCTGCCAGAGCTCCAGGAGCCTTTGGCCAGCCCTCAGGGATGCTCAGGGTGGGATGTGGGGGGTCTGGGCAGGGACATGGGCTGGCCTGGATGATCCTGGTGGTTCCCTTCCTACTCAGGATATTCCATGAGCCCAAGGAATGTTTTTAATCCCACCTCCTGGCCTGAAGTGCTTTCAGAAACACTTGAGTGGGAGGGAGGCAGCTCAGTCCAGCACAGCTCCTGCCCCATTCCCAGCCCCTGCCCCATTCCCAGCCCCACATCCCGTGGAGCCAGCCCTCGTGCTGTACATCTCCTCTCACTGCAGGTGTCCTCAGGAAATACCAGCACCAGCAGCACTGAGCAGAAATACGTGTTCTGCTGGAGACCAGGCTGCAGTGGAAGCAGCTCACACTCCTCTCCCATCAATCACCAACCCCACCACGGCTCTCACCCTGGATAAACAATTTATGATAATGGACAGGTCAATACCTGCTTCAAATGGCTCAGTGAAGCAGGAGAACACTGCACCAACTTCCTGGTGGGGTTTGCCCTGCTGCTCTCCAGGCAGCATGGGGGACTTGTTTGAATATGAAATACCAGGGTTTTGTGTCATTCACAATTTGTTCCAGCAGTACAAAGGCTGCTCCTGCCCATCCCTCAGGAGCAGTGTGGGCTGAGCAGGGATGCTGGGCAGGAGCAGCACCCCAGCCCAGCCCAGCCCAGCCATGCTTTCCTCCAGGAAACCCAGACCTTGCTGTTGATTTACTGTGGTGCAGCCCAGGATGTGGCAAGAACCTCACCAGAGCAGAAGAGGAGAGGTCCCCACACGGGGCTGGATGTCCCCACAGGGACAGACACAGACATCCTGCTGGACAGGGCTCATCTTGCTGGGCCCACTGGCTGAGGCTGCACTTGTTTCGTGCCAAACACAAAAATAAATCTTGTAGCTTCAGTGTTTCAATCAAATAAAACATCTCATTCCACATGAGATGCCATTTTCCCCCTTCGTTCTCAGGTCAGTGAACTGTCACCCTGCTCCTGCTATAAAACACGAGGCAGTATTTAGGAAGTAAAGCACCACTTCAGAGCATCAGGGCCAGAAGTTCCCCGCTGCAAATGTCAGCACTGAGGATGTAACGTGCTTTAAAAGTTCTTCCCATCAGTTTTCTGAGCGAATTCCCATTTTTCATGTGTTTCATGAATTGCCAAGTTTCCTCTCCCTGTTCTCCCAGGCTGGCAGAGGAAGGAGAGCTCAGCAGAGGGTCAGGCCAGGCAGGAGAGGTGCTGTGAGCAGGAGAGGTGCTGTGAGCAGGAGAAGGGCTGTGAGCAGGAGAATGCTGTGAGCAGGAGAGGTGCTGTGAGCAGGAGAAGGGCTGTGAGCAGGAGAGGTGCTGTGAGCAGCCAAGGGCTGCCCCATGGCCCTGGCTGTGCCCTGGCTGTGCCCTGGCTGTGCCCTTGCAGGCAGGGCTCACGGGGCTCCTGGCTTTGTGCCTCAGAGCTGGACAAACATCCCCGCAGGCTCCAGCTCGCTTTCTGTCTCTGCTGAGGCTTGCAGAAGAAGAGAAGAGGTTGCCAGCGCTCTGCCTCTCACCACAATCTCATTGCCCACAGATCAGCTGAGGTGAGGGCATCCCCTACACCTGAAACCTAATTTTTTTGTGAGAAGAGCTGCTCTAGGGCCATAGGGATCTGCAGCTGGGTATTCCACTTATGCCACAATTATTAAGGTATCTCTTTTTCTAGATCCTGCCCAAAACTCTATTATTGACGTACCAAAGCTTCATCTGTTTTACTCCAGCTCAGTTTCACCCCATGAATTCAGTGTCAGTGAGAACTGCACTTATAAACTCCAAATCCAGCTCCTCCCATCACCGCCCCAGCCAGGTTCCATCCAGAGTGCAGTGATGGAAAAATGAAATTCCTATTGGCTTTGGGGGCTTTGGAGCAGCCCTACTGACCAGGGACTTCTCCCTGGGAATGTCCTGCTGACTGCAGAAGAGCCAAGTGTGCATGCTTTGAAACTGCCGGGCAGGCACAGCGTGTCCCACGGCTTCCAGAGCCCATCTGGGGCTGTGAAAGGGGGAGAAGTGTCCGAGGGGGAATCTGGAACCCCTCCAGAGCCTGGCACAGTGCTCATTTCCCACTGAGGTCAGTGATGGGCACCTGGCACCCTCCGCAGCGCGGAGTCTCCGTCAGGGTGGATTGCAGGAATAATTCCTCTCCTTCCCCCTCTGCTGCTGCCTGGGAGCCGCGCCTGCAATCGATAAACAGGACTGGAGGCTTTCAGGCACTAATTCTGAGTTACAAGCAGTCAGTTTCTCTCCCAAGTCCTGCAAATCCTCCAACAAGCCAAAGGTAACCTCCCAGACACGGGGCTCCGCGGGATTTGCTGCTCTTGCCCTCTCACATTTTGATCACTTCCCCTCCCTCTCTGCTAAAGTCTCAAGTGCTTCATTTTCTGACATAAAGAACAATGTAGGTGAGAGAGATATAGCAAAAAAAGCACCTTGCAATTAAATATTTTAATAGACATTCTGAAGACGGATTTGAAAGGATTTTGAATTAATATTGGCAATGGTATACATCAAGGGGCTTGGGCTAAACAATACCCATCACTTTGTCTGCTAAAGAATGAAGTGTAAAAATAAAACCCTGTAATGTCTGGTCCCAGCATCCCCTTTGCCTCTCCCGGGGCAGACATCCTGGAACTGCTGTGTACAGCAGCTCCACACCCCCATATTCACACCAAGCTCATCCCAGCTTTGGTGCCCCTCCTCGGTTCCTCGGGTCTCCAGGTTATCCTCTCCTGCAAACCCAGCACAGCCCAAATTCAGCACCCCAGGACACTCTGGTGCAGCCTGGCAGTGGGACACCCCCCATGCCACCAGCTCAGCCCCACAGCTGAGCTAAGCACACTCTGGCTAAGAAAACACTATTTCCATTACATTTGGCTTAAACCCACTTATTTATAATTAAGTTACTGATCCGTGCGTTGGTGTAAAACAACTCTACAACATAAGTGCAGCAATAACCCAGAACTAAATCTTTAAATAACAATTGTCAAGTGAGAAGATATATATAGAATATATCAAAACTAATAGCGTTCATCCATCTTTCAAAACAAGTTAAATGTGCCTGTTTCTTCTGGAAAATCTGTGTTTGCTCATTGAACATTTTATTTTCATTGCATTTGAACCTTTCAGCAGAAATAAAATACACAATCAAAGTAGGATGGTTGTTTTGATTGGTTTGCAGGCATTTATGCATTAGAAGAAAAGGAAACACATTAAGATTCCCAGAGACATTTGTGCTGGTGACCACTGGGGAGAAGCAACATAAACAGGGAAACGTGTAATCAGGGATGACAGCTCCAGCACAGATCGTATTAACCAGAGAGTGTAGAACAGGCTGCTAAGGACAGGAGAGTCCCAGCATTTGGGCCACTCCTGGGGATTTTGGGCAGAGAACTCAAACAGCGTGCAGGGAGCAGCTGCTGAGCCACAGGAGGGGAAACTCGGGGACAGGCTCAGTGCAGGACTCCTCCTGGAGCATCCCCCAGCCTGCACCCAGCACAGCTGACCTGGAAACCAAAATACTCCTCTCTGAGCAGGCCTCTCATGGGCAGGGACTGCTCTTCCTCAGAGCAGCCAGGAAACAGCCCAAAACCCCTGAGCTTGCCTGCACAGCTCGGGAGAGCTGACACCCAGAGAATTTGGGCACCTCTCTGGCTCTGCACCCACAGACACCCTTAGTGCAAGGGAGAAAGCAGTCAAACTGAACCCAACAGTGACAACCCACATTCTGGAAAGAATTAATTCCTTTAAGATACAGGGAATACATCTGAAGGTGACCATTCCTGGGTACTGAACAACTGCTCATCCCACCACTGGGGACCCGTTTTGAATAAATAGCTCAGTGACTTACCTGTCTCGGGAACAGCAGAAACTTCTGGTCACCACTGACACCAGGAGACACGAAAGGGAAACAGATTTTGTTGTTCAAAAAGCACATTAAACACATTGTCCATGAAGAATTCCACAGGAAACTGAACTGGTTTTGTCAGTGTTTACTGCCTAGTGCTTGACATCAGCTTCAAGCTGCTACATTATGCACCCAGCTCTGGGGCTAGACAGGAACACAGAGAATCACAGCCATGAGAATCTGAAGAAGTGTTGCTCCTAAAGCAATTAATTATCTTAAATACTTCCAAGCCTTTGTGAACAGATGTAACCTCATAAAGAACCCATCATCCTCAAGTTCCTCAACTCACTGTATCTTCACATTCATTGCTGACACCACTGAATTTCCTTTTGGATCCTTTAAAGACATCTCATTTATCTTTATTGGATTTCCTTTCACTTGGGTTTAAAGTTAAGCCATGCAGGAGAAGTTAAGCTGTAGCAGAGGAGAAGTAATCAGTGCATAAAGTCTGAATCTTAACGAAGGGTGTCCCAACTTGCTGAAAATGCAGAATATTGTGCAAAATGCTGCTCTTAAGGGCTGCCTCAAACAGAGCCCTGCGTGTGTGCTGCCACAGGTGCTGGAGCTGGGAAAGGCTCCCTGCACTTCAGGAAGCTGACTCTGGAACACCTGGAACACCCCCAGGACTCACACAAACACAAAGTATAAAATCAGGAAAGCAGGAGAGTGTCTGGTTTTGAAGCACCAGAAATGATCCCTGGCAGACAGGAGCCAGGGGTGAGGCCAAGGCTGGGAGAGCAAACACATGGAAGGATCCAAGGGTTTGAGCTGGAAGGGACATTGAACACCATCCATTGTCCCCCTGCCGTGGGCAGGGACACCTTCCACCATCCCAGGGTGCTCCAGGCCCCGTCCAGCCTGGCCCTGAGTCTCACTTGGCACATGGACACAGGGCTCGGGGTCAGTCTGGGGCTACCAAGCTCGGGAGGAGACTCCAAGGGAAGCCAGATAAAATCAAATGCATTGAAAAAGCAAAGCCATTTTTCACCACCACTCTTCTCTTGTGCCTTTCCTCTACTCAGTCCTGCCACATCCTGTATGATTTTGGACACAACCCTACGATAAGATTCACCTCCCCCTTTGCCTCATCTCACAGCTCACCATAAGGGCTCTCTGCAGATGTGGCCACAAGCACTTCAGCAGCCAAGTGCAGAAAGCAGATTTATCAAACCCTCTGAAGCCCACGGGAAGCCCCTGCATGAATAACACGAGCTGACTGGGCCCAGGGAATTTAGCCCACGTGAAATAAACAGATTTGGCGTCGCTAAATCAAGGATTAGCACAGCTCGTGCAGCTCGGCCGCCGCTGCAGCCCCGGATTTGCAGGGCAATGAATCAAAGGGTGCCAGGAACCCACCATGGTTTGCATTTTGATCTGGCAGGGAGCTGCAGCTGCTGCTGCCACCCGTGCTGCTGGATCAGATCCATCACGGCTCCAAGTGGGGACTGCTGGGCTCCCCCCTCTCCCCGCTGAGTTATGGCAGGCTTCACATTTAAGAGAGCCAATTAGAAAATATGGATGCTCAAGGTACACCCGTGCTGTTTACCTAAAATTGATTAAAGGCTGGAGCAAATAACTCCTCCATCATCTGTCCCAAGGGTGCAAATATAGACACTGCCAAATGTTTGGGTTTACTTCTACCACTACATTAAAACAGCTCAGCTCATAAATGGCACTTTGAGGAATACGGGCTCAGCTGCAGGGCTTTGAATCTTCCGTGATATACTGACATTATTTGAAGTTTATCTTTATTGAGCTTCGAGTATGATATGGTAAAAGGAAAAAAACCAGTAAAACTTCCATGAAATGAGTTACAGATGCAGCTGCTTTAACAGAGATTGCAAAATCATGCAGTTATTCCACAGGCTGCTGCTTAGAGTGTGCTTCACCCTGCACTACAGCACTCCAAGGAACAAAGGAAATGGAGCAAAATTCGAGATGAAAACATCCCCAAAGGAGACATGTCGTCATCCTGTGCCACAACTTCTTTTTGGATGCTCTCCACCATGACTCACACATTTTAGCAGCTCTCTTGATGCCATTATAGTAATTTTTGAAGTCTCCTAATCTCAGTGGTTCCTGTAAATCAGAATAGCTGGAATAACTTCACTGGAATTACAGGGTAGCTGTGTGAACTGACTGCAGTGAGAGCCTGGCTGCGGGTTCCTTTTCCAATTATTTGTCTAATCCACCTGTGATCCGTTTGTGAGCACAAATCCATCCCATACTACACACACCTGCAATTTCTTATCACGGACACTGGACTTTGTTGCCACAGTTTCAATTTACACTTCAATATCACAAGAAAGAGATGGAGAATGTCTCTTTCCCTGACCAGCATCTCAATGTTCTGGATTACAAAACTGTCTGCACAGAACTGAAAAACTCACTTATGTTGCCCTGGTTTCCTGTAGAACTGGGCAAGGAAAAGATATTTTGAATCACTGATCATTCCAGGAAGTGTTAAAAGAAAAAAAAATTAAAAACCATAACTGAAATAAATGCCAACACAGTGATGAATCAAAAAGTTCAAATGCCTGGTTTGGGATAAATAGATATATATATCTTTTTCTCTTGGCAGTGTTCAATCCTACACCTATCAGTGTGATACTAAAGGTTTTCAGAAGAAAATGGCAATTAAAAAAATTCTGAACAAGCCATCAATAAATCAAGCAAAATAATACAGTTTTAAAGCCTCCATCTGCTGTACAGCTCAAAATTAATATGTTTCTCAAATTGTGCTGGGATTACATTTATATTTCTATTGAAAAAGTCTTGGGTAAAAATTGAAATATTAGAACAAGTGCTAACAACTTCTCCTCCAATCCTAATTTCTAACATTCTCCTTGAAATTCATTTTAATTTCCTGATTTCCTTAGGAATTTCACTTTCACACATTTAAATGGCTGAATGGAGGCTCCTTGAACACAGCCTTGATCCAGTCTCAGGGGCAGGTGGAGGAAACAGTTCCTGCCAGGAATTCTCTATTTCTATTTCAAACCCATCTTTTACTTTTCACCCAACACCTTTGAGAATTGCAGTTTTCCATCTTGGCTTGTCAGCCAGGATTTCCTGGGGGATCCCCCCAGACCAAAGGCACAAGCTGCAATGTGCCCATGGTGTGTGTTTGGTTTGTTCTGCAAGCCAGAGCTCCCCCTAAAGTCACCTGCTCAGGTGCCAGCCCCAGACTCCAGGCTGGGCACAAACATTGCCCCCCTGCTGCGTGAAAATTAAAGAAGAGCAGTAAAACTGCTTCAAAATGAAATGCAGCAAGGCCGGGAGGCAACAGAGGTACAAAGCTCTCGGCCAGTCCCGAGTAAATCTGTGGTTTCACAACACCATTTGAGCTGTCTGGGGGAAATAATTGAGTGGAAATCTGTTTAAAGTCCTGCACTTTGATTTTATCTAGGAATACAGATAATCAATCCCTGGGCTGAAAGCTGTGGATTACAAAATGTACCAGAGCAAATGGGAATTTTATTGGTTCAGAAATAAACATGAAGGGGCCAGCACAGAGATGACCTTGTGGTGGATGGATGGCAGCAGGAGAGGAAGGGCTGCCAGCCCCGCTCTTTAATCACCCGGGGCATCTTCCCAAGGAGGAACCCCAGCTTCCAAAATGCAAACCAGCCCCAGGGGATGAGCTGAGCAGGTACTTCAGCTTTGGACAAACTCTCAGTACATGGTGGGATCCTTGGGGTGCCCTGTGCAGGGCCAGGAGCTGGCTCTGGTGACCCTTGTGGGTCCCTCCCAGCTCAGGAGATTCTGAGATCCTGACAGAGGAGTGGGGAGCCTGTTTCCCACTGCCCAGCCATGCTCTGGACCTGCTTTCCTGCTCCCTCTCCAAGGGTGCTGTTCCCAGCAGCTCCTGCAGCCACAGGCACCCAGAGGAAGCACAGTGGGTCCAGCAGAGCCCATCCCACCCTGTGCTCCCAAATTCCACTGCACACACACTTCAGCATGTGAGAAACTGTTTGTGAACTTCAGTATTCCAATCTGTCCAACACCAAAAAAGGCTTTTGAAAATCTCTCCCCTCCTCAAAAAATTTCTAAGCCCCATTGGGCTTTTTTGTGAAATAGCTTTTTCCTCCCTTTTCAGTAACACAATATGTTATTCAAGAGCCAGAGAGTTGTCAGTTTTTATGTTATGATAATCTTCTCAAGCATCCAGTTCTATTCTGCTTCTTCCCTTCATGCTGTCACTCACATTCCAGCCTGTCACAAAAGAAAATGGCTGAATACATTAATTACAACTTGTTAGACCTCCACATAGTTAATGCTATTGAGAAAATCAAATCACTTGGAAAATAGCTAAAGAGAAACAGTTGCTGGTATTGCAGAATCTTTATGTGTCACACTTCAAAGCTGGAGCTTTGCAAGACAACAAAAATGATTATTATAGAGAATGAGAAAATCAAATACAACTTGATCCTCTACCCTTGGAATGTTTTCTGAATGCTTTACAATATATATTTTCTATCCTGGCAAGAGCAGTTGAACACTTTTCACATATTACCTTCTTTTATGGACTAATTACAAATACCAGCTTGGAAATTACAGTATAAAAACTTTCTGAAGCCAGGAAGAGATCCAATTCCCCGCTCACACAAACATGCCAGATGACAGTGAGGGCTGCATTAAAGGGAATAAAAGACAATTCTGTTGGATCTGAGAAAACAAACAGTTGCCCTGTGGTTGAAGGGGGTGTTGACATGATTCCCTCAGTGAGGCTCTGACTCCTGTGGCTCTGTGCAGGACAGAGCTGGATTTTTAATTGAAAAACTCAGTGGGTCACCTAACTGTTATGCTTAAAAGTGATGAATCTCTAATCTGAGGCCCTAAGATGATTATTCAGTACAAATCACAGAGCCCTGACCCCCCGCCAGACTTCCCTGGGAGTGAAAATGAGTCAACCGCAGGTTTTACACATGGCTCACCCAGCTCTGCAGGAACTCCCACCAGAACATCTGCGAGGACTGTGCTGTGGTGGAAAGTGACTGCACTGAGCACAGAGCAGGCAAATTCTTCCCAAACCTAAGATCTGTTATCTTTCTACTTTAGGGACATTTAATTAGTCTTATATTAGCATGAATAGCCACTGTCCCATGTATTGAACCACTGCAGTAGTGGGGACAGACAATAAGATCATTCCAACTTTGAAGAAGTTACCTGAACAGCAAGACAGAAATAAAACCACCTTTGGATGAGGCTGATTTGTCCCTTTGTGCCAGTCCCAGTCCAAGTTCAGGGATTAACCAAGGAAAGGTCCCCTCCCTGAGGGGGGCCCAGGCCTCCCCCAGCTCCAGAGCTGCTCTGGGATGGGGAAATCACCGAGGCAACTGGCACCCAAACCTATGGCCCAATTTGCTGAGCAGATGTCAAATGGCCATTAGCATTACAATGATTAGTAAACTGAAATTACATCTTATGGGTTTAGTGCCTTAGATCAAGCATTAACCTGCCTTAATTAAATTGCATCTCAGTAATTGATTTCACAGGGCTGAACAGTAAGTAACAAATTGCAGAGGATCTGGGGCTTTATCTGGGAAGATAACATAAATCAGCCTTTACACGTTGTGTTAGCTCCTTGTCTCCATCCCTTCTGAGGGGCTTGTTCACTCCACTGCCTTTACCTGCACACAACCTCCTCTGACTTTACACCTGCATTTAATCACTGCTGCTTCTCCTGCTCCAGCAGAGGAGACTCAGGGCTGGGCATTGTAGGGTAGGCAGCACTCAACATCTGATCCCTGTGTGAAGCTCTGTCCACGTGCAGAACCACAACTGTTTGTTCCACTCCCCCAGCCACAGCCAGGGAGTGACTGAGTGACAACAGGATGGGACTGGGGCAGGGAACCAGCCAGGGCCCAGCAATCCTTACCCAACCTGGGCTTCTCCCAGCTCTTCCCACACTGTGCAACAGCTATTTAAATAGAATAACAACATCATTACCACAGCTCCACTTGCTTTTGGCCACGCTGTTCAGTATTATCAAATACACTGGATGGGAGCACTCAGTGTGACCAAATACGGATCAGTTCCCTGTCCCAGTGCACATCCAGGTTCCTCCCTAAGTGAGGACTGGCAGATGATCCTGGTGTCAATTACAGCCTTCAAAATAAGGGTCATGGGCAAAACCAGAGCTTGGGGCTCGAGGGTAGGGAGAGGCAGCATGAGCTGCCCCCAGCCCAGACCCCAGAGCTGACCCAAAGAGCCCAGCCCAGCCCATCCTGTGGCACTGCAGAAATCCCAGCTGATGCCAAAGGAATCCAGAGGAGCTCTCAGTCCTAGTGCAGCTCAATGCACCCCATAAGAACAGGCTGGAAAATTGCTTGAAACCCATTTTTCTGCTGCCTGCCTTGGTGCTGTCACCCAGCAGGAGAATCTGGGATATTCACTCACAGAAAGAACCCTCCACATCCACCAAGGCACTCTGCCAGAGCAGCTCCCAGTGAAGCTCTGCAAGCTCAGAGATGGACTGTGGGGGAAAGCTCTGCACAGGAAACACGTCCTCGTTGGGAGGATGGTGGCGTTTTACAAATATCACACACACCCAGGTTTGGCATGCAACACGTGTCCCTGAGAGGTAATTGTGATGCAGGTATTTCTGTAATGAGCAGTGTCAGGCAGCCCTAGCAAGGCAGAGCTATCAGAGCTCCCTGAAGCCTCTGTGATAACCCAGGCACGCTCTGACTGCATCCATCTAGAATATGAGCTTAGAACAACACACTAATTATTCATGGGCTATTAGTGCTCCTTTTCCCTGCAGCACAAGGCACAGAGAAAGCCTCAGAATCCCATTTTTCTTCACTTGCAAATAGCAGGAGCAGAATGTGGCAAATTACTCCAAAAAGCACCTCTGAGAAAGAGCCAGCACAAACAAAAGCCCATTAACAGACCCACACCACATGTTCCCCACAACACAGGAGCAGCAAACCCAAGGAAAGCGAGGCCACCTTTTCATTCTCTTTTTCCCTTAGCTGATTTACAGCTGCATCATCCCAAACCTCCCTGTGCTTGCTCCTGAGCTTGTCCTGAACGGCTCAGTGTCCCAGCTGGCTGAAGCACAGCACCTCAGCATTCACACCCAGGAGACAAACCAGCAAGGGGAAGGGCAGGACCTTCCAAGGAGGTGCTGCAGGGATCCCACCACTACAAACCAGAGCCTGGCACCGAGCCCTGCTGCTGGATTCTCCCACTCTGGTGCTTCCTGGACTCCACACCAGTTTTTGGGTTCAGTCCCATGAGTTATTATCGATACAGTTTGTCAGTAGTTGTTCCAAGCATGTTTTAACTTCTTCCAGTTCTGCAATGGAACCCAGAGACTGATGTGTTGCCTCATTTCAGGTGGTTTTATAGCCCCAGGCTTCCAAGGAACCTGGAGCTTTCCAGAGACTGACTGCTCTCCTGGTGGCAAACAGTAATAAACAGACTAAATTAAATTATACAGTATTTTTTAACCAGTATTAAAAATTTTAAACAGTATTATACAGTATTAAATTAAATAGTATTTTTTCTAATATATCCATTAAAACACACACTTGTCATCGTTGCCGGGTGTTGTCACCAGGGCTGTGCCAGCAGCCCGTGTCACTTGTGCAGGGGGAGCCAGGAGAGCAGGAAGGAGAGAGGAGGAAGGAGAGCAGGCTGAAGTGGGCAAGGAAAATCAGACACCACAGAGGAGGTAAAATAACATTTCCTGTGCCTGCTGACACTGCTCCATGCGTCAGCTTGATCAAACCCTGCAGACACCTGACAGGTGACACCTCTACTGGATTTCTTGAAAATCAGTAGCTGTAGAAAGATGCAGCTGGGCCCCCCAGCACACAGGAGATTTGCACCATAAAAGCCAAACACAGATGTACAAGAAAAGCACTGCCAGCCCCGGGGAGGCTGTGTGATGAAGTGCCAGCAGAGGCAGTGGGAGCTGTGCTGCACAGCTCCTGCAGGCAGGGTCTGGGGTACCCCAGAGCCCCCCTGCAAACCCCCCTGGGCACAGCTGCTCTGGGCCAGCCAAATACCAACCAAACTGCTCCTTGCTATTGAGTTTCCCTAAATCACAAGGCCTATCCAGCTCAGAGAGAGCAGCCCTTATCCAATTGTTCCCAGATTAATTGCTGCCACAGAAGCAGCACTTCCTCCAGCTGAACGAGTACGAGGAGCGTCTCATCCGACAAGAAATAAGGATGGATTGAGTAGAAAAAACCTTTGGGTCAGAGTGTGTTCTCCATCCAGCAATAAATACAGCTTGGGAAGGGGGTGCTGAGGACATGAGGAGGGAAAGGAGGCAGCAAAGGCAGGAAGCAGATCCAGGGCTGTCACTTGGCTGGGACCTGTCCTGCAGGGCAGGGGTCCTGCAGGTCCCCAAACAGTGACCAGGGCAGTGCTTGGTCTGTCACTGCTGTGACTGCAGAGAGGGGGACAGCACCAGCAGGGAACACTCCGTGACCATGGCTCCCCAGTGAGATACAGAGACAACCTAAAAATGCCTCGGTGTGTGGCTGCTGTGCCAGCAGGGGATGGACACTGCACGTTGGGAAAAACCAGAGGGATGCACTGAGCAATGCTCCAGGTACCCTGAGATCACACCCTGTTAGCAGATTGTTATCTGCCCTGCTGGTTTCTTCCTAGGACACTTCTCCTGGAGCCTACCCTAGCTCAGTTTTCTGCACTCATAGCCCCAGTGTGCCCAGTGACTCTGCACACCTGTCTCAGTGATGGCACATTACCCCCTGGAATTACTCCTGTTACACAATAAAGTGATGTGCAAGGCGATGGGAATTGCTGGTTTAATAGACTTTCATTGTCTCATGTCTGTGTTCATAAAATATTCAAGCATCTCTTTCCCTGCGCTGGTGCTGCAGGAGAACAAGTGGTGTGCCCACACAGAGCTCCTGCTGCCTAACAGCACAGAGCCCCCCTCCTCACCCACCTGGGACATGAGGTGACCACAGCCACGCTGCTTCCTCCAAAGGACACTGACTGTGGCCCCATTGTCAGGGGGAGCTTTGGGAGCTGCAGAGCAGCTCTGAGCGCTGCCCTGGCCCCCCCCCCCGAGTGCCAGTGGAACTCTTGGAGCTTTCATTAGCTGGGAGATGGCAAGGTTTGGTTATCTGTGCTCTCTTCTCAGCTCCCCTTAGCAATTAGGCTCCGTCCCCAGCAGAAATGTCTTTATCGTTTGGCATTTCCCAGCTGGGCACGTGCTCATCACGCAGCTCTGATTTGTTTATTCTGCTCCAAACTCGGTATCATTAGAGCTTGTCCCACAATACACATTCCTTGTTATTTCTAATGAGCAAACACCAAATACAGCTGCTTGTAGCACAAAGCAGGGCTGATCCTCAGGTGCTGCAAGGCCAGAGCCACTGGCTACACCCCTGTAGCTGCAGTGCCAGTCCAGCAGACAGCTTGCAGGGGCTGCTGCATCCCAGCTGTGGCTCGGAGCCCAGCAGAGCCAGCGGTGAGATCTCACTGGCCTTTTTAAAGGATGAGCATCCACCACTTAGAGTTTCAGTAGAAGGCTCATGGGAGTAGGAAAGGAATTGGGGAGCTGCCTAGGACAGGATTAATCTTGCTGGCACATCTGGGATTAGACAAGGCAAGATCCAGGGATGCTTTGGTTGCCAGTGGAATCCCCAGGTGAGCACAGAGCCCTGGGCTGGGGCTGCGAGGAGTGGCCACATTCCAGTGAAATCTGGCTCCTGCACTGCTGCCTTTGCACTGACAGGAGGCAGCTGAGGGACACGTTTTTAAAATGCCTTTGGAGTGATCTTAAGTCACAAATCAAAGTTGGTTTTTTTTATATCTTCACATCAATCATTCACAATGGGAGATTTACCTGCTATTATATATGCAGATGTGGGGGACTAAGAGCTTCAAAAAATGAAACCTGCACCAATTAAACACTTTGATTGGGAGAGTTTGCATCTCTTGTTCATTTTTAATTAGGAATCAAGGCTGTTAATACGTAGTATCCTGTTGCTATCCCTCCACAGAATAATAAACAGTCTTCTTGCTCTGACTGAGCAAGAGGAACACCCTGTACACCAAAGCTGGTGATCCAAGACTTAAATCCGGAGGTTCCTGCTCCCACCCATTTTCCATCATCCGTTATTCACACTCCTACTGCAATCAATAATTGGTTTCACTGAAGGAGTGAAAGAAAACTAACAGTGCTGATATCATCCATTCATGTCTCTTCTTTCACCTCAGCAGATCTCATGGAATTTTACCATCTTCCCACTCCTGTGCCGAGGCTCCTGCAGCAACCTAACCAGACAGAAGGAGCACACAGCACAAGGAAACCCCAAGGCAGCTACTCCAGCCCTGCTTTGAGTCCCTGCACATGATTATGAAGTTATAAGGCATTATCTGCAGGGTCTGTGGCCATTTCCAAGGGATGCCCACCCAAGACTTTACTGCTGCATCACCTTTGGCCTCCTTAGAGAGGAGACTGCCAGTTTGTGCCAAACCTGCCACTTCCTTCAGACAAACTGATCAGGACCTCAACTGACAAAAGTCTCCCAGCAAAATTACCAGGATTCATGTAGCAAGAAAAGGGAGATTTGCTTGTACAAACACGAAGAGAAGCCCTAGTATAAAAATGAAGGAATCCGGAAAGGTCATCTGGTCTGTGTAAAGCTGAATTCCTTTTCAGCATCCAGCATAACAAACAAGTCATGTCTCCAACCCACACTGACATCATCACCTGCAAACAACTCTGCACTTCAACATAATTCATCATTTGGGATATTGGATGTTTTTAATTAGCTCTTCTCTGTTTCTGAAGAGAAATTCCTACCACAAGTAAAAATCTCTGTAAGTATTGGCAAGTTAAAGAAAGGTAGAAAATAACTCATTGGGAGGTTTTTCTTTTTCTTTAGTCATTAGATGATTGAGATGATAGAAGAAGGAAGAATCTGACAGATTAAACAGTTCTTGAGGAGACATGTCAGCTTCAATAATTTCAAAGCATTAGAACTGTCAAGCTTTCAAAATAGAAAAGACTGTATCTATAGAAAACAAGGTTCTCCTAATTGGCATGCATGAAACCAAAATTGGGGCTAAAACTCTGCGATTAAAGGCTTTTGCTGATTACAGATATCTGCAAGCACCTCCATCTGTGCAGTGGTTCTGCTCTGGGAGATGGTCAGTTCTGGCTGCTCCCTGGGCTGCACAGAGCCCCCAGCAGCCACAGCTGGACATCAGCCCTCACCTGGCTGGGCCCTGCCCTGCTTTACCTGTCCCAGCACCTTACACCAGTCCTAACACTGCTCCCTGCAGATCCCTAAAGCTCACCTGAGAAAACAAAGCCTGCCCAGCCTCTGCATGGCCATTCCTCTATAAAATGGGTATTAGACAAAAGGAGGCTTAGAAGGGAAATTGGTGACAGTGCTCTTAGTCAAAAGGTATTGGTCAAACTACTGCCAAAATTCACTGTTTCCAAGAGTACAGTGAGGGAAATACCAGTTTGGGCTGGAAACATCCACGTGCCGGTGCCCGAGATAAAAGTGTGACATCTGCCATTGGAGCAGGGGGTGACAGATCCAGCTGTTTGCCCAGCCCAGTGTGAACAGGCAGTGCTTGCAGCACCAGCCCTGAATCCCTGGCTGGCTCCAGGCAGGCCTTTCCTGGAACAGGCTGGGAGCCCCATCCTCAGGGCAGGGTTTGCCCAGCAGAATTCCATCACAGATCCCTCACATCACTGACTCCGCTGCTCCTGGGTCACACTCCAGGGAGCCCATCAAACCCCAGAGCTGCACACACACAGTTAAACACAAAGTGACTCCATTGGCTCCTAAACACAAAGACAGAGCTGAGTAATAAAATCCCCCAGTGGCTTTCTCCAAGATGCCATCTGTCCCAGGTCAGCAGAGTGATTGCATTTGTCATCTCTGCACTTGCCAAACCTGACTTTCATGGAGAAGTACCTTCCACAATGCACGTCAACCTTTATTAATCTGATTTTTGTCTTCCTCTCCAAAGATATTTAATGGTTTAGTAATGATCAATATTCTTGCTCTGATGATAAACAGAGACAAATGAGCCTGTGCAGCCTGGCTGGGATTTGTAATTACCACCTCTGCAGGCATCCAATTCCAGCTGCTGGGAGGGTGACAAGAGCTGCCTGCTGGCTGACAGAGATGCATTTGCAGAGGGCACTTGGCATGCAGCTGTCACGGGCTCATTTCCTCCACCACATCCAGTCCAGGCTGACCAGCACAGCCCAGTGCGGGTATTTTAAACAAAACGCCCTGACATCCCTCCTAAGGAATTCCTGAGGGAATAGTTCAGAGGCCCAGCAGCTGCCACCTCACCCAGCCACCAAGGGCTTCATGTCCCTGTGTGGCTCTGTCTGGGACAAGGTAGGCTGGATTCCTCAGCATCCAGAGCAGGGATGGCCATGGCAGAACAAAGCAGTGCTGGTGGTTTGCTCCATTCCCTGGGCCATGGACACACCTGAGCTGGGGCCCGTGGTGTCCTGCCTGTCCTGGGAAGATGACAAACACTGCAGTCCTTGCCATGGCTCAGTTCCCTGGCTGCAGATCCACCCCAGGGGAAGGTGTCCCTGCCCAGGTCATGGATGAGCTTTAAGGTTCCTTCCAACCCAAACCATTCCATGATTCTATGAACAGAACAAGACTGGGATGGGGGAGAGGGAGGGACTCAAAAGACTTCAGCACCTGAAGGGAAAATAAGCCAGAGCCATGCCTGCAGTGGGGTTTGATGGAATGAGTTACAAGCAGGGATTCTTTCTCCACTTTCCTCCCAGAAAAGAAAGCTGGGACAGCAGAAGCAGGAGGCTGGCAGTGGGTGCAGAGGTGAAGCAGGTGAGACATCCAGGACAGGGCCCTGTCCTTGCCCAGCACCACCCAAACAAAACCAGGCACTGAAAAATCTCATTCCTGAAGCCACTGCGCTCCCATCAGAAATGAAAAATTCCTCTTATTTCCCATTGCTGGGTGACTTCAAGGAAGAACCTTTGCTTGCTGTATACACCAGTGCACATTGACTGAATTTCCTGTCCTCAGCCATTTGTGCTTCTCCTTTCATCAAAACCCAGCAGCCACAGATAATCCAGGTTATTACAGCCAATATTGAGGCATCATTCAGCTAGTTGAGGTTTATTTCAGCTACTGTGTCTTCAACCATTTCGAGTGTTTTAAGTATAATTGTATTCTCATTATAATGTTAAAACAAAGAGGAGATTCTGATGCCTTTGATCTTGTTTGGGAGTGATCAAAATTCACTGTTATTGTTATAAAGAAGAAAACATCTGTATTAGCAGATTTTCACTAAAATTATTCTGATTCTTTATGTATGCATACCAGAGTGCCAACTTCAAAGGAATTTCACAAACCTACAGCAGCTAAAGATGCAGACTCAGATTTTTCTTTCATATTATAAACCAAATAGGAGAGATAAAAGCTTTACTAACCTTGGGGTGCTCTTCCCCACAGTGCCAAAGGCTCCCTGACATTCATACGGGAGCCACATCCAGCTCACCAAGAACTAACACGAGGTGATGCTTTTCCCCCAGATCACATAAAATAATTTGAAATACATGATAAGTCCTTGTTTGGAGTCTGAGCTTAAAGAATTCAGAATTTTTGAACAGTGGCAGAGAAAAATGTACCAGCTTGATACTTGCCCAGTGTCCAATCTTGCCTGGGTTGGCCAAGGAAAGGTTAATAGTGGCAGACGTGTCAATATATTGAAATAAGAGTTGGGATTCTCTGTTGCTGTGAAAGATAAAATCTGAAGTGTAGCTCCTGAACCAAACCTGCAGCTGCCAAGGAGAAGGAGCTGCCTGTGTGAGGAGGGAAGCAGGAGCAGAGCTGTCAGATGGATTGCTGCAGTTGTGTGTCACAGTCACCACAGAGCCCCAGAACAAAGGCCTGTCCTGGGAGCACAACCCACACCATGAGCCAGCTGCTCACCTTGAGAGCATCCTGATCTCTGTGCTTCAGAGAGCTGAGCTGCTGCTGGCCGGGCTCAGAGCTCTGTGCTGGGCTCGCCACAAGGGGAGTCCCAGCGCTGTCACTGCTGCCAGAGTGTCACTGCTGCCAGGGCTGCCACTGCAGCTGCCCCTGAGGAGAGCAGCAGCAGCTCCTGCCCACTGCCTGAGCAGCTGGCACATCCCAGAGCCCCTCCTGGTGCCCAGGACTGCCCAGGTGCTGCAACAGCACACAACCACTTCTGACACCAGTGGGAGACTCCCAGAGATTCCAACGGCTCCTATTTCTGATTTGCCAAATCCAGTCCAGCCTCTGAGCCACACTACCCAGAATCACAGCACTGCCCTGACCACTGCCCCTCCAAAGGGCTCCCAGAGAGGTTCTGACACTCCTGCACACACACAAACCCTCCTGTCCCCTCCTCCACACACCCCAAACCCTCCTGTCCACTCCCCATCACCCAC
>VXAX01001187.1:59582-77773 GCA_013399835.1 Leptocoma aspasia | reverse complement strand
TGGTTTGGGACCCAGGGGTTGGTTTGGGGCACACAGGGGGAATCAGGGGATGGTTTGGGACCCAGGGAATAGTTTGGGGCACACGGGGGATGGTTTGGGACCCAGGGGTTGGTTTGGGGCACACGGGGCGGTCCTGGAGCCNCTCCTGCGGGCCGGGGGCGGCGGGAGCAGCGCTGGCAGATAATTGCTCTCCCTGGGGAGTTTTGTCTTCCAAACAGCCTCTAAATGTCACTCTTTGCCAAAGTGATGCCTGTCAGCCCCGCTAATTGTTTATGAGCGCGT
Source organism: Leptocoma aspasia (assembly GCA_013399835.1). NCBI lineage: Eukaryota > Metazoa > Chordata > Aves > Passeriformes > Nectariniidae > Leptocoma > Leptocoma aspasia. The sequence continues at coordinate 77,491 of VXAX01001187.1, read as the reverse complement.
CATGTTCCCACCTCCGGCCGCGCTCCCGCCCACCCGCCGGTGCTGGAGCGGGAATGCGCCCCGGGAATGCGCCCCGGGAATGCGCTCCGGAGCCTCCTGTGCCCAGCGCGGGGCTGCGACAGCACAGTGCTCCTGGCCGGGCTCATCCCGCTCCCCTCCTGTCCCGGGAGCTCCCGGGAAGGAGCCCTCAGTGCATCCATGGGAGCTGGGGCTGCTCCAGCCCCGGCGCTGCCCCCGGAGCTTTCCTGGTTTTGGGCTCGGTTTTGGGGAGCTGGAAAACAGCCCGGGAGCCCTTTGTGGGGGCGTTTCTACCGAGGAGCTGGTTCCTAGCAGAGCCGTCCTGGGGGGATTTGGGGGCTGCCCCCCTGCCCGGGACCCTCGGGCTCAGGGCGTTTCCCTCCCGGCAGCCCTGGGGCTTCCCGGCCCGGGAATTCCTGCGGAAGAAGCTGATCGGGAAGGAGGTGTGCTTCACCGTGGAGTACAAGACCCCGCAGGGCCGGGAGTACGGCATGGTCTACCTGGGAAAAGGTGGGTCTGGATGGTCTACCTGGGAAAAGGTGGATCTGGGTGGTTTGTCTGGGAAAAGGTGGGACTGGATGGTGTACCTGGGAAAAGGTGGGACTGGATGGTGTACCTGGGAAAAGGTGGGTCTTGGGGGGGGCACAAGGGGAGGTTTGGGCTGGGTTGGGATGTGCTGTCAGCAGGAGGATGCCTGCCTGCTTTTCCATCACTTTTCCACCACTTTTCTGTGGCCCCCCAGTGTTGGGAGGGGAATGGGGGGTGCCTGCTCCAGCCCCCCAGGTTTCCACAGCTCTCCCTGCTCCAGGAGCTTTCCTGGGCTCAGCCTGGAATGTTTTAAGCACAAATCCAGCTGGAATACTACCTTTTGGGGGGTATGGAGTGGGAGAGTGGGGGTGTTGGGATACGCTGTGGCAGCAGAAGGATGCATTCCCACTTTTCCATGGATTCCCAGCTTTGGGAGGGGGCAGTGCCTGGTGCTGATCCCAGCTGAGCCGGAGCTCAGGGACACAAGGGACAGCACTGGGTGAATTCCCACAGCTTTCCCTTTTCCATCCTTTTTGTTGTTACAAATCTCTTGCTTGTCTGTGGCTGAGATCCCAAAAGGAATTCTGGATGGGTTTTGGGGCTCTCCCTCCCTGTGTCCCCTCAGCCATGGCCCTTTGGAGGCACCAGCTTTGTCCTGTGCCCTCAGGATTCCAGGGATGAGATCTGGGCTCCCAGGACCCAGCTCATGCTCCAGAGCCTCCCTGTTGCTGGGGCAGGGGGATGCTCCACGTGGAGCTAGGACAGCCCTGCCGTGGGATGTTTGGGATACCAGCAGGATGTGGTGGGACACAGCTCCCCAGCACTGCAATCCCATGGGAATGAGGCACAGGAAAGTGGCTGGGAAGGAGCTGGGGGGCTGCTGAATTTTGGGGGAAGTCCCTGGGGAGCCCCAGTGGGGACTGGGGGGTTGGGTGCCCTCAGCCCTGCATCCCTGCGGGCTCGGCTGTTCTCCATGTGGGAATGGGCTGGAAAGGGGGAGTGGGTGTTCCAGATGTGCTCCCTGTGGCACTCAGAGCCTCTCCATGGCATTCAGGGCCTTCCCATGGCACTCAGAGCCTCTCCTGGCATTCCCATGGCACTCAGAGCCTCTCCCAGAGCAGGAGCAGGGCTCAGCTCGCCCAGCCAGACTTGCTGATGGTCCCAGGCCGATCCCGAGGCTGGCAGGATGGGGCAGTGGGCTCGGCAGGGACGGGGCAGAGGCTCCCTCTGGCTCTGGGGATGCACAGCCTGGCTGGAGAGCCCGGGATGGCCGCTGGCTCCCGGATCCCAGAGGATCAGCAGTGCGTCCCTGGCTGCCCAGGAAGGCTGCAGCTCCCCCTTGGAGGTTTCTGGGCTCACCTGGACGTGGCTGAGGTGGGCAGTGCCTGCTTGGAGCCTGGCCCGGCAGCCCCTCGCTGCTCCCAGGCCATCCCAGAGCTGAATTCCCGTTGCTGCTGCATCCTGGCACGTTCCAGGGAGCTTCTCCTGTGTCCCCATGGGGAACACGAGACCCCCGTGGGGTCACACTGCCCGGTGCTGCCAGGTGCCACGCTTCCCTGGATGTCAAAACTGCCTCTGTGCTCAAGGAGCATTTGGGCAACGGGTGGGATTTTGGGATGTCCTGGTTAGGGCCAGGATCTGGATTGATGGTCCCTGTGGGTCCCTTCCCACTCAGGACATTCCGTGATGCATTCCTGGGCTCCCGGTGTGCAGGGGGACTGGGAAGCCCTTTGGGATGGGGAATCCCCTGCTGCAGAGGGAGGGATTGGAATCAGGATAATTTTGGTTGGGAAAGACCCTTGAGATCCAAGATCAATGAATCCAGTGTTTGATTTGAATCTCTGATTTGGGGAGCTGCTGCTCTGCTCCCTCCCTGAGCCACCCTCCAGCCTGGAGCATCCCCCTGGAGCTGGTGCAGGGAATAAAGCTGGGAAGGGTTTGGATGTTGGCTCCTGCCAGGGCCTCTCCTGGTGCTGTCCCCATCCCTGCTCCAGCCCAGCCCGGAACGGCGCGGGCGGGAGAAATGAGGCAGAAAATGCTTCCTGGTGAAGTTTGTCAGGGTTTAAACACCATTAATGTGGGAATGCTGTGACAGATTCCCTGCCAGCCCTGCAGCAGCTGCCGGCAGCTCCTGGATGGGGAGGATGGAGAGCAGGGAGCTCTGCAGAGGGATGGGGACAGGCTGGATCCATGGGATGAGGCCAGCAGGGTGAGGGACAGCCAGGCCAAGTGCCAGGTGCCACCCAGGGGCCAGCCCAAGCCCCTGGAGCACTCCAGGCTGGGGCAGGGGGGTGGAAAGCTGGGAAAGGCCCTGGGGGTGCTGAGCCATGGACACGAGCCCAGGGTGGCCAGAGGGGCAGGAGGCTGATGGCCCCTGGGCTGTGGCAGCCCCAGTGTGGGCACAGCCCCAGGGCAGGGACTGTCCCCTGTCCCCTGTGCTGGCCCTGCTGAGGGACCCCCTGGAATCCTGGGGGCAGCTGCGGGCCCCTCCTGCCAGGAGAGCCCTGGAAGGGCTGGAGCGTGTCCAGGGAACGGAGCTGGGAAGGGTCTGGAGCCCCAGGAGGGGCTGAGGGAGCTGGAAAGGGGCTGAGCCTGGAGAAAAGGAGGCTCAGGGGGGACCTTGTGGCTCTGCACAAGTCCCTGCCAGGAGGGGACAGCCGGGGGGGTCGGGCTCTGCTCCCAGGGAACAGGGACAGGAGGAGAGGGAACGGCCTCAGGCTGGGCCAGGGCAGGGGCAGGGTGGCACCAGCAGGAATTTCCCCATGGAAAGGGGGGTCAGGCCTTGGCAGGGGCTGCCCAGGGAGCCCAGGCTGGGAGCAGTTGTGTCCCCAGGAGAGCTCTGGGGTTGCTCCAGCCCTGCTTACCTGGGATCACTGGGAATGCTGCCCCACTCCCGTGTCCCTCTGGCTGCTCTCACCCTCCTGCTCCTCTCCCCTCTCACAGACACCAGTGGGGAGAACATTGCCGAGTCCCTGGTGGCCGAAGGATTGGCTTCCCGGCGGGAGGGGATCCGAGCCAACAAGTACGTGCCCAGCCCCCATCCTGATCCCAGTCCCGATCCCAATCCTGGGCTGTGCCCTGGATGTGGAGCCCTTGGATCCCTCAGCTCCAGAGACCCAGCCCTGCTCCTCAGCTCCCGAGGTGCCCACATTCCCCAGGTGTCCCCGGGCTGTCCCCTGGGCTTTGGGGACCTGCAGGGGCCAGGGGGGGCTGTTTCCCTCCCTGGGATGCCGAGGCACCGGAGCTGTGTCCATGGGCTGTGCAGCAGGGACTCTCTGGGAGCCTCCCAGTCACACCTGGGGTGGGGTGGAGTCCCCTTAATTCCCACTGGAGAGGAGGTGCTGGGGCACTCCTGGTGCTGGATCTGGCTGGGTGATCCCTGTGCCAGCAGAGCCCTGGGCTCCCTCCCATCGTGGGGCATGGGAGAGGCCAGGCCTGGGCTGTGCAGTGCTGCAGCCTTGGGGACAGGGGACATTCCAGAGGTGCAGGACACTTCCAGGGCAGGGGCAGCCTCATTTGTGGGCTCATGGAGTCATGGAGTGGTTTGGAGGGGGAAGGGACCTCAGAGCCCCTCCAGTGCCAGCCCTGCCATGGCAGGGACAGCTGCCACTGTCCCAGGCTGCTCCCAGCCCCAGTGTCCAGCCTGGCCTTGGGCACCGCCAGGGATCCAGGGGCAGCCACAGCTGCTCTGGGCACCCTGTTCAATATCCCTGAATTTGTTGTGCCAGGGCTGGGAGGGCATCGTGGTCACTTTGGTGGCCCCTCAGTGGCCACCTGTGTGTGCAGGGCTGGGGTGATCCATGGATTCACATGGAATGTGCCTTCCCTGCTCTCCCAAACTCGCCCTGCCCTGCTGGGAGTCGGGAACGCTGCTGCCTGTCCCTCATGCTGCCCAAAGCAGCCTCTGGAAGGGTTCCTGGGCCCAGCCTCCTTGATCCATGGGAGGAGGCGCTTCCAGCTGTGTTCCCACTGGGATGGGTGGTGGGAGGAGCTGGGTTTGGCTCAGGGGCAGGCAGTGACCCCAGCGCTGAGCACCCCAGCATTGCCCTGGAGGGGAGATCCCAGGGGTGAGTCCTGGGCTGTCCCGCAGCCCCGAGCAGAGCCGGCTGGCCGAGCTGGAGGAGCAGGCCCGCAGCGCCAAGAAGGGCATGTGGAGCGAGGGCTCGGGCTCGCACACCGTGCGTGACCTCAAGTACACCCTGGAGAACCCCCGGCACTTCGTCGACTCCCTGCACCAGAAGCCTGTCAATGGTGAGGTGTCCCCGTGTCCCTGTGTCCCCATGTCCCTATATCCCCATGTCCTCGTGTCCCCGTTTCCCTGTCTCCCCATGTCCCCGTTTCCCTGTCTCCCGATGTCCCCATGTCCCCATCTCGCTGTGTCCCTACGTCCCCATGTCCCTATCTCTCCGTGTCCCCGTGTCCCTGTCTCCCTATGTCCCCATGTTCCCGTGTCCCTGTCACCCTATGTCCCTGTCTCGCCGTGTCCCTATGTCCCCATGTGCCCGTCTCTCCGTGTCCCTGTCTCCCTGTGTCCTCATGTCCCCATGTCCCTGTCTCCCTATGTCCCCCGTGTCCCTGTCTCCCCTTGTCCCCATCTCCACCTGTCCCCATCTCCCTGTCTCCCCGTGTCCCCATTTCCCCATGTTCCTGTCCCCCTGTCTCCCCGTGTCTCCGTCTCCCCATGTCCCCGTCTCCCCGTGTCCGCCGTCTCCCCATGTCCCCCTGTCCCATTCCCGGCCCAGCGGGGTGAGCTCTGGTGTCACTCCGCAGCCATCATCGAGCACGTGCGGGATGGCAGCGTGGTGAGGGCCCTGCTCCTGCCCGACTTCTACCTGGTCACTGTCATGCTCTCGGGGATCAAGGTGAGCCAGACTCCCACTGCCCAATTCCCACTGCCAAATTCCTGCCTTCTCCAACCTCCTGCTGCACCTGGGATCCTGGGCCACAGCAGGGAGGGATGGAGGGACATCCTTGTCACCTGCTGGGCCTTCAGGACCAGGCTGGGAGGAGCCCGAGGTGTCACCATGGGGTGGGACAGGTGTGGGTTGCGTGGGGCTGTCAGACACCCTGGTCAGGATTGGTCATGGACTCCTGGGATCCCTGAGGCTGGAAAAGCCCTCCCAGCCCATCCAGTCCAAGCTGTGCCCGATGCCCGCCTTGTCCCCAGCCCAGAGCCCTGAGTGCCACCTCCAGGAATTCCTTGGACACTTCCAGGGATGGGCACTCCAAACCTCCCTGGGCAGCCCCTGCCAAGGCCTGAGCACCCTTTCCATGGGGAAATTCCTGCTGATGTCCAAGTTCAAGGAACCACAGACTTGTTTGGGTGGGAAGGGACTCCCCTCCAGTGCCACCCCTGCCATGGCAGGGACACCTGCCACTGTCCCAGGCTGCTCCCAGCCCCAGTGTCCAGCCTGGCCTTGGCCACTGCCAGGGATCCAGGGGCAGCCACAGCTGCTCTGGCAATTCCAGCCCAGGTAGGAATTCCTTCCCAATATCCTATCCATGCCTGCCCTCTGGCACTGGGAAGCCATTCCCTGTGTCCTGTCCCTCCAGGCCTTGTCCCCAGTCCATCTGCAGCTCTCCTGGAGCCCCTTTAGGCCCTGCCAGGGGCTCTGAGCTCTCCCTGGAGCCTTCTCCTCTCCAGGCTGGGCACTCCCAGCTCTCCCAGGCTGGATCCCTGGGAACTGAGGGGCTCCAGCCCTGGAGCAGCTCCAGGTCTCCTCTGGGCTCTCTCCAGCAGCTCCAGGTCCCTGCCCAGGGCTCCCCTGAGCTGGAGTTGGTCCCTGTTTCCCAGGGCACTCAAAGGGCTCTGTCCTTACACAAATTCCCCAATTCCAGCCCCCAAAACACTCCTGGAGCCAGGGAATGGGGGCAGCCTCCTCCCCAGGGGGGTTTCCACCCTCTTCTCGAGGCTTCCGGGCCCATCCCGTGCCCTGCCTGTCCCCGTGTCCCGCAGTGTCCCACGTTCAAGCGCGAGGCTGACTCGGAGGTCCCGGAGCCGTTCGCGGCCGAAGCCAAGTTCTTCACGGAGTCACGGCTGCTGCAGAGGGATGTGCAGATTGTCCTGGAGAGCTGCCACAACCAGAACATCCTGGGCACCATCCTGCACCCGGCAAGTGGGGCATGGGCTGGCCCCCGGGGGCTGGGGACGCTCGAGGGGGTCACAGTGGGGGAACTGGGAGTTGTGCTGGATTTGGGACTNGTCCCAGTGCTTCCACTGATCCCAACTGATCCCACTGATCCCAGTGCTCCCACTGTTCCCACTACTCCCAGCTGGTCCCAGTGCTTCCACTGATCCCACTGCTCCCAGTTGATCCCATCTGCTCCCATTGTTCCCAGTGCTCCCTCTGATCCCAGCTGATCCCAGTGCTCCCACTGTTTCCCCTGCTCCCAACTGCATCCATAGGGTGCCCAGCTTGACTCCAGCCCCCCCAGCCCCGTGTGGCTCATCCAGGGTGGGATTGATGGGATGTCCCCTCCATCTCTCCCCGGGGCTTTGCTGGGAGTGCCCCCCCGGCATGTCTGGGTGTCCCAGCCCCGGTGTCCCACTGTCCCCACCCTGCCAGGTTTGCCAAGGAGCGCAAACTGAGGATCTGGAGGGATTACGTGGCCCCCACGGCAAACCTGGATCAGAAGGACAAACAGTTTGTGGCCAAGGTGAGCGGGGCCTGGAAGGGACATTTGGGGACCAGAGGCACAGGACAGGGTGCCCAGCTCCCAGTCTGGCCTCTCTGTGGGTTTGCACAAACTCCAGAGGAGTTTCCCTTGGCTGGGTCCCAGGCACGGATCCCAGGGCCCTGTGGGATCGCCAGCAGGGCTGGAGTGGGAAGAGGGGCCAGGAGAAGGGAAGGAGCCCTGAGAGAGGGGCTTGGGTTTGTGGGCATGGACTGGGTGTGTGTCCTGGCACTTTGCCCTGGTCATCTGGGGCCACAGGGATGGGCTTCCATCTCGATTGATTCCCAATCCTCCCTGGGGAATGGCTGCCTCATGGATCAGTTCCCAGTATTCCCAGGGGGATGATGCCCCATGGATCAGTTCCCAATGTTCCCAAGGGGATGATGCCCCATGGATCAGTTCCCAATGTTCCCAGGGGGATGATGCCCCATGGATCAGTTCCCAATGTTCCCAGGGGGATGATGCCCCATGGATCAGTTCCCAATGTTCCCAGGGGGATGATGCCCCATGGATCAGTTCCCAATGTTCCCAGGGGGATGATGCCCCATGGATCAGTTCCCAATGTTCCCAGGGGGATGATGCCCCATGGATCAGTTCCCAATGTTCCCAGGGGGATGATGCCCCATGGATCAGTTCCCAATGTTCCCAGGGGGATGATGCCCCATGGATCAGTTCCCAATGTTCCCAGGGGGATGATGCCCCATGGATCAGTTCCCAATGTTCCCAGGGGGATGATGCCCCATGGATCAGTTCCCAATGTTCCCAGGGGGATGATGCCCCATGGATCAGTTCCCAATGTTCCCAGGGGGATGATGCCCCATGGATCAGTTCCCAATGTTCCCAGGGGGATGATGCCCCATGGATCAGTTCCCAATGTTCCCAGGGGGATGATGCCCCATGGATCAGTTCCCAATGTTCNCGAGGCTTCCGGGCCCATCCCGTGCCCTGCCTGTCCCCGTGTCCCGCAGTGTCCCACGTTCAAGCGCGAGGCTGACTCGGAGGTCCCGGAGCCGTTCGCGGCCGAAGCCAAGTTCTTCACGGAGTCACGGCTGCTGCAGAGGGATGTGCAGATTGTCCTGGAGAGCTGCCACAACCAGAACATCCTGGGCACCATCCTGCACCCGGCAAGTGGGGCATGGGCTGGCCCCCGGGGGCTGGGGACGCTCGAGGGGGTCACAGTGGGGGAACTGGGAGTTGTGCTGGATTTGGGACTTCCTGGTCCCTGTGAGGAGGGCAGAGCCCAAGGGTGTCACTGGGATTAGTGGGCTCTTTCCTGGTGGATTTGGGACATCCTGGTCCCTGTGAGGAGGGCAGAGCCCAGGGGTGTCACTGGGATTTGTGGGCTCTTTCCTCGTGGATTTGGGACATCCTGGTCCCTGTGAGGAGGGCAGAGCCCAGGGGTGTCACTGGGATTTGTGGGCTCTTTCCTCGTGGATTTGGGACATCCTGGTCTGTGTGAGGAGGGGGTGTCACTGGTGGGGTCTCCAGTAGCACTGGGAGCTCAGGGGACATCGAAGGGGCTGTGCAGGTCCCCCCCCAGCAGGGACAGGGGCAGGGGTAGGGGGCATCCTGCTGACCCCAGCCCCTCCTGTTCCCCCAGAACGGGAACATCACGGAGCTGCTGCTGAAGGAGGGCTTTGCCCGCTGCGTGGACTGGTCCATCGCCGTCTACACCCGCGGCGCCGACAAACTGCGCGCGGCCGAGAGGTGGGATGGGGATCCCCCCCTGATCCCAGCTGATCCCAGTGCTCCCAGCTGGTCCCAGTGCTTCCACTGATCCCAACTGATCCCACTGATCCCAGTGCTCCCACTGTTCCCACTACTCCCAGCTGGTCCCAGTGCTTCCACTGATCCCACTGCTCCCAGTTGATCCCATCTGCTCCCATTGTTCCCAGTGCTCCCTCTGATCCCAGCTGATCCCAGTGCTCCCACTGTTTCCCCTGCTCCCAACTGCATCCATAGGGTGCCCAGCTTGACTCCAGCCCCCCCAGCCCCGTGTGGCTCATCCAGGGTGGGATTGATGGGATGTCCCCTCCATCTCTCCCCGGGGCTTTGCTGGGAGTGCCCCCCCGGCATGTCTGGGTGTCCCAGCCCCGGTGTCCCACTGTCCCCACCCTGCCAGGTTTGCCAAGGAGCGCAAACTGAGGATCTGGAGGGATTACGTGGCCCCCACGGCAAACCTGGATCAGAAGGACAAACAGTTTGTGGCCAAGGTGAGCGGGGCCTGGAAGGGACATTTGGGGACCAGAGGCACAGGACAGGGTGCCCAGCTCCCAGTCTGGCCTCTCTGTGGGTTTGCACAAACTCCAGAGGAGTTTCCCTTGGCTGGGTCCCAGGCACGGATCCCAGGGCCCTGTGGGATCGCCAGCAGGGCTGGAGTGGGAAGAGGGGCCAGGAGAAGGGAAGGAGCCCTGAGAGAGGGGCTTGGGTTTGTGGGCATGGACTGGGTGTGTGTCCTGGCACTTTGCCCTGGTCATCTGGGGCCACAGGGATGGGCTTCCATCTCGATTGATTCCCAATCCTCCCTGGGGAATGGCTGCCTCATGGATCAGTTCCCAGTGTTCCCAGGGGGATGATGCCCCATGGATCAGTTCCCACTCCTCCCAAAGGCTGGAGATGCTGCTGAGCCCCTCTCCTGGTGGGTGCTGGTGTGTTCCCTGCCCGTGGATGCCGTGGGGATCCCTGCCCGTGGATGCCGTGGGGATCCCTGCCCGTGGATGCCCTGGGGATCCCTGCTCGGTGTGGATCCGAGGGCGCAGCCGGTGCGGGGGGGAGGTGAAGTGGCGTGGGATGATCCCGGGTGGGACGCGGGAGCTGCGGGATCCGGGCAGGATCCGTGGGATCAGCCCCACTAGATGGAGCTGCCGCCTCGCCCGGGCAGCGGCCGCGGCTCCGGAGCTGCTGGAATTTGCCTGGGAATGGGCAGCAGCCACATTTCTTGGAAAGTCGGTATGGTCCCTGCGCAGGGTCGGATCCTTCCAGCTGCTCCAGTCCTGCCGGGATCGGGATTGTGTCCGAGCACCCCGGCCTCGCCTGAGTGCTCCTGGGGAAAAGCAGGAGTGGGATCAAGCCTGGCAGCTCCTGGGGAAAAGCAGGAATGGGATCAAGCCTGGCAGCTCCTGGGGAAAAGCAGGAATGGGATCAAGCCTGGCAGATCCTGGGGAAAAGCAGGAATGGGATCAAGCCTGGCAGCTCCTGGGGAAAAGCAGGAATGGGATCAAGCCTGGCAGATCCTGGGGGGATGCAGGAATGGGATCGAGCCTGGCAGACCCTCGGGGACTCCTGGGTGCTGGGGGTTGAACGGAGCAGAGATGGAAAAGCTCTGGAGCTGCTGGGACAGCCAGGAGCTCCTGTAGCTGCTCAGAGCTGATCCCTATGGCGCCGTCGGCTCGTGTCTGCTGGGATGAGGTTGGGAATGGCTCCTGTGCTTGCTCTGGTGGCTTGGATGTGGCTGGACAGGAGCAGAGCTCCCCAAAACCTCCCCAAACTAGGAAGGGTTTGCTGGGCATTCCCGGTGGGAGCAGTGCAGGGAGCTCGGAGGGGCTGTGGGAGGCCAGAATTGAGAGCCGATCCCTCGGGGGTAAGGACGTGGCTGTCCCCTCCCCGTGGCGGTGACAAATGACACCTGGGCAGGTGTCCCGTGGGCACGGCAGGGCCGTGTGCCGGCGCTGGAACGCTGGGAAGCGCCGCTGGCAGCGGCTGCCACCAGAGTTGTGCCAGGAGCTGTGCCAGGAGCTGTGCCAGGAGCTGTGCCAGGAGCTGTGCCAGGGCCGTCAGTCACGCTCCGCTCAGCTGCTGGAGGGGGCGGCTGGATGCTCCCGGCGCTTCCAAGATGCCGTGATTCTGTGGGATAGCAGCAGGCGGGGCCCACCCCAGTCCCTGGAAAGGGCTGTCCGGGGTGGCTTTGGGATCAGCAGCATCTCCACCCCATCCCCCAGGAGCAGCGGGGATCCAGCTTTCCCCTTGCAGTGGCGGGGATTGACCCCCGGCGCTGTGCAGTGGGATGCCCGTGGGTTGGGGGGCAGAGGTTGCAGGATGCCCCCAGTTCCCTGGCCCTGCGGGGTCCGGATTCCCTGGCAGCCCCCAAAGGCAGCAAACACCACGTCCTGCTTTTCGGGGAGGAGACGTGGAATTTCTCCGCCTGTTGGGTCGATCCTGCTCTTTGCACAGGGCTCTGGAATTTGGCCTTCGGCAGCCGCAGCGCCCCCGCAATTTCGGTGTCACTTTGGGGGCTTTTTTATTTTTTTCCCCTCGCCCGGAATTGTAAGCGACGGGGAAGACCGGGACCGATGCCCGCACGNTCCGGCTAATTTTGGCTGCGGCTGGCGGCACGGGGCTGGGCTGGCGGGAGCAGGGGAGGCTTGGCCTCGATGGTGGGCTTGGTGTTTGTGAGGGGCAAGGAGAAAAGCAGAGGAATGGAAATGTCAGAGGGGCTGGAGGCTCTCTCCCGAAATCCCTACGTCAGCTTGTCTTGGAGCAGCGGGATTTGGGACACGCTGCGGAGCCGTGCGTTAGGCTGGGAGCCATCCTCTGCAGGGGGGGCTGCGGCAGCCCGGCCCCTCGGGCTCGGGGGGCTCCGGGGCAGCCCCCGGGCCGTGTCCCGCCCCTGCTCCCGTCCTGCCACGCTCCAGCCCCGGGGGATGGGGCTGAGCCGGGCCCGGAGCCTTCGAGCCTGGTTTTTATTCCCTTTGCTGGGAGCTCTGGTCGTGGCCAAATCATCCCGGAGCTCTGTGGGGTGTGCCAAAGCCGAGCCCGGGAGCTGCTCCCGAGCTGAGCCGAGTGCCAGACCCTGCCAAAACCCCTCTAAAGGGCGTTTTTGGGATGGGGGAGGGACACTCGACCCTCTTCTGGTGCTGGGCTCTGGCTCCCCAAGCGCCACCCTCCTTATTGGGGTGCAGGAAGTCACCCTCAGCTTTGGGGATGCTCCTTGTGCACCCCAAGACTGGATGCTGTCCTGGCACAGGGATGTTTTCCTGGCACAGGGATGCTGTCCTAGGAGCACAGCAGTCAGGAGCCTTGGGAGCTGGGACACGTCCCCACTGTCCCCAGGCATGGGGGTCCTTCTCTGCCCCAGCTCCCAGGGAAACCATCCCTAAAGGTGGTATCCCAGCCCCCCAGGGTCCCATCCCCGCACTGCGAGGTCACACCCCAGCACCCCCAGGTCCCTGGATTGCAGCCATGTGGCATCCCATGGATTGGGATCAGCATTTGGAATCAGCTGTGCCTTTAGGGCACATCCATGGTTTGTGGGGGTGGGGCCCTGCTGCCAGACCCCCCCGGGAGGGTGGAATTTCCAATCCTCAGAGGAAGAGTTGCTTTCCTCTTCCTCCTCTGCTTCCCCCTCCTCCTCCTTGGGCTGGTCCTGGCTCCGGGTCTGTGCCAGCCCTGCCCAGGGCACCCGGACTGGGGGGGTTTTGTGTCCTCTGCTGGTCCCAGTTCTCTCACCCTGTGTGCCCCCAGTACTGGGGACAAGCAAAGCCTGGGGTGGAAAATTGGAGGCTTTGTTGAGATCAGCTCTTGTAGTGAGGAGAAAAATCTTCCCTGATAAATCTGGACAAAGGCTGCCAGCTCCGCGCCCGGGAGCAGTGATGGGACGGGGGTGACCAGGGTGGCCGGGCCCGGCCGGTGCCACAGGGACATTCCCGGGCTGCCCTCCCTGCTCCCAGCCCGGGGGAGCTGGGAAGCAGCAGCCAGAGCGTGCTGGCTCTGCAAGAAACAGCTGCAGAGCTTTAAAAAAATAATCCTTCCAATCCCGTTATCAAAGGGCCTCTCGCAGGCGGGAGAAGCCACAATAAATATTGGATAAGGGAAGTGGACGCGGTGGGCTGGGAGTGTGGGGGGAGACAAACGCCCCGGCCCCGGGGCAGTGCTGAGTCGCCTGTTCTGCAGCGGTGACACCGCGTGTCACCGTGTCACCCTCCCCTCCCCCGTGACCCTCCTGCCCTCCCTGCGGCTCCAGCAGGAGGAGGGAGCGGCTGCCCAGGGAGGGTGGGCACCTGGGGGTGCTCCTTGTGCCACCCTGCTCTGTCCTGCCTGGGGCTGGCATCCTGTGGGAGCCTTGGCTCCAGGTGCCGTGTCCTGCTGTGTCCTTTGTCCTGCTGTGTCCTGTATCCCATGTCCTGTTGTGTCCTTTGTCCTCCAGCGTCTCATATCCTGCTACATCCCGTGTCCTGCAGGGACCCTTTGCAACTGGGTCAGGGCCCTGCAGAGGCCCTGGAGGTCCCTCCTGCTGCCACCCGGCTCTGTCCTGCCTGGGGGACACAATGTCCCTGCTCCAGGTGCCTGTGTCCTACATCTGTGTCCTGCTGCATGTCCTGCTACATCCCATAATCTGCTCCATCGTGCTGCCTCCTGTATCCTACATCCTTTATCCTGCTACATCCCGTGTCCTGCTGCATCCCATGTCCTGGTACATCCCATGTTCTACACCCCGTGTCCTGCTGCATCCTGTGTCTCGCTACATCCACGTGCTGCCGAATCCCATATTCTGCTGCCTCCCGTGTCCTGCATCCCCCTCGCGGCCGGCTCATCCCGGCGCAGGCTCCCGTGGGTCCGTCCTGCCGGGAAGGGACGCTGGGGGCGGGAGGGGCCCGGCCAGTCCCCGCTGCTGCTCCCGCACGGACCCGGGCCGTGCCTCCGGGAGCTGCTGGAATGCCGGGAGCCGCTGGAATGCCGGGAGCCGCTGGCCGGCTGCTGCCTCCTGCCAGGGAACAAATGAGATGTGACCGCGGCTCCCGCGGCTGCCGCGGCTCCCGGGGAAGCATGTGCTGGATGTGTAATGGAGCGCGGGATGTGCCCCCGGAGCTGACCCGCAGCGGCCCTGGCTGCAGCAGCTCCGCTTCGCATCCTGCTTTTCCCAAGTCTTGGGCGGCAGGAAGGAGCGAGGCGGCTCGCTCCCTCCTCGGCCGTGGATGCCCTGGAGCGTGAGATTGGATTACTCCACTTGGCAGGCACACGGCTTTGGGCTGCTCCTGCCGAGGAAAAATGCAGGAGCTGGGAGCCGGGAGGGGCCGGGGCCGCGCGTTGGGACGTTCCCGGGGGCTTTGCTGTACCCTGGCGATCCTTGGTGTCTGCTCGCATCTGAATTCCTTAAATCCTGCTCTCCCTGCGGCCCAGCGCGCTGGGAGGGGCGGATGTGACGGCTGGGCAAGAGGGGATGGAGTGGGGTCAGCTCCTGCCTCCCTCTGGAGCTCCGGGGATGTGTGGGGTTGGGATCGTGGTGGACGAGTGGCAGTGGGAGCCTTTTGGACTGGGGGGACTGGGCTGTGCTGGGAGCAGGCAGGGGAAGGTCCCTGTCCTGCCAGTGGGAATATCCAGCAGCTCCACTCGGCCAGGCTGGAGAACTGGGAATGTTAAACCCCTGTGTCCTGAGCCCCACTGGGATCCTCCTGCCTCCTCTGCCTGGAGCCAGGCTGGGAATGATGGGGGTGCTCACCTGGAGAGGAGAAGGATCCAGGGAGAGCTGAGAGCCCCTGGCAGGGCCTAAAGGGGCTCCAGGAGAGCTGCAGATGGACTGGGGACAAGGCCTGGAGGGACAGGACACAGGGAATGGCTTCCCAGTGCCAGAGGGCAGGCATGGATGGGATATTGGGAAGGAATTCCTGCCTGGGCTGCAATTGCCAGAGCAGCTGTGGCTGCCCCTGGATCCCTGGCAGTGGCCAAGGCCAGGCTGGACACTGGGGCTGGGAGCAGCCTGGGACAGTGGCAGGTGTCCCTGCCATGGCAGGGGTGGCACTGGATGGACTCTGAGGTCCCTTCCCACCCAAACCATTCCAGGATTCCCTGACTTTATGATCCTGATCAGTTCACTCCCACCACGGCTGTCCTTGCTCCCTCCTCCCCAAGCATCATCCCTTGTCCAGTGTCCAGCTGGTGCTCTGCCCCTCTGGAATTGTCTCTGGAATGAAACCCAGGGGCTGAGCCCTGGCACAGGACACACACGGCTGGTGGTGCTCTATTGTGTCACATGTCACCATCCCAGGAGCCACATTCCCCTGGTGACACCCAGGACGGGGCTGGAGCCGCTCACTGTGCTGGGGATGGGAGTCAGGGTGGCAGAGCCGGTGTCACGGTGGCACCTGGCCCTTGGTGTGCCCAGGTGGCTGCTGTCCCCACGCTCAGCTCTGTCTCTGTCCCCAGGTGATGCAGGTGCTCAACGCCGACGCCATCGTGGTGAAGCTCAACTCCGGGGACCACAAAACCATTCACCTGTCCAGCATCCGGCCACCGCGGCTCGAGGGGGACAGCGCCCAGGTGACACTGCGGGGACAGGGCACAGGGAGGGGACAGCGCCTGGGGACATGGTGGGGACAGGGGACAGTGCCTGGGGACAGGGAGGGGAGGGGAAGAGGATGAGAAGGGGCCAGGCAGGGGGCCAGGGTTGGCTCCGTGTGGAGACCCCTCTCCGTGGGGCTCCTGCTCTCTCTGGGATGAGCAAGCCCCCCTTTCCCTTCCTGTGGGAGCCCATCCCATGGAATGCAGGAGGCCTGGGAAGGGCTGGAACGTGCACTGGTGGCGGCAGGGAGATGGATCCGTCCCTCTTTTCCTGCCTCAGTTTCCCCCTCTGTTCCGGGTGCTCCTGGCCAGGGGGTGTGGGATGTTCCTCAGGGACACGCTGTCCCTGCTGTCCATGCCCTCGTGTCCCCATCCGTGGGGCAGGCACAGGAGGCTGCGCAGCTGCTGGAGATGATTCCCAGCGGGTGAATCCTTTGGTTTTCCTTCCCCTGGGCCGTGGGGCTGGTTGGGGTCTGGGAGCGCTCCCCACATCCCAGAGGAGCAGCTGCTGTGTCCTCCGGCTCCGAGGGACGCCGGGGCCGGCTCGTGACGGCGGCGTCAGGCCCCGGTGGGTTCCTGGCGGCGTCGGAAGGTTTGGCAGTGTCGGAAGAGGCCGCATTGTTCCCGCACAGTTTGGTCCCTGCTCTGTGCCTTTGAGGCTCTCCGAGGCCAGCGCCGCTGGAGCCGGATCCGAGCACGTGGCAGGGACATGAAAGCGCCGGGATGAGCTGGGGTTGGGCACAGGGAGCGCCCTTGACCCCGCTCGCAGCTTCGGAGCTGGGCTGGAAAACGGGACGTGGCTCCGATCCCTGCGGCACATGCTGAGCGTCCCTGACCCTGCTCGGAGCTCTGGGGCTGTGCAGGATGAGGGATCAGTTCCTGTGTCACACACAGAGTGTCCCTGACTCTGCCCAGAGCTCCAGGGTTGTGCGGGATGAGGGATCAGTCCCTGTGTCACACACAGAATGTCCCTGACTCTGCTCAGAGCTCCAGGGTTGTGCGGGATGAGGGATCAGTCCCTGTGTCACACACAGAGTGTCCCTGACTCTGCCCAGAGCTCTGGGGCTGTGCAGGATGAGGGATCAGTCCCTGTGTCACACACAGAGTGTCCCTGACCCTTCTTAGAGCTCTGGGGCTGTGCAGGATGAGGGATCAGTCCCTGTGTCACACACAGAGTGTCCCTGACTCCGCTCGGAGCTCAGTGCTGTGCCAGGAATGAGGATGAGGGATCAGTCCCTGTGTCACAGAGTCGCCTTCATCCCCTCACAGCTGCTCCAGGCATTGGCATAAGGGATTGATCCCAGTGTCACACAGAGGCTCCTTGACCCTGCTCACAGGTTTGGAGCTGTTCCAGACACTGGGATGAGGAATTGATCCCTCTCCAGAATCTGCATCCCACTCAGAGCTCCAGAGCTGCTCCAGGGGTTGGAATGTGGCTCCGATCCCTGTGTCCCTTTCTGGGACAGTACTGTGGGTGCAGGAGGCAGGCACTTCCCGTCCTCTCCCGGTGATCCCAGTCCAGCAGGGGCTCCTCAGGGCAGGGATTTATCCCTGTGCTGTTGCTTTTCTCTCTGTTACTCCGTTCCCTCCACGGCTGATGCGCTCAGAGCTGTGGGATCGCAGAGCCCCCGAGACCCTCGGAGCGCCTGCCTTGTTCCTGGCAAATCCCCCCTCCTCCTCCTCCTCCTCCAGTGCCTCTGGAGATGCCGGGAAGGCTCCTGGGAAGGCTCCTGCCCGTGCACACGAGGGGGGTGAGCCAGGATTGCTCCAAACCCACTTTTTCCAGGCTGTTTTCTGTCCTGGGGCACCACGGGCCGGCCTGGCCCTGCCGGTGGGCGACGGCTCCCGAGGTGACCCTACGTTGCTGTGGGAACAGGAATTTGGAAATTCCTGCCTCCCTGGGTGCTGCCTTGTTCTGGCCACGCGGAATTATGGATAACTTCCCAGATCGGGCTCTTCCCGCTGCTCCTCTGGCATCGGCTCTGCGGGGCCGGGAGCTGCCGGGGGCTCGGGGGAGCAGCGGGAGCAGCGGGATCTCCTCTGGAGCGGCCGCAGTCTCCAGGGAGACTGCAGAAAGGCAGCGGCTCCCCGCCGCACCGCCGGATGGATCCGCTGGAAAATCCTCCGCGGGCTCGGCACTACGGCCCCGGAACGGCCCCGGGATGGCCCTGGGGTGGCCCCGGGATGGCCCCGGGATGGCCCTGGGATGGCCCCGGAACGGCCCCGGAACGGCCCCGGGATGGCCCCGGAACGGCCCCGGGATGGCCCTGGGATGGCCCCTGAATGGACCCGGGATGGCCCCAGAACGCCCTGAACGCGTGCGGTGCTCGGCTCCTCCCGGATTCCCGGAGCTCCCGGGGGATCCCTCAGTGTGGGCTCTGTCCCCCCGAGTCCGCGGTGTCCCTGTGCATCCC
>VXAX01001187.1:38285-59315 GCA_013399835.1 Leptocoma aspasia | reverse complement strand
GCACCCCAATGTCACATCTAGCACCTCAGTGTCACACCCCAGCACCACAATGTCACATCCAGCACCTCAATGTCACATCCCAGCACCCCCAGGTCACATCCCAGCACCTCAGTGTCACACCCCAGCACCACCATGTCACATCCAGCACCCCAAGGTCCCCAGATCTCAGCCGTGTGGCTGCTCTGTGGCTGTTCCCATGGATTGGGATCAGCATTTGGAATCAGCTGTGCCTTTAGGGCACATCCAGGGTTTGTGGGGGTGGGGTCCTGCTGCCAGACCCCCCCGGAAGGGTGGAATTTCCAATCCTCAGAGGAAGAGCTGCTTCCCTCTTCCTCCTCTGCTTCCCCCTCCTCCTCCTTGGGCTGGTCCTGGCTCCGGGTCTGTGCCAGCCCTGCCCAGGGCACCCGGACTGGGGGGTTTTGTGTCCTCTGCTGGTCCCAGTTCTGCCCCGCCGGGGTCTCCCCGAGGTCCCCCCGGCCTGGGATGCTCCCGTTAAATCTCAATTATTTCTCCCTGGGCTTCATCCTTCCGTAGCTCCGTCATGTTTCCGTCCCTGGCGCTGTCATTAATTACCTGGCAGTGCAATTAATGACGGGTTTGCTCCTCCCCTTCCACACCAGCAGTTAAAATTATGGAAAAAACATCCAAGAATTCCACAAGGGACCAAAGCCACCCTCGCTGGGGCTCAGAGTGGGGACTCCCATCCTGGCTGCCGTTCCAGAGGTGGATCCAGAGCTCAGGGAGTGTGCACACACCTGTTTGTGGATCAAATATCAGCATGGACACCTCTCCATGGGCACATCCCTGGAATGTGTCAGGATTTACAGAAAATCCGTGGGAATGTTTATAACATCTGAGCATTTACTGAAAATCCACCAGTGGAGGGGTCAGGCTCTGCTCCCAGGGAACAGGGACAGGAGGAGAGGGAACGGCCTCAGGCTGGGCCAGGGCAGGGGCAGGGTGGACATCAGCAGGAATTTCTCCATGGAAAGGGTGCTCAGGCCTTGGATGGGGAAATTTGGGAGTCCCCACCCCTGGAGATGTCCAAGGAATTCCTGGAGGTGGCACTCAGCTCTCTGGGCTGGGGACAAGGTGGGGATTGGGCACAGCTGGGACTTGGTGACCTTGGAGGGCTTTCCCAGCCTCAGCGATCCCGGGGTTCTGTGATCCATATAAATTATAGGAACATAGATACTTTTATTTAATATAAAATATAAAATGTACAAAATGCAATTTAGGGCTGATTCCAGGCTCCCCTGGAAGGTTTTCCCCCCCAGTGCCCCTCTGTGGGCTCTTCCCACGCTCTCATCCCCGCCGGAGCAGGAGCACCGGGATATTGCAGCTCCGTCGGGAATCCCATCCCAACCTGCTGAGCGCTAATTGCTCCCACGGCTCCGGATGGAGGGGATGGGAAGTGACAGACGGAAAAGGGAGTGTGATGGAATCCTGCAGCCTTTCATCTCCAGCCTTTCATCTCCCAGCGCTGGATGAATCCCAGGAGCGACGGCCGGGAGCAGCCCCAGCGCTCGGCTCTGTCCGGGACCATCACGGATCAGGGATGGAGACGGATCTCCCGCTGCTCCAGGTGCTGCACTGGTGCTGTGGGGTGTGGGGACAGCTGGAAAACCTCACCTGGATGGTTGGAATCTTCATCAGGGTAGCTGGAAACTCACTGGAATGGCTGGAAACTCACTGGAATGGCTGGGATCTCTCACTGGGATGGCTGGAATCTCTCCCTGGAATGGCTGGAATCTCTCCCTGGGAAGGCTGGAATCTCCCTGGGATGGCTGGAATCTCTCCCTGGGAAGGCTGGAATCTCTCCCTGGGATGTGGCCCCCATCTGGGGCTGTGAATGTGGGATGCTCCAGTTCTTGCGGTGCTCCAGGTGCCTGTGGATGCAGGGAAGCCATCCATTTTGGAGATGGATCCATCCTCCCTGGGGCAGTTTGCTGACCTCGGATCCATCCAGAGGTGGAGTTGAGCTGTGTCTGGCAGTTCCATGGGGTGGAAGGAAGAGCCAATTCCCGGGAGGAGCGAGAGGCTCAGACCTGCTGGATCCAGCTGCAGAGATTCTGCCTCAGAGCCTGAGGACACCTGGGTGTCGGTGCCACCAGCATTCCCAGAGTTTGGGATATTTCCATTCCCTGTTCCAATCACCACCTCGTTCCCTTGGACAGCCACATTCCAGGCCCCGTCAGCCCCTCCGGCGGAATTTTCTGGATTGCGGCAGTTGCAGCACAAATCTGCTCCAATCCCCAATTTATCTAAATTGATCTCTTAATTGGGAATTCTCTGGAGGAGGGGGAGTCGAACACATGGATCCTGATTCAACGGGAAGAGCAGGGAACAAGCAGCCTGCTGGGGGTGGGCTGGGATTTGGGAAGCTGGAACTGGGGCGGTGCCCCGGCCGGAGCAGGGACGTGGAGGCTGCCAGGGCTCCGGGGTTTGGGAGCTTTTGGGAGCACTGGAAGTGGGATCAGGAGTGGAGATATCCCAGCTCCTTTCCCAGCTGCTCCAGGACTCCTGGTCCCACCTGCACAGCCGAGATCAGGCTGGCACTGGAGGTGTGGGATTTCTCCAGGGATTGTTGGGACAGCCCTGGGACACTTCCAGAGGTCTCTTCCAGGGATGCAAAGCTGAGTCTCTCTGGTTTTCCATGTCTCCCCTGGGTGGTGGCTCATGCCTGTCCCTCTGCCCCACACCAGTGCTGGGCAGGGATCCCGGGCCCCTCCGGCCAGGATTTGGGATGGGGGATCCTGGTGCTCTGCCTGCTCTGGCCTCTGGAGCGATGGGAGCCTCCCAGAGCTGCCACCAGCCCGGCAGGGAAAAGCTGGTGGCACAGGAAAGCTGGAAATGGCTTCAGAAAGAGGGAGAACAGATGGGTTTGGGCTCGGATATTTTTTTCCCAGCTCTCAGAAGAGCTGCATGCAGGTTCCTTGGCTTTCTGCTGTGATTCCAAAGGCAGGGAGCCGCTGGATCATCCAAGTCCTGCTCCTGCGGGACCCTACAGCCAGGGATCTGCATCCCTGGCTGGAATGTGGGACATTCCAGGGTGCTCCCGGGGGTGGTACCAGGTGGCATTTCCGTGGCTGCGAATGGCTCTGTGGACACTCTGTGTCCTGCAGATCCCAATGATTCCAGGGCTCCAAATCCTGGGTTCAGGATTTTTGTGTGCTGGGAGTATCGTGGCCGCTCCGTGTCCCTTGTTCCCTTGGGAGGGGTGGTGGATGTGGCCGCTCCCGCTGCTCATCCTGCCACATTCCAGCAGATTTCAGGGAGTGTTTTACCCAAACCCATCAAAGCTGGTGCTTCCTCTGCTCCTTTCTCTGTCCCTCGCTGTTTCCTGGGATATTTCTGTGGGATTGGAAAAGCTCTGTACCAGCGACCTGCCTGGAGCTCTGGCAGCCCTGCCGGAGGCAGGAGGGGAGGGAATGACCTTGCGGCCAAGGGCAGCCCGGCCCGGCCCCTGGAGCTCAGCTTTTGAGGCTGTTCCAGTTGGATTTATAACCCTGCGGGAGAACTGGGAAAGGAGCTGGGAAAGATCCCATCCCACCCATTTTCAGCAATCCCAGCTGCTCCATCCCTGGAAAAGAGCTGCTGCTCCCGGCTCTGAGCCACCCTGCATACCCGTGGAGAGCCTGGGGTGCCGTGGGCGCCCGGTCCCGCTCGGTGGGTGCCGCTCGACAGATGGTCTGCAGGTGTCCGCCGGGAGCTTTTCCAGGGAGCAGCCAGCTGGATTTTGGGAAGAGGGCGGCTGCACGGCTTGGCAGCACCTTGCTGGGAGCTGGGAACGTTCCTGGGGCCCTGCAGAGGCTGCGCTGGCACCCTCGGGAGCGCGGGCGATGCCACAGCCCTGCCAGGCGAGGGCTGGGAGGAGGGGCTGGCACAGGGAGCGTTTTCCAGGCGGGAATGGCTCGGTGGGCTCTGCCAAACCCTCTGCAGGGATGGAGGCGCCGGCACAAATCCCCTGGGCTGCGGTGCTGAGGCTGTGGCTGCCCCTGGATCCCTGGCAGTGGCCAAGGCCAGGCTGGACACTGGGGCTGGGAGCAGCCTGGGACAGTGGCAGGTGTCCCTGCCATGGCAGGGGTGGCACTGGATGGTCCCTAAGGCCCATTCCCACCCACAGCATTCCATGATCCTTCTGGTAATGAGCCTGGAGGAAACGGGGGATCCCCAGCTCGGCTGAGCCCCCCCGTGTTCCCCCCTTGTCCCTGTCCCTGTGGGTGCTGTCAGGACAGTCCAGGGAGCCGTTCCCGGGGATCCGGGGGTTGAATCCGAGGCTGTGGCGCTGGCGGAGCCGGGCCCGCTGGGAATGCCAGCCGGGATGCGCACGGAGCAGGTCGCGGCTGCGATTTGTGGCGCAGGGTTTGTACTACACAAATTGCTCCGCACTCAACAAGCATGAAAGATTAACGAGGAACAAAGCCATGAACTCATCCGGGCCCGCTCCCGCTAAATTACTGCTACAGGGATCACAGCAGCTCATCCACGGGTTGTGTAACCGAACTGATTTGCCGGCGTGGCCGGCGCGGAGCCGCCCCGGCTCCGAGTGCTCCGCACGCGACTTTAATGGATTCTAAATATTGGCAGAGCCGAGGAAAGGAGGTGTGGCGGCACCGGAGTTCCCGGATCAATATTTAATGGGAGCTGCAGTCGCTTCCAGGGAGAAGAGGAGTGCAGTCAGCATGTTCTGGGAACCTGGAATGTGCCCTCTGGGCAGCAAGTGCTGCGCCGGGAAAAGTGATTCGCTTGCATCTGCGGCTGCCGAGCCTCCTGCCGCTCCCAAAATCATTCCTGCCCGGAAAAGCAGCCCTTCGGTGTTTAATCCTCACCTCTGGATTGCGGCACCGTGGCTGCCAGCAGCACAGGGTGTCAAATTCCGGCTGGGGGGCATCCAGGGAAGAGCTCCGCTTTGTCTCCGGAGCGTGTTCCCTCCCCGGCCCGAGCAAATGTCCAAACACGCGGAGCCGGCTCCCGGGGGAGCTGCCAGCGCCAGGTACAAGGCCTGCTCCGGGTTGGGTTCATTTGCGAGTTGGCACGGTTGGGTTCCTGTATGGATTACAGCTGCTGGCATCCCAGGAAATTGCTCATGGCTCAGAGAGCAGCAGCTCAGCAGCGAAACGGGAACAGACTCCAGCCCGGAGCGCTGGAGCGGCAGCAGCGGCAGCAGAAGCCGGGCTGGTGCTGGAGCAGCCGACCAGCCCCGGAGCCGGCCGGGAAGCTGGGCAGGAGCTTGCCAGCAATTAGGGAGCAGCTTTTCCGTGAGGCAGCAGCTCCGGGAGGCCCCGGGGCCGCGCTGCTCCGAGCAGGCCCCGCTCAGCCCATCTGCTGCGCCGAAACCCGGATCTGCCACCTGGCAGGAATGATCCCTGGAGATGGGGCTGCACTGAGATCCTTCCCCAGCCGCTTCCCGCTAAGTGCTGCAATTCTTCTCTTGTAATTCCTGCCTGGTGTCGTGACACCGATGCTTGGAGGGAGATCCAGGCACCTGCCAGCTCACATTCCCGGGGATGCTGCTCCAGCCGCGCGCGCTCCGGGAGCCGCTCCAGAGGTTTGGTCCGTGCCCAGCCCCGGCTGTTTCTCGCTCCACTGGATGAGCGTGAAAACGCTGCTGGGAGAGCGCAGCTTTGACCTTCTGAGCTCCTCGGGAGCTGCTGGAATTCCTCAGCGCATGGAAAATTGCACCGAATTGGAGCAGAGCCTCAGTCCTGGCACAGAGCTGAGCTCTGCAATTAATGCTCCAGCCCTTGTGCCTCGGGAATCGATCCCTGATTTTAGTGTGGGATGAGCCTCTGCACTGGCTCCGTTCCCATCTCCCAGCTCAGGAGCCTCTGCTCCGTGTGAGAAGCAGGCATGGCTCCCAGATCTGTGCCCCAGATCCTGCCCTGTGACCAGCAGGGGTGGCCGAGGGGACACTGGGGACAGAGCTGGGCCACACGGTGCCAACACCCAGTGGGGCAGGGAGGGGACAGGAGCAGCTCCATCCACAATGACAGGTCAGGGGAGCTCCGGCCCCAAGGCCTGGCCCAGGCTCACATCCCACCTGCCAATTCCTGGCTCGGAGTGCTCACGGGGTCCCAGCCGGGCCAGGGCTCCGTGTTTATCCCAGGGCACCCCTCTCATGGCTCATTATCCCTCTGTGCTCAGGAGTGGGAGCTCGGAGCCTCCCCAGCCCTGGCAGTGCCCGGGGGTTTGGGCCGTGGGAGCAGTGGGAACACCCCCATTCCTGCACCTCTGCCGGCGCCGCTCCCAGAATNGGATCCTGCCTGTGCCGTGGCTGATGGATCCATCCTGCCTGTGCCAGGGATCCTGCCTGTGCCATGGATAATGGATCCATCCTGCCTGTGCCAGGGATCCTGCCTGTGCCGTGGCTGATGGATCCATCCTGCCTGTGCTGTGGCTGATGGATCCATCCTGCCTGTGCCGTGGCTGATGGCTCCATCCTGCCTTTTCCCCGGACCTGCTGGCACAGCGCAGCCCCCTGGGGTTGGTGAGGGGGTCTCAGAGTGCCCTGCGAGCAGGGCAGGGGTGACAGTGANCTCCACTGGATGAGCGTGAAAACGCTGCTGGGAGAGCGCAGCTTTGACCTTCTGAGCTCCTCGGGAGCTGCTGGAATTCCTCAGCGCATGGAAAATTGCACCGAATTGGAGCAGAGCCTCAGTCCTGGCACAGAGCTGAGCTCTGCAATTAATGCTCCAGCCCTTGTGCCTCGGGAATCGATCCCTGATTTTAGTGTGGGATGAGCCTCTGCACTGGCTCCGTTCCCATCTCCCAGCTCAGGAGCCTCTGCTCCGTGTGAGAAGCAGGCATGGCTCCCAGATCTGTGCCCCAGATCCTGCCCTGTGACCAGCAGGGGTGGCCGAGGGGACACTGGGGACAGAGCTGGGCCACACGGTGCCAACACCCAGTGGGGCAGGGAGGGGACAGGAGCAGCTCCATCCACAATGACAGGTCAGGGGAGCTCCGGCCCCAAGGCCTGGCCCAGGCTCACATCCCACCTGCCAATTCCTGGCTCGGAGTGCTCACGGGGTCCCAGCCGGGCCAGGGCTCCGTGTTTATCCCAGGGCACCCCTCTCATGGCTCATTATCCCTCTGTGCTCAGGAGTGGGAGCTCGGAGCCTCCCCAGCCCTGGCAGTGCCCGGGGGTTTGGGCCGTGGGAGCAGTGGGAACACCCCCATTCCTGCACCTCTGCCGGCGCCGCTCCCAGAATCGGGAATCATGAATATTCCCCCTCCATTAGCGCCGGCTGGATTTAGTGCCAGACATTTGGAGACGTGATGGATGGATGGAATGGAGGGGGGATGGATTGGGAACGTCCCTCGCTGGCACCTGCAGCCCCCCCAGCCCCTTCCCCCAGCTCGAGTTCCTGGACTCTGGTGGCACCAGCCATCCTTGGGGACACTGGGAGCACCTCAGAACCTCCCAAAATTCCCAGTGCAAGCAGCAAAGCTGTGGAGACCCTTGGAAAGGGTCCGTGGAGGAGCTGCCCTGGATCTGCAGGCTTTGGTGGTGAGGAAGGGCTGGGGCCCTTCTGGCACAGGGGTGACGTGGCCTGGCACGGCCCCAGTGTCACCGTGGGCGTGCTGGAGGTGACCTGGGCTGTGCCAGGGACTGGGGCTGGGCTGTGGATCCTGCCTGTGCCATGGCTGATGGATCCATCCTGCCTGTGCCATGGATCCTGCCTGTGCCATGGCTGATGGATCCATCCTGCCTGTGCCATGGATCCTGCCTGTGCCATGGCTGATGGCTCCATCCTGCCTGTGCCGTGGATCCTGCCTGTGCCGTGGCTGATGGATCCATCCTGCCTGTGCCAGGGATCCTGCCTGTGCCATGGATAATGGATCCATCCTGCCTGTGCCAGGGATCCTGCCTGTGCCGTGGCTGATGGATCCATCCTGCCTGTGCTGTGGCTGATGGATCCATCCTGCCTGTGCCGTGGCTGATGGCTCCATCCTGCCTTTTCCCCGGACCTGCTGGCACAGCGCAGCCCCCTGGGGTTGGTGAGGGGGTCTCAGAGTGCCCTGCGAGCAGGGCAGGGGTGACAGTGATGGTGACAATGACAGTGACAGTGACAGCTCAGGGTGTCCCCTGTCCCAGGCCCCGCAGAGGGGAGGCAGCTCCATCCTTCAAAGCTTTTCCCTGGCTCCCGGCCCCGCTGTCCTACTTTTCTCCAGCTGCTTTTCCTCCTTCCCTCCGTCACGTGCGGGTGGGTTTGGAGCGCTCCGGTGCAGCTCTGGCTCCCTGGGCTGGGCTCTGAGCTGGGCTCTGAGCTGGGCTCTGAGCTGCTCCCACATTCCAGCACTCCCGGTTCCTGCCCTGACCCTGCTCAGGGTCCCGGTGCCCGCGGGGCCGTGCAGGAGGATCCACAGGAATGAAACCCGCCGGGAGCGGGGACAAAAGGGGCCGGGAGGGAGTCCCCTCCCACGCCACCCCAGATCCAGGGCAGGGAGGCCCTGGAGGGACAGCCCTGCTCTGCATCCCTCAGGGGCAGCAGTTATCCTCTGAAATCCGGGATAACAACGGGGACAGTGTGGAGGCTCTTCCCGGGGCCCTGAAATGGCCGTGCCTGGCAGCAGCTGCCGCCTCTGACCTTGTCCCTGTCCCTGTTCCTGTCCCCTTGGTGACAGTTTTAGGAAGCAGAGGCATCTCCCGGTGCCACAGTGTCCCACAGCCGGGCCCTGGGTCTGGATCATCCCTGTTCTGGGAACGCTGACCCCGTGTTCCCTCTCTGTGGGAGCAGAGCAGCCAAAACGCTGCTGGATTCCCAAATCTGTGTGTCTCTCAGAGCCACATCCCCTGCAAAGCCACATCCCGAGGCTTCTCCAGCCGGATTCTGGGCCAAGCCTTCCGTGCCTGCTCCGGCTGCTCCCTGCTGGAATCCCAGCCGGAGCCTCAGGGAATGGGGTGGCTCCAGCTGGGGGCTCCGGGGGCTCAGGGACATTGCAGGGACTGGGGGATGTCCTGGGGGCTGCGTGGATTCAGCCTGGAACCAGCATCTCCCAACCATGGCAGGGATTGGGATGCATCCTCCAATTTCAGGGCCCGGTTTGGGGTGCCTGGAATGCAGCATCCAAATTCCAGGTACCCAGTTTGGGGTGTCCGGGATGCATCCCCCAGTTCCAGGGCCTGGTTTGGGATGCTTGGAATGCAGCACCCCTCAATTCCAGGTGCCCAGTTTGGGGTGTCTGGGATGCAGTGCCCAGTTCCAGGTGCCCAGTTTGGGGTGTCCATGATGCATCCCCCAATTCCAAGGGCCCAGTTTGGGGTGCCTGGAATGCCGCGCCCCAGTTCCAGGTGCTGAGCATCTGCATTCCAGCAGCCAAAGGATATTCAGCATAAATCCAACTTACTCCTGTGATTTCCACCTTTTTCTGGGCAGTTCATTCCTGAGGGAGACACACAGGCTGAGGATGGATGAATTCCAGTGGTTGGGACAAGAACCCTGTGGCAGCAGAGCCGTGTCTCCTGTTTATCCAGGGAAACCTGGATGCCTGGAGCAGGGATGCTGCTGGCTGAGCAGGGATGCTGCTGGCACAGCTTTTCCAGGGATCTCAGCCTCCCTGGGAGCAGCTCTTCCGGAGCTCCCGGGGCTGTCGGGGAAGTCGGGCTCGTTTAACACCGAATTCCAGCGTTGCAGTGGGGAAATGACGAAGGGAAAAGCACAACTGATCTGTGGAAGGAGCAGATATTTTGGGATGTCTCAATTTCCTGATCAGCCCCAGAGAGGGGGCACGGAGCCAAGCACTGCTGGATGATGAATCCCCCGGGATTGGGCAGCGTCGAGCTCAGCTGATTCCCCCATTAATTCCCTGGAAAGGGCCCTGCCTGCCCTGCTCCCCCCACAGAAGGGTTTGGGGCCAGGCTGGGGCTGTCACGGAGCTGCCAGCGGGGTTAAAGCTCCTTGGGAAGCTCCTGTCAGCACCCCAGCCCAAATTAAGGGAATCTTCCCCAGTTCCTTCTCAGCCAGGAAAGTTGGAATCATAAAATCCTGGGGTGGTTTGGGTGGGAA
This sequence comes from Leptocoma aspasia, assembly GCA_013399835.1. Taxonomy (NCBI): domain Eukaryota; kingdom Metazoa; phylum Chordata; class Aves; order Passeriformes; family Nectariniidae; genus Leptocoma; species Leptocoma aspasia. The sequence continues at coordinate 49,305 of VXAX01001187.1, read as the reverse complement.
GGACCTCAGAGCCCCTCCAGTGCCACCCCTGCCATGGCAGGGACACCTGCCACTGTCCCAGGCTGCTCCCAGCCCCAGTGTCCAGCCTGGCCTTGGGCACTGCCAGGGATCCAGGGGCAGCCACAGCTGCTCTGGCAATTCCAGCCCAGGTAGGAATTCCTTCCCAATATCCCATCCATGCCTGCCCTGTGGCAGTGGGAAGCCATTCCCTGTGTCCTGTCCCTCCAGGCCTTGTCCCCAGTCCCTCTGCAGCTCTCCTGGAGCCCCTTTAGGCCTTGCCAGGGGCTCTGAGCTCTCCCTGGAGCTTCTCCTCTCCACCCTGGGACAGTGGGAGATGTCCCTGCCCATGTCAGGGGTGGCACTGAAGGGGCTGTGAAGTCCCTTCCCAGCTAACCTATTCCCTGATTCCCAGATTCTATAATTTATAACTTTATTATTTATAGTTCTCCATTGTGCTGAAGCAGCTCTGGTTATTTCCGTGCCGTCGCTTCCATCGTTCCCCGCCGTTCCCATTTGTCCTGCGGCGTTCCTGCTCCAGCTCCCGGCAGAGCCGTGGCTCCCTGGGCCTTCATCCCTGCCCAGGATGATGAGGATGGTTGTGCAAAGCGTGTCCTGGCACGAGCAGGGGGCAGAGCCCACCATGGCAGCACCAATCCTGCTGCACCTGGGGCTGTCCCGCTCTGGGGTCTCGGGGTCGCTGTTCTGACCCCAACTTTGTCCTGGCCGTGGGGTCCTGTACACTCCTCTGGGGTCCTGTACCTCCTGTTTGGGGTCCTGTACCCCACTTTGGGGTCCTGTACCCCCCTTTGGAGCAGCTGCCGAGAAGGGCTTGGAATGGCTTTGGTTGTGTTTGGAAGTGGGGACAGTCAGCACCCGAGTCATGGCCCCAGGACAGTCCCCAGTCCTGAGGTGACACAGCTGTACCCATGGTGCCAGCTGGTGCCAGCTGTGGGAGCACACAGCTGGAGCGCTCCAGGCTGGGGCAGGGGGTGGAAAGCTGGGAAAGGCCCTGGGGGTGCTGAGCCATGACACGAGCCCAGGGTGGCCAGAGGGGCAGGAGGCTGATGGCCCCTGGGCTGTGGCAGCCCCAGTGTGGGCACAGCCCCAGGGCAGGGACTGTCCCCTGTCCCCTGTGCTGGCCCTGCTGAGGGACCCCCTGGAATCCTGGGGGCAGCTGCGGGCCCCTCCTGCCAGGAGAGCCCTGGAGGGGCTGGAGCGTGTCCAGGGAACGGAGCTGGGAAGGGTCTGGAGCCCCAGGAGGGGCTGAGGGAGCTGGAAAGGGGCTGAGCCTGCAGAAAAGGAGGCTCAGGGGGGACCTTGTGGCTCTGCACAAGTCCCTGGCAGGAGGGGACAGCCGGGGGGTCGGGCTCTGCTCCCAGGGAACAGGGACAGGAGGAGAGGGAACGGCCTCAGGCTGGGCCAGGGCAGGGGCAGGGTGGATTTTGGGGAATTCCCTCCTGGAAAAGGCTGGGCAGCCCTGGCACAGGGATGGAGTCCCCATCTCTGGAGGGATTTCTAAGCCCTGTGGATGTGACACTTGGGGACAGGGTCAGTGGTGGGCTTGGCAGTGCTGGGAATGATTGGACTCGATGGGCTCTGAGGCTTTTCCAGCCTCAGTTATCCCATGGTTCTCAACAGGTATCCTCAGGTATCCCATGGTATCTCCTGTGCTGCCCTTCTGTCATCAGCCCCTGGCTGTGCCCTCTGTCCCTCAGTGCCCTCAGAGCCTCCAGCTCCGCCCAGCTCCTGTCACTTGAGTGGCTCTCGTGGACTGCAAATGGGGACAAGGAGGGAGCGGGAGCAGTGGAGCAGGAGAGGCTGGAGAGGCTGGAGAAGCCAAGTGCCCACTTCAGGCGTCGCTCCTTGAACAAGCACCTGCCTGGGGCTGCCTGCGAATGTCACCGGGATGTCACCAGGAGCTGCTCATCCCCACAATCCTCGGGGCCGTCCCTTCCCTGGGGCTGTGGCTGCTCCCGGTGTCATTCCCAGCCCTGCCGGGCTCCTGGGACGCCGGGAAGGCGCTGCTGGAGCGGCGCTTCCCTGGGCCGTGGTGCGGAGCAGCCGCTCCCGAGCGCTCCTGCTGTTCCCTGCCACCGCCCTGCCGGCCCCGGCATGGATCTCCGGGATGGATTTCCCACCCGGCACATCCCTGGCGAGTTCAGCTGAGGGTGAACCGTGGTGTGACACCGCCGATGAGCCATCGCCCCTTCCCTGCGCCGGCTTCCCGGGAGCAGGAGCCTCTCTGGATCCCTGGGAGCCTCTCCTGCTCCGGGTGGGATCCTTCCCCAGCACTCAGCTCTGCCCCGGCCCAAGGTCCCACCCTGGGGGCTGCGGTGTCCCAGGGTCCCCCTCCCGGCGCTGGCGTTTCCAGCTGGCAGCTCCCGCTCTCCTCCGCTCATTCCGCCCTGGCGCTGGGAGTTGATTAGCTCTGCTAATTACTTTACAAATAATGAGCTTCCCTAATTGCGCTGGCAGGGATGGGGGGGCTCTCCCCACCTGCCATCCCACGGTGCCACCGGACTCTGGGTCCCCTCAGCTCCGCCGGGGACCCCCCTTGAGTGTTGGCACCCGGAATTCTGGGCAAAAAACCCGAAATCTTTGCATGGGGAGTGGGAGCTCTGGCTCATCCCGGGGGGATCGGGCCCTTCCCCCTGCTCCGAGCACCCCCGGATGAGTGGGATGCATGTTCCAGATGCTGCCTGTTCCCTGTCATGGCCTCTGGGATGGATCTCCGGGACGGATTTCCCACCTGGCACATCCCTGGCGGGTTCAGCCGAGGGTGAACCGTGGCGTGACACCGCTGATGAGCCATTGCCCCTTCGGCTTCCCGGGAGCAGGAGCCTGTGACTCCATGGATTCCCAGGAGCCTCTCTTGCTCCGGATGGAATCCTTCTCCCTCAAGGGGAGTGGAGCAGGTTCCCCCCACCCTGGCATCCCTCAGGGGCTGCAGAGTCTTTGGGGAGCCCTGGAATGTGGAGCTGGGTTTGCCATTCTGGGTCTCAGAGCATTTCCAGCTGCTCCAGCTGTGCCTGTGTCCATCATCACCCCCACCCTGTGGCCTTGGGAAGGGGCTGGGGCTGGGACCAGGACTCCCGGCAGCTGGGAATGGCAGCACTCCATGGTCATTCCCCCCTGGAATTATGGCAGTGGATAGGGCTGCTGCTTCCCTGGAAATAGACCTTAATTAGGCCCTGCCTGGCATAACGCTGTTAATTGGACAGGAGAGCCGGAATTCTGTTGGGTATTCCGGGCCGTGGGGGGTTGTTTCGGGAGGAGGGAATTCGGGGGTCTCTCATCCCCCTCTGGAGCTGCTCCGTCCCTCACTGGAACCAAAAAGTCTCTTTCTTGCCCGGCTTCCCCAGCCTGGGATAAACCAGAGCATTCCCATGAAATTTGGGATTGAAATCTCCGTGTTCCGGGAGGGGAAGGAGCGGGTGCCCCCCTCCTCCGGCTGCTCCCTGAAGATGCAGCTCCGACTTCGTCGCTAATGGAGCGACGTCCTCGCTGCTCACCTTTAATTAAGTGAGCCTCAGATCCCTGGGCTTAATTAACTTCTCAGTGGCTGACGGCTCTCTCCAGCAGCCGGGGAGAGCCGGGACTGGCATTTCATGGAATTGTGGGATCCCAGAATGTGTTGGGATGAGTTGGGTTGGGTTGGAAGGGACCTTCGAGCCCATCCAGCCCCACCACAGGCAGGGACACTTCCACTATCCCATGTTGTTCCAAGCCGTGTCCGGTCTGGATGTGAACATTCCAGGGATGGGGCAGCCACAACTTCCGAGGTCATTCATTGTTGGGATCCAACTCCTGCCTCGGAAAATGGGTTAAAACCAACAAAATCCTTCTCCACGTCGGAAATGGCCGGCGTTTGCCGGCTGTGGAATTCCGTTAACTTCCTGCCGTTCCATTGATTTTTTGTGTTTATTTGCAAAGCCTCCGCTGAGCGTCCGAGGTCTTGAACGGCTTCCCAGAGCGATCAGCTGCCGCTTTCCCTGTGCCGGGAGTGTCACCATGTCACTGCTGTGGGACAACAGAGCCGGATTTAATGGGGGCTGACAGGGCGGCGGTCGGGGCGGTTTGGGTTGGGCACTTGAACGTTCCCATTATCCAGCTCCTGGCACGGCCAGGCTGTGTGTGGAGAATTCCCAACGGGAACTGGCGTTTTGCAGCAGCAGCAGGATGTGAGGGCTCAGTCAGTGCCAGCACATCCGGGGCTGGAATGCTGCAGCTGTGGGTCCCGGCACAGCACTGGGGGGCCTGTGCTGGTGACCCCCTTTTTTGGGGTGACCCCTTCTGGGGTGACTCCTTTTTGGGGTGGTCCCACACAGCTGCAGACCTGTGAGCTGCTCCTAAGGAGCTTTGGGGAGGGTTCAGATCCCGCCTCCATGGCAGATCCAGGACTGGCAGGGTGGCACCGTGGATCCCGGTATGGCTTAGGAATGGCACTGGTGCTGGGGGCTCTGTGCTGGTTGTCCCTTTTCGGGGTGGTGCCTTTTCGGGGTGGTCCCAACGGCTGCAGAGCCAATGGAGCTTTGGGGAGGACTCAGGTCCCATCTCCACGGCTCCTTCAGGAATTCCCTGATGGCCCCTGAGCCCCTGGCAGTGCCGGGAGGTGCCGGGGCCACCCAGGGCTTTGCCGTCCCGCTTCCCGCGCTCCGGCGGGATGGGATTAGGGATTTAACAGCCTGTGCCAGACAGACACTTAACTAAGCCATAAATTTGGAGTTCGTTAGTGAGGATTAATTAGTGTTTGCACAGGGCTTTGCTGCGTGGAGCCGCGCTCGGTGCCGGAGCTCCGCCGTGACCTTGGTGAGGGCTGGAGCATCTCAGGGCCTGGATCTGTCAGATCCCACTGACAGGGGGATCCAGGAGTCACCCCGAGGATTCGGGGGCTGGGAATGCTCCGGGAGCCCTGGAAGTTTGGAAAGGGGGAGCTGTGCTGCCCTGGGAAGGGGCAGAGGGAGAGGCCAGTGTGCCATGGTAGCTCCTCCGTGCTTGTTCTGAGCTCCTGCAGCTCCAGGGGCTGGAGCAGTGCCTGGGATCTGCTGTGGGATCTGCTGTGGGGGCAGGAGGTGCCAAAGTGGGGGCTGAGCCTGCCCCCTGGCACCCCTTTGGTGAATCCTCCCTCTCCACATGGTGACTTTTCCGTGGAGTGATGGTGGCAGTTCCATGGCACTGGGAAAGGAGGAATGCCTTATCCCAATATCCCGGCTTCCCTGGAGCAGGGACAGCTCCAGGTGTGCTCTGGCCCCGGGGAATGTTGGGGGTCCAGAGGGAGTTGCTGCAATAGGAGCCCCCCAGCAGCTCTGCTCAGATCCTGGTGCCACAGGATTTATCCTAGGGCTCCACTCCAGCCCTGGCACGGGAACAGGGATTTTTCTGTCACTGGTTAAATACTGGAGACACCTCCATCCCGAGCGCCTCGCCGGGAGCTGGGCAGCAGTGCCGGCATTCCCAATGGCAGCAGCAGATTCCTGAGCTGTGCCACCAGCTGGGCCATCCTCGTGTGCCCAACTGGGCCAGGACAAAGGTCTTTCCTTGCTGGAAAACAGCTCCAGGGCTGGCAGGTTGGCACCACATCCTGGCTGCCCGGCACAGCTCTGTGCCAGCTCCTCGGTCCCACCTCTTTGGGTGTCAGGAGCCTTTTCTGTGCCTGAGTGGTCCCCAGGGAGTGTAAAAGCTCCTCTTTCCAGGGGAAATCCCACCAGGATCAGGACCTGCCTGTGAAGGGGTTTTCAGCCTCTGCCTGCAGAGGCTGGATGGGGTTGGTGCCAGCTGTGGGTTGTCACTTTATCGAGCAACACCAAACGCAGAGACAAACGCAGCCACACCTGAGAGAAGGCAAAGAAGAGAGAGACTTTATTTTGGTTTTCCCATTATATAGGGTTTTGGAAATGACCATCGATTGGAAGGTGAAGCTACCACCTCTCTAACGACACTGGTCAATGACAAAGTTCATCAAACCTTTCTCCTCCCAGGAGAAGGAATGAAAAACAAAAAGACAGTTAGAAAAACATGTGCATGTTTACAAAAAAACAGCGTGAGAAACTCTATCACAAGAATGAAAACATCAGAAGGCTGAAAATGAGAGTGACAGTGGGTTCCCAGGGATCCCCTCACAGGATCCATCCCATTCCCATCACCAGCACTGGCTGTGGGTTCCCAGGGATCCCTTTGCTGGATCCATCACCAGCACTTGCTGTGGGTTCCCAGGGATCCCTTTGCTGGATCCATCCCATTCCCATCACCAGCACTGGCTGTGGGTTCCCAGGGATCCCCTCACAGGATCCATCCCATTCCCATCACCAGCACTGGCTGTGGGTTCCCAGGGATCCCTTCACAGGATCCATCCCGTTCCCATCACGGTCACTGTGGATTCCCAGGAATTCCTGGCAGGCTCCATCCATTCCCATCCCCGGTGCCGGCACGGGCGCGTGGTGCGGGCGGAGGAGGGAATGTCCCCAGGGAGCAGCCTGGGCATGAGCAGTGTCAAGGACAATAAACCCTGCTGAAGCCTCGTTGGCTAGGGAGGAGCCGAGTGCCGCTGCCTGTGTCCGCCTGCTCCCGCTCTGTCTGACTCTGCCCATCCATTTCCAGCTGCTTTGGCCTGATCTCCCTCTTTTCCATGATTTCCTCCCCAGCTCAGGGAGGTGTGAGGGGGCCATGCCCACGGCACTGTGACAGTGAGCAGAGGGACTGCCCTGACAAGGGCCATCCTCCTCCAGGGCTGGCTTGGCTTGGCTTGGCTTGGCTTGGCTTGGGTTGTATTACTTTGGTTTGTGTTGGGTCACTCTGAGTCACTTTGTGTTGGGTCATGTTGGGTTACACCGGGTTGGGATGGGTCACATAGGGTCATGCTGGGTCACTTTGGGTCACTTTGGGTCACACAGGGTCATGTTGGGTCACTTTGGGTCTCGTTGGGTCATGTTGAGTTACACTGGGTCGTGTTGGGTTGTGTTGGATTGCGTTGGGTCAAATCCCCGTTTCCATTGGGAATCTCCCCTTTGTGCGCAGCCTTTGCAGGGATTTGACTCCAGGAGATGCCCTTGGATGGGGGCCAGACACCCTGGGGGGTCACCCTGGTCACCCCCACCCCAAATTGCCATCTGTCGCTCAGAGATTCCTGACCTGGCACCACAAGGCTGCTGGCACCTCCTCCCGGGGGATGTCGGGGTTATCCCGGGGTTCCCTGGGAGCCTGGGAAGCCTGAAGTGGGATGTGGAATTGGGTGGGGCCCTGGGAGAGGGTGGGGGGCGATGGAGCAGATTTGGGAACCCCCTGACCCGTGTCCCCTCCCTTGGCAGGACAAGAACAGGAAGCTGAGGCCCCTCTACGACATTCCCTACATGTTCGAGGCCCGGGAATTCCTGCGCAAGAAGCTCATCGGGAAGAAGGTACGGAGGTACTGGGATGGGATGAGGTTGAGACTGAGGGGACAAGGGATGGGACAGGGCTGAGCATGAGGGACTGAAGGAGGGGATGAGTCCTTACGGACAACACGGAGCCTCTCCATGGGAAATTCCGGCATGCCCCCAGGCCAGGAGTGCCCCTCGAGGCGTTGCACTCCCCATTTCCCAGGAATTCCGCCTCGCCTCTCCCTTTGTTTCCCGACATATTTTCTGAGTCTGGTTCAGAGCAATTCCGGGAATGAGGAATGTGTTAAACAGCAGAGCTAACGCTCCGGATGCAATTTTCCAGTGCTCATAAAACGGTCAAATAAAATCAATTCCCTTCATTCGTCGCTGCTCGTCGGGGCTGCTTCGGTGCCTAATTGGATCTTTCCAGCTCGGAGCCTGCCTGGCTAGTCTGAAAAAATAGGGAAGGGGGAAAAGAGCAGCTTGGGAGATTTTTTTAATGGGAAATCTGGTGCTTCGCGGAGTTGGAAAAGAATGTGGGAGTGTTGGCAGGATTTGTGATGGGAGCACTGGGTCTGGAATGGGATTCTGGCACCTCAGTGCGGTCCCAGTTTGAGCCATTCCGTGGTTACTGGTGCCAGTTTTCCACCATCCGCCATTGCTGTGCCCTGTGTTGGATCAGGGATTGGAATTGGCTCTGGCACTGGGTGCCTTTGGAGGGTGACCTTGGGGATCCCTGGGATTCCAAGATGTTCTGGAATTCAAGGAGCTCAGCTTGCCCTGGTTCCTGGCCTGCCTCAGGAGCTCCATCCATCCCCATCCCTCCAGGGCCCGTCCTTACGGATCCTGTCCCTGTGCCTCCCTGTGGGATGCTCCTAATGGACACATCCCAGCCCATCCCAGCCCATCCCAATGTACACAGCACCCACGCCCAGGCCATGACACTGTCCCTGGAATGTCCCATCCCAGGACAGGGACCATGCTTGGGGCAGATCCCTCAGATGCCCCATCCTGGCACGATGGGATCCTGAGAGATCCCGGCACCCATCCCGGCTCCTCTTGGCCATTCCCAGCTCCAGGAGGTTGGGATTCACTGGCAGTCACTGGTCTTACTGGGGGTGTTGCTCTTCCAGCGCATCCCGCTCCAGTGCCATGGGCAGGAGCCTCAAAGGATGGGATTTGAATCTCCTGGAGCTCTCCTGGAGCTCCTGCTGCCTGTTCCATCCATCCCAACATTCCTGAGGGAATTCCAGCTCCGGCTGCTCCAGCGCCGGCCCCACTTCACGACTGGAGAGCCTGAAACCCACCCTGGGTTTCATCCCAAAATTCCTTTGCCAGATTCCTCCCCATCCCATCCTGCTGGAACGCTGGGTCAGCCCTGACATTGCTTTCCGAAATAATTCCCTCTGGAGAGAGCACCGAGGGGGGATGAGGAAGGAACATCCCTGTCGTGGCTGCCACGGCTCCATCTCCTTCAGTTCCTGTTGGGAGAGGACCTGGGATGTGGGAATCCACCTCTGAATTCCCTGCTCCCTGGGAAGAGAGGGAAGGCAACATATTTTCCCTCCTGCCCTCTCATTCCTGAGCAGCGGGAATTTTCCAGGCTGGGACTTTGATGGCAGATAAAGGCTGGATTTGGGGGTTTTGGCTCCCTGCGCCGCCGTGTCCTTCCCAGCCGCTGGAATTTGCCCGGCAGCGCGGGATGAACCGGAGCCGGCGCCCGGCTGCCCAGGCCACTATGGATTTGTGGAATAAATCCGTGGAGCGTGTCGGGAAGGGCCGGCTCCTCTGCCCATCGATCGCGCTCCGCTGTGGAGCGGCTCCGGATAATTGCGCCGGGCGCGGGAGATGGATCGTGGCTCTTCCCTAATTAACTCTGGGATTAATCGCTGGGATGGAGGGAGCCGGCAAGGGAGAGCTCCGGGATGAATATTCCCTGTGCATGGAAGCTATGCCGCCCCGTCCTGGCGAGCTGCTCTGGGGAAAGAAAGGAGGGGCTCCCTGGGGTGTCCCAGGACCCCATTCCCCTGTCCCATCTTGTCCCATCCTGTCCCATCCCTGTGCCCCATCTCTGTGCCCCATCCTGTCCCATCCTGTCCCATCTCTGTGCCCCATCCCTGTGCCCCATCCTGTCCCATCCTGTTCCATCCTGTGTCCCATCCCTGTGCCCCATCCTGTCCCATACTGTCCCATCCCTGTGTCCCATCCCCATGTCCCATCTTGTCCCATCCCTGTGCCCCATCCTGTCCCATCTCTGTGCCCCATCCTGTCCCATCTCTGTGCCCCATCCCCATGTCCCATCCTGTCCCATCCCTGTGCCCATCCCCATCCCATCCCTCTCGGGAAGGCTGATTCCAGCTGGGAATGCTGCCCATCTCCAGAGCCTTGAGAGGTTTCCGGGTGGTTTTCCAGGGCATTCACCTGTCTGGTCCCGTCAGAGGCACCGGGATGCTTCCAGGGATTCTCCTTTTGGGGTTACAACCCAGCAGCAATCCCAGTGCCAGGACTGCTGGGGATCAGAGCTGGGATAAAACAGGGGTGGGTTTGACCAGGGAAAACCTTCTCCCTTGGGAATACCATCCCAGTCCCGGGAAGAGGGAAGGCTTTGGCAGACTGGAGGATTTTTGGAATGTCGGGCAATTTTTCCTGCATCTCACGGGAGCTTGGAAGCTCTGGGAGAGCTCGGCACAGCAGCGATGCCCGGGGGTGGATTTTGGGAAGATCCCAGTTTTTGATGCAGCCGGGGTTGGGGACGGTGGGGACTCATCCCTGGGGAAGCTGCGCCGTGCCTGAGCCGGGATCCGGGATGCTGTTCCTGGGAATGCGCCGGAGCCCTGGAATGTGCGGGAGCCGGGGCGGCTTTGCCAGCTCTGGAGCGTCACGGGGACGGCTGCGTCACCCGCCGCTTCCACGTGTGGAATTGGGCAGGATTTGGCTGCCGGGGAGGATTTGGCTGCTCGGAGCCGAACCGGGAGAGCTGCTGGGGAGCGCAGTTTTCCCGCCCGGATTGCGCTTGGAATCGGCGGCGTGCGCGGGTGCTGCAGTGGGCTGGGCTGGCTCCGGCACGGGGAGGGGGCAGAGGCGAGCGGGATTATTCCCGGTGTAACCATCCCAAATTCAGGGATCTTTCCTTCCCCTGCATCCATCGCCCTCCCCGCGACGGTTCGCAGCCCGGCACTTCCATGGTTATCCCGCTCCAAGGTCAATCCTGCCCCCGGGCTCTCCGTGGCCCCTCCGGCAGCCGCTGGAGCGGGAGGGAGGAGGGAGCTCGGATCCTGCTGGATCCGCTCCTGGCGATGCCGGAGGCGCTGGAGGCTCCCGGGGGCTGTTGTGGAGCATCCTTGTTCCACATCCCGGCCTTTTCCAGGAAGGATGATGGGAGGATGGAGAGGTGGAGCGGCTTAGGGAAACGGAGCCGGCTCCTGCTCGCCATTCCCAGGAAATCCCGCTCGCCGCAGCAGGATGCGTGGGGGGGCTGGGATGAGCTGGCCCTCGGGAGGAAAATCGCTGCTCCAGAGGGAAAACGCTTCCCTGGATCTGCCCTGTGGGGGTCCCCGCGGTGCCTCCTGCAGCCCCCATCCCGCCGGGATCATCCCGCGCATTCCTGCGGCCCCCGCCAGGGAACCTCCTCCGGCACGGGAGGGGCACCGGGGCACCCACCCCCC
>VXAX01001186.1:767277-873772 GCA_013399835.1 Leptocoma aspasia | reverse complement strand
GCAGTGGAACGTGTTGCCTTTTCCCTGTGTGGGCGCCCGCCGCGGCTGCCTCGCCGCCCCGCAGGTGCCCGCTCTGGCTGAAGATGGGTTGGGCTCGGTGATCTCAGAGGGCTTTTCCAGCCCAGCGGATGGAGCGGCTCTGCCGTCGCGGGGGCCGATGGCGGTGGCGGGAGGCGGTGGTGCCGCAGCACATGGGCCGTGGGTGCCTCGGCCCGGCGCCGCTCCTCGCTGCTGCCCTGGCGGGGAGCTGCGAGCTCAGAGCCCGCAGGACCGGACAGCTCCAGGGCGGTCAGTCTGTGCGCCTCGCTGTTCCTCCGAGGGACACGTGGAGCTGAGCCAGGCCGTGCCTAACCTGTCACCGTGTCCCATCTCCCGCTCCGTGCTGCAGGCTCCGATCCTAGCCCAGCCCATCCAGCTCCTGCCGTCCCAGTCCCCATCAGCGAGCAAACTTGCCGCTGATAGCTCAGGGCTCGTCCTGATGCGCTGTCGCTTTCTGTAGCACTTTAGTAGTTCCACCCTGGGCTGGTTTGGTGCCGTGTGTGAATCACTTTCGGTGCTTCAGAAGAAAAGGCCAGAATTTCAGCGTGTTCAGTTTCATCAGTGTATAGTCTGACTCAGACACTAAAACACTGTAATATTTAATCCTCTGCAAGAAGGTGCATGGAAAAGAGTTTGGGTGCTCGTAAGCCATTTTTAACTCCCCTGTGGTCACTCTGTCCATGAGCCAGGTAGATCCAGCAAAGTTGAAGCCATAGTCAGGAGGCACATTCAAACGTTTGAAGATCTGTTTGAATTGTGAACATCTTCCTGTGCACCAAGCAGTCAGTGTTGCCTCCTGTGCCACAGCTTCATGTGCAGGAGGTGTGAAGGAGCCACGCTGGAATTCACGTCTGGTGATTCCCACAGCTGAGCTCTCCTGGTCTCCTGCAAGCTAGGGAGGGGCAATTTGGAAAGGAACTGTTGGACAAAGTTGCGTAAAAGAGTGAAATTACAGGGGTGTGATCAGTGCCCATTTTTCTGTCATTCATTCTGATCATAAATGTGCTCCATCACTTTTGCTGTATAGCAGAAGCTTTTCTGAACTAAGTTGCATTTGAATATTATTGACTATTTATGACCTTCTTTGTAACTTTTTGGGTTTTTCCTTTATGCTCAGCTTTGGAAGTGCGCAGTGGCCATCAGCACAAGATAGATTCTGCCTTGGAAGTATTCATGAGGTGTAAAATGATAATCTTACATCTGAGTCTTTTGATAATCTGAGACCAAAAAATAAGGTTTAAAACCTGTTCTCTTGCTGACTGACTGCTTCCCTCCAGTACCGTTGCCTCCAGGAGAGCATTTGTTAAAATGACAATAGTCAGTTGCAAAAAAGACAAGTTTGTGTTACTCTTTAGAGAAAACTGAGCCTGTTGAAATTGTTTAGAGCAGGGCTTCAGTTCTGCTCTCTGAAGGTCTTTATTGCCATTGGGCTGGGTATCCTTTTATGTCTAATTTTGCAGGACTAGAGAAATTAGTTCAAGGGAAAGTTACTGTAACTTGAGGACTGGCTGTCCTAGATCCACCTGAGCTGTTGAAATAGAAGCTGTACTTGGCAGACCCAGTTCTGTAAGGCTCTGCTCTTGGTGGATGTTCATCCTTAAACACAGGAGTTTTAGTGTCTTGTTGTTAGGCTAACATACACTGTTGTGATTATGTGGCTGGTGAGAAGGCTGTTTTATGTAGGCAAAAAGTTAGCCAGTGGAAACAAAATTAAAATACTCTTCTGTTTTACATCTAAAACTATGCAAAAAATATGGTAGCACACATAGTTATATACGTAGTTAAGTTGTGTTAACTTATGAGTCTGGTGCCTAGAGTGAAAATCTCAAGCAGTGAAAAGGTAATGAGATAAATGAAATTATTCTAATACTAAAATAAAATATATTGTTACTGTAGATAAGTAAATTTGCTTGCTCTTTATATGCTGTAATTTGGAATAGTGTCTCCTCCAGTCTTATTGAAAACAAACCAAGATTATTTTAAATATTACCAACTTCCCTCTAGTAATTTTAGGATGATCTGTTGAAGAGTCTCTAAAATTTTCTTGTTTATTGCTTCCAAATGTAGATAACAATATTATTTTGGAAATAAATGCAGTTAGTGGAAAGATCTGCTGGCTCTGAATATTTGGGGTAATGGGTATACAGACTTGTCCTATCTTTATTTTGTTCAGAGTGGTGTACAGCTTCAGGTTCTTGTAACATTTTGGTGTGTAGTCAGATTTCTGAAAAACGCAAATGGATTTGGAAAGGTTTCAGAAAACATTCATTCAGTAGCCATTGGCTTGGTTTCTTTTGAGGATGTGTTTTTCTAGCCTTGAGAGGCTTGCCTGGCACCAGGTAAATGAACTGTCTGAGAAGTGAAGTGGTGCCATAGGTAGAGGGGAAGGCGGGTGGCAGCGTCTGTGGCTGGCTGCTGTCACATTTCAACTGCTGCTTACACTTCTCCTCACCAAGGTCAGGAGATGGAACCCGAGGCAGGTGTTTTGTAGCTGCCCACTCAATTCTCAGTGGCAGCTGTGAAGCTCTCTGGGGCTTGGGCAAATGTGCTTGGCTATTTGGCAAAGCTCTGAGCAGCAGCAAGGACACTGAAGCCGTCTGTGTGCAAGATACTCTTATCTCTCACCCATGCTGAATTTTCCAAGTCCTGTGTGTTAGACTCAGATACCTGATACTGATTGTTCTTCAGCTTGCTCCATTACCAAGTTTAAGGTGAGCATCATGAAGAAACAAGATCTCTGTATTGATGGTATTTTGGACTTAAAAGTCTTGTTTGAGCTTTAATCCTCAAAGAGTTTTCTGAAATGTCATGGCTTAATGAAGCAGTTTCACTATAAATATTACTATTGCAACCATACTTTAAAGTGATGTTTCCAGTGATGCACACTTCTATTCAACTGGCCCTTATATTCCTTAAAAAAAAAAAAAGGCAGATTGGCAAAACTTTGTGTTATTAGTGGTTGGTTGTAGAACCTGAGGAATGGTAGCAAACTTGACTAACAGCTGAATCATAGCAAGCAGTAGTTGATTACCTGGAAGATTGTCTTGTTTGTCTTTGGTTTTATTGGCACTGCTGATACCTTGCCCTTAAAGACAGAGTCATTTTATGCAGTAGTCCCTTTTTTGTTCTGTTGAAAACAGGAGTCAGTGATCAAAGTGTCTGGAGTTATAAACTAGGTCAAATTACACTTCAGCACTGCCACTGTCATAGCCACATTTCTGGTCACTTTGCTAAATTACAGTGGTTAACAACTGCTGTTAAACACACATATACTAAAGGTATTTATATTGCCTGGATTTTTTTTCGTCATTTTCGAAAGGTCTAACTTTTCTCTGTTTGTTGGCTGGATTTGATGAAGTGTGATCATTTCGAATCTGTAGTTCCAAGCACTATGGCTCTGTATAATTTTTTTTTTAAATTATGATCTATTTGATCTCTTAAAACTTTTTCTTATAATGTCAGCACCTTTGAATAAGGGAACATCTTATATGTATCTTCGTAGGAACAGACTAGACTGCCAATCTGACAGCAATATCTCAGAGCAGTACCTTTTAAATGTATGCTATTGACAAGCTCCTAATGTGGTCTGACAAATTTATTCTACTTTGTGGCAGATGGGTAATTTTTATGGCCAGAGGAATTTCTTAGGACACGTTGTTGGCTGCTGTCTTCCCCTCTGTAGTCACCTGCTCTATAATTTATTTTTCCCCACGTACCTGTGTGTATATCTTCATACACAGCAGCCATCGTTCCCCAGCAGAACCCATTCTGCTTGAATGTATTAGAGTTCAAATGTTTCTCCCACTTCAGTTGAGTTTCTTATGTTGAACCATATCTTTTTTTTTTCAGAAACTTGTGAAGGCAAATCTTTTGGTGTGAACTTAGTGGTTGGTCTTTATCAGGCAGTGGTGCGTTTAGTTTTCCTGCCCTGTTTTTTCAAGGAAGCTGCAAGATGCAAATTCGGGGTTTAATTAAATTTACTTGTACACACTTTCACAGATTTGAGTAAAATTGAGGCATATGGGAACACAGATGCAGGAGCTGACTTACAGTATTTGTACCTAACACTTACCTTTGTGTACTTACACAGGTGATTTTTATTTGGTAATTTTTTTAACAACTAGGTAATTAATCTCTGTAGGTTTCAGCGAGTGCAACTGGTATCTGACAAAAAGCTTGGTTTGCCCATGAAAGCTTTAGGCCTGATAAGAGGTTTGTGTACTGTGAGTCAAGATGTGGAGTCATTCTAAAGTGATGAGTGTAATGCTGTCCCACAGATTCCCCTTAACAGAAGGAGGTGTTAAAAATGCCACCCAAGCACTATTTGAAAATAGTTTGCACCTGGCTGGTGCCTTACTCCATCCTGTTGAAATACTGATAAGTTGGATTCAGCAGAAAGGATCTTTGAGCCTAAAATGGTGAACAAGGGAAAAATTGGTACCTTTTTGCTTTTTTTTTATCCCTTTGACAGCTCTTCACAGTCATGTGCATGCTGTACGTGTAGGAGGCCATTGTTGTTCCAGAGTTTTCACAGCATTCTTGGCCTGATTCTTCCTATTCCATGTACACTGGGAGGAGCAATGTGGTGGCAGCAATTCCATTAAAGCCTCTGGTGCTGACAGGGGTAATTCTGTCTTCAGTGATATATCCAAAAAGCCAGGTGTTAGTTTACTTCTACCAACAAAATATGACTTAATTGGAATAGCTTGTTTCATCTAGAGCCGAAGACTTCTTGCACCATCAGCTCTTTCTCTTGCCTGTACCAGTAAAGACATGCCTGGTCCATGGTATGGAAGCAAAAACAGTGGAGTGACACTTGCTTCCTTTGATAGCTCTACTTATTTTTTGAGTAAGTAAGTAGATTTGACATCCTGAAGTGGCATTACTTATTGATTTGGCATGGAATGCCGCTCAATCAACTTGAAGGTCACCCTAGTTTTCAATATAAATACTAAAGTATATTCATGTAGCATTTTTAAAGTTTGGGGTTTTTTCCTTTAATTTGTGTTTTTTAATATGCAGCTTTAGGAAAGGTGTTGATTAATTTTTTAATAAAAATAGTAGGAACAGTCACCATATCACTCTGTGTAAATGAAGGTGTCTTTCCTGTTCATTGTGAATTACAGTCATTATATCCTTTTACCCTTATGGCCTTGTTTTAGTAATAAGTCCTTTTCAGCCATAGTAAGTACCTAATATATAAAACATCTAATTTAGATAATACTTACATTCTGTTAGCAAATTCAGGTTCAGGAGACACAGGTTCACAATGGAAAATCAAAAGACTAAGTTATAATTAAAAGAGCTTCTGCATACAAAGTTATCTGCTTAATTTAATACTGATAAAGGGCATTGATATGTTTCCAGGATGGTCCTTTCTGGCCCCCTGAGCTGTGGAGTGAGTAGTTGGTGAATAAGTGAGGTCACTGTTGTGAAGGAACATGCTGTGTTCACTCGTGTTGGCTATTTTGGGGTTTTACTCTTTTACTGTAAGAAAGAGCAGGGTTGGCTGAGAATACATTTTGGGTGGGTTAAGAGCTATAGCCTGGAATATTCTGTTATTTTCTCCTTCAGGGCTAATGATTTAGAGTTCTCTGTTCATGGAGCATGTGAGGAGAGCTGTCAAGGGTGGGGCAAATCTATATTTACATTTTTCAGTCATTTGTAAAGTATCAAATGGCAAGAATGACTTTGCCTTAAAAGCGAGCAAACACGAGCAGTTTTCAAGTATGAAGAAACTTGAATTGCATCTCTTGGTACAGTTTTCATTCCTTTTCTTGCATCTGCATGGTAGAAGTCTCTTCTCTTATTTTCCTGAAGGGAACAGGGAGTAGCTTGGCAGTGGAGCAGTGACCAAGAGGCAAAGCCTTTGTGCTCCTGTGTAGGAAATATGTTGTTTCACCAGTGTGGTTTCTTGTTTGTTCATCTACCTGTTGGTTTTTTGGTTTTTTTTTCCCCTGCTTCTTGGGTAAATAAGGAGAAGTGAGGACAAAGTAAAGGGATGGATGGGAGAACCTGGTTTTACTGGGGCACGGATCAGCTACTCTGCAGGTACCCATATATTGCACCAACCATTCTTTCTAGGATTGATCTGTAACCTGAGCCAGTGTGGGTTTAAAATGGTCACTGCAAACCAGTATATTCACCTTGTAATTTTTCAACTCAATCAATAAGATTGTTTAACTCTACATTGATCAAAAATTGATTGTTTTGGGAGCTGCCATCTTTTTCAGACAGTTCCTAATTGCTTCAATTCTAGAAGTCTGTCCAGTTAATAGGATATTAATAGGCTATTAATGAAGTTTATGACCCATGTTATTTAAGAAGTCTGTGTAGACAAACAGAAGCATTTTCTATTTAATAAAATGGAGAGCTGATTTGGGAAAAGGTATTACTATATTAACTTTTTTCTTTTTATTTTCCTTGTGTAGCTATTGGCGAATATGAAGAGCTTAGAGCAGAAAATAAGAAAACGAAAGAAGAGGTTTGTATATATCAATTATTCATTTAATACTAAAATGCTAAATACCAGAATACCTTGTGGACTGTGGCAGATTGTTGACTGCTTTTTTGAGTTCACTGTTACTTACTGAGTATGACTTGTACCTGTATGTTTTAAGGAGCAGTGAATGCAACTCTCACAACTATTCTGGCTGTCCCACTCCAGAAAAGTTCCTGTAAATATATTTTAAGTGATTGCTTCTTTACCAGGTTTGCCTGTGATTACCGTGGGAGCATAGACCAAGTCATGTCTTCAGATAAAATTGTTCCTCTTTGATCTAAGTCTTGTTTTATTATGACTTCATTTGCACAGGGGACTTCATTACTGAAAAGAAAAGAAGAGAACAACTTCCCTCTGCTTCTGAACATTCAGAATGTAGGAATATGATTTCTGTAGGTAGGGGGGAGTGCAGGGGAGTCAGTGCTACACTGTATTGTAAGCAAAATTCTCCTTTCTCCAGTATGAGTGAGCTGAAGATGTAAGAAACATGTTAGTTTTCAAAGCCCTGTTAGCTGCCAAGACGTGTACGTTTAATTCAGCTTCTTCTGAAATTATTTTGGAATGGTCATTTTTAGTTACAAATGTTTCAATTTAAGGCTGTATTGAGAAGACCTTGTCCTTAACTCTTTTCTTATTGTTAAAGAAAATTTGAAACTTATGTTCACTTACGATTTAGCAAAGATTATGTGTATTTCTACTGAGGTCAGCATATTGTTCTTCATTCCCTCCTATCCTCTGACCTCCTTGTTCTTTTCACTTTGATTGTTGCTGCATTCCTGCTCTGCTGTCCTTCACCAACGTCTCAGGTATCCCAGGAAGTCTCGCCTCTCTCTTTGTTGTTTGGAAGAAATGCTCAGAAGAAAATGAGAATAGAGCTGACTTAGACCAAGATTCCATCCAGCCCAGAATGCTGTCTCTGACAGCAGAAAGGGAGGCATGTACGAGCATGTTTAACACCTGGGCAGGTTTCTCTTGCAGTCTCCAAACCATTTGCAGCCTGGGAGTGATTTCAGCATCCTGCCCTGCTCTTTTCCATTAGATTATCCCATGCTGGCTGTTGTCTTCTATCCCATGTGGCGAGTGCCCTGCAGGACTTGTGTACATCCCATGAAAAACAGGCTCCCCAGCTTTGCCCTGAACCCAAGTCATATCAGCTTTGGTGTTTCTTCAGCAAAGCTTTGTTTATCTTGGGAAGGGAGGAATGGGGAGACTTCCCTTGAGCTTCATTTTTATTTCATTTTTTTTTCTTCAAAGGGAATTTCAGTGAAAAATTTTGTTTCTGAACTTGAGATGGAATGAGATGTTCTGAGGTTGTTTTATCCATTCTGCTCTTCTTGCCTCCTTGCTCCTCTCTCTCACAAGGCTTCTTTCCTACAGCTGCATATCTCTAGCTATTCCTGTGTGTTTCATCTGGAGGCTGCTTTGAACTTTTTCAGAATACTTGCGCAACACCCAAAAATCCTCCAAGCCTGAGTGCCTGGGGATTACATTCCCAGCTGAGCAAATCAGTTAAACACGTGCTCAGGCTGGATTTTCAGTTGTTATGCAAGTTTTCTCCCTCCAAAAACTCCATCCTGCAAATTGGTGTGCTAGTGTAAGCAGTCATGGTTCATTGTTCAAGTGCTTGGACTCAAGTGGTTAACTGTGAGGCTCTAAGTGCATTTCTTCCACAAAAAAAAAAAAAAAACCAAAACCAAAAAGCTGATACAGAGTTCATGGTTATATTTACTTCCACTGCCAATAGTGGAAGAAACTATTCCTTGTGTTATGGCAGGGCAGAGTAACCCTAAAGGTCCTTAGCATCTCTTGCTTTGTATCTTCGTTTGTGCTTTGCAGGATCAAACCTGCTACTGGAAAAATGTAGGACAGACTTTCTCTGCCTGTGGCTCTGGGAAATTGTGGGTGACTTCTGCTCCTGTTTGTGCCACTGTCTGTCACTGTGAGTGTCAGCAAATGGCTTCCTCTGTATCAATTGTGGTCACAGATTGTGTCGACAGGAGAGTGAGAAGTTAATTTTTTAGCAGGTGACTTGCAGGCTGTGTGTGGAAAGTACCACAGAGGAATGAAATAGCAGTCTGTGTGTTTGTGCTTTTGGTACACTTGGTGGAATACTTTTCTAAGTCACTATTGTAATTGTATGGCTCTGAAAGATGAGCTGTGCATGCAGAAATTGTCCTAGTTTCCATTAGACACACGGAACTTAGTGGATAATGGGCAGC
Organism: Leptocoma aspasia; assembly: GCA_013399835.1. Lineage (NCBI taxonomy): Eukaryota > Metazoa > Chordata > Aves > Passeriformes > Nectariniidae > Leptocoma > Leptocoma aspasia. The sequence goes on along the minus strand of VXAX01001186.1, from coordinate 865,012 downwards.
TAGCTTAAGATATAATTTTAATTTTTGAAAATTTATGCTCTTTGTTCCATATTTTTTCTTAAAATTAGGAAGTAAATTGACTTCTACGTGGGTTACTTTGTTCAAAGCACTGCTGCTTTAAAAGGATGCTAATAACCATGAAAATTTAGGAGCAAAATACAAGATCTTTGATCCACAGTGTCTCTTCCTCATTGCCTTGCAAAACTGCCAATTTGGAGACTGCTGGTGGAGTCTCTGACAACATTTCCCCAGACATTTTTTGTTAGTGTTTTTAAATACTTTCAGAAACAATGGAGCCAGAATTATATTGGCAGATTACGTCTCTTAGGTCACCTTTTTTTATTGATGTAGCCAACAAAACATTCATACCAGCCCCCCAAAAATGGATAACTAACATTCAGCTGCACACAAATGTGGGTAACTTAATATGCAGTTCTGACATATTCAGAGTCAGATCATGAATAAATATTTGACTACTTGCTAATCAGACAGAAGTTACTCTGAACGCTGGTTTTGACAGTGTTTTGTCATGCTGCCAGTAGGGGAAAAAAAAAGCAAGACAGCTATCCAAAACAGTAGGTGTAATACTGTATCTCTGATACATCATTCGTGGTGTTTGCTCTGTTCAGGCATGGGGATGGAGTGGATTATATGTTTTGTCACCGAGTGGGAATGGGGAAGGGATTCTGCCTTGATGACATGCTCATTGTTTCTCTGAGTATTGCAAATGTCATTGGATACTTCTGAGCTCTGCACCAAACTCACAATTTTAGAACAAGCATTAAATCTGCATACATTTCACAATCTGTGTAAATGGGAAAGAATTGTGTCTTGTGTTGCTTAGCAATGGTTTAATTGACTATATGACTACTACGTGGACTTCTTGCATCTTAATATCTGGACTGAACAATCTCCCTGTTGTTTTTGCCCTTTGAAGGCCTTTTGCTGAAGTCTGTAGGAGCTTATGTGCAAAATAGTTGGCAAAAAAGAAGCCTGTTAGTAGAGAATAGACAAGAAACTAGAAATTAAACTATTGCCTTGTGTACTGGCTACCTAGAAGGCTAAAATCTGAAAGGAGTGGCACTGACAAATCTTCTCAACTTGCGCCTGCAAAGATGAAGAATATATGGAGTTACTCACAAAATTAATTTTGACTGTTAATTTCTAAAAGTATAGATGCAATGTATTTTTACTGCTAGGAGATTATCACTGACTCCTGTAGCCAGTATTGTCTGTTTACATTGCTGGGGTTTTTAGAAGTGAGATAATGGTGGTATAAATATTAGATTGCTAATACTGATACTAGATATGTTAAATAAAATAGAATAAATGCTTATTTTACTTTGTAGAGAAGCTGGAACTCTTAATTAAGTTAAAAACAGAAAATTGACTGGCAATCCAGGAGCTACAAACATTTTAATTTTTATTAAAGGGTACTCTTCAGTTTGGAGCTATCCCTTAACACTGAAAAGGGGAAGCTTAGTAAACACATGGAAGCTTTTTCTCCTCAGCAGTTGCATGTGCTTGAATGTGGAAAGTGAGCAGTAGATTTTATAGTAATGTTGTGCTATCTGCCTTTTAATATTTAGGAATAGTGATACTTTTGTGTATTAATTATTCTATTGTGTATGCCTCAAATTGCCTTTTTGAAAAGTGCGATGGTTAGGCGCTTTTAAAACTTCTGTGGAGCATTTTAGGAGCAGCTCATATGTCTAAATTTTGATTTTTCAGCTTTTCAGTTTTAAAGGTAAGGTCAATTTATTTTAAAGGGTGACAGGTTTTTTTATTATGAAACACACTTTATAGGCTTCATATTTTTGTGTAAATTTCAATTTGAAACAGTTTAAGTAGTTAAAGAAAATCTCAAATTTTTCTAATTCTTAGAAGATAAGCTAGGGTGTTTTTTAGAAGGACCTGTAACAGCTCTGCTTGCATGGCTCTGATTGCAAGACAGAAGGCAAAGTGCTTTCCATTGATCATTTCAGCAAGGGCAGCAATCTCCCATTCTCCTTTTCTTCTTCCTCTTTCATTCTGAAGCACAGTAGCAGCAAAAGGAAGGTATTGAGGAAACTGCAACTGGGAGCAGGAATTGCTCTGCAGAGACCCAAGCCTAGAGACCCTGATTGTGCAGAGAAATGTCACAGTTATGAGGAGAATAGTCAGCTTTGCGTGGTCCAAATGGAGCTCTCTCTGCAAATAGCACTCGAGGTGAAGTGGAATAGGTCATTTAACTTCCCCTTTCACTGCACAGGGAAAGCTGCTTTGCCTTACAGCGTGCTGCCTGGAGGATTTTAAAAGGAGTTTTTCCTGTCTTTGGGATAAGGGAGTGTGCTATGTCCTCTACATCAAGGTTTCCATCAGTAGGAAGGTTGTTGACTTCCACAGCTAACAGATGAGATCCTTAAAATGCTAATGTTCCTGGTTTTTAAACTGAGCACTAAAGGCGTTTGCTCACTTGATGTGCAGTGGGCTGAAAGCTTGCAGTGTGCAGAAAAATCCGTGGGTGAAGTGTGTCAGTGGTTCCAGTGTCTTTCTTGGGAAATCCACGGAGGCAGCAGCTCACACCAATTCCCCTTTTGTGGCAGAACTCTGCTCTGCAGAACAGCTACAAACGCCTTCTGCTCTTAGACTGCGCTTCTGCCACAAAGGTAACACAAATTTTTGCTGAGGAAACTGAGGGAGGGCAGCGAGCAGCAAGATCCATGCACAGATTTCCCTTCCCCACCTCTCCTCTGCAAGATTCTCTCTCTTAACAGGTTCTTTGTTAACAGGGCCCCAGGAAACGGTGAGTCCTGCTCAGCATGGCTTTGCTCCTTCTGCAGCTCTGCCTCGTTTCACAGTCCTTACAGCAGCTGGTGACTGACCTGTCCCCCTACTCCCCCCTGTCCCTTGCAGCCTCATCACCCCAGTGCCATTGGGAGAGAGATTGCTTGTTGAGTGCAGCTCCTTTTGCTCCCCCAGATAGCCATCAGCTGCCCCTGAGCCAGCACCAGTGGCATCCTCGCCTTGCCCAAGAGCAGATCCTTCTTTGGGTCTCATCCAAGGTCCTCTGTAGCTGAGAGAAGAGTTCTCTTGAATTTGGCTGCCTTTGAATCAGACTCTCCCCCTTCTTGTTGCTTAACAGCAGGCTCCTTTCCCAGCTAACTCAAAGTGGCTCCTCATGTGGAAAAACTGAAAATCGAGCAAAATCATTTCAGGGTTGTTTTTCTTCTTTTTTTAACCCAGTTCTGTTCCAGTGGCCAGCATCCTTGTAATTGGAGTTGCACTGTAAGGAGCTCAGTCCCACAGGTCTCTTCCAGAAGTGAACTCATGGTCTTAGGATGATTTATTGCTTGAACATGCCCAGCCGCATGTGAGGACGGATGTGTGTGTAAGGCACCTTGTGTGCCAGTCATACTTCCCCCTGGGTCATGTGTTTTTCACACTGTGGTTAATCACTGACTGTGTCTCTTGTGAATTTTACTCACTTCCTTGAGTTCTTTCATTTACTTACAGAATGGGTTTTCTTAAATGTTTTCTATTTAACATCTGTTTTATTCTTTCTTTTTGGAGAAACTGTTCATCATAAGGTCAGTGATTGCAGGCCTGTGTAGTGTTAGCAATAACCACAAAATTAATAAAACTGAGGTGATGAGAACTCCTTAAAGCATGAAAATGAGTGCCTTTCTCTCTACAAAGCTGAAACTTTGCTCATGATGTAATAAAATTAAATAGCATGTCCCTGATGATTGGCTTTGAACTTCATGGTGGGTATAGAAATGTAGGCCTCTTTTCTGAGTTTATTTGTGTTAAAGAAACTAGACTTAAAGCCTATTTTTGACACACAAAGTATTGCTTCTACTGTTGGTGTAACATGGATAACTGCTTATATCAGTTGTGGATAATGTGTCTCTTTAAAATATTTTTAGAGTAGCTCTGAATCAGAACCTAAATCAACTACAGCATGCCAGTTTGGCTAGGAAATACTCTGAGTAATGAATATTTTATGCATAATTTCTATTGATCTTACATGGCTGAAAGGAAAAATAAATGCTTTGATAGGCTTCTGTACATTATTGTGCTGCAGTTGATTTTGGTTGATTTTGCATGTTGTGACTGACTGCTAATTAAATTACTGGGATCAGTGTTTCATTTCAATTTTCTCTTCTCCTACAGTGTGACAAAATCAAGCAAGAACGAGATGAGGCTGTCAAAAAGCTGGAGGAGTTTCAGAAAAGTAAGCTGATAATGTCAGTGGGATTTTCTTGATGTAGACAATTATGAACACAGTTCTGCACACTCTACAGCAGTGTTAAGAATGCTGAGATTCAGGTCCACTTGCTGTTCCTCCTTGAAAGCTGAGCTGAAGGAGCTAATCCAGTGAGACTTTGCCCACACTCAGAATAAATGCTGTTCCAGCATTTATACTCTCTGGCACAGGTAGTCATTCTCAAGGTGCAGAGTAGTGCAAACACAGTGGTACCAATGTGGCTTTATCTCACTTGGATTCTGCAGGTGACTTTTAGAATGATGCATGCTTGAAGTTAGTGGGATTTGATGCTGTTGCTGAGATTCCTAATAAAAATGGCAATTTTTTTTTCATGAAGCAGTAATACTACTTTAAGCACAGACACACTAGGAGAGGTTTTTAGGACAAACTGCTCTCACGTAATTTTTAGAGGAAGTTCTACCTCGTCTGGGCTGTGAGAACGTCAATATTCAGTTTTACACTTTTATGGTAATGGTTCTATTGAAACTGTGTGGTGTCTGGAAGCAACAAAGCACATCTAATGGGAATGGAAGTATCCTGGTGGAATAGCTCCTTAGAAGAGACAATTACAATGGGATTGTGGTCTGTTACATCTGGTTTTTGCCAGTACAGTGAACTGCATCATTTCTGATGAAGCATCAGAAATGTGGATGAAGTTAATGCAGGAGAAGGAAATCACATGGTCTGTACTTTTGTGTGACTGTGTTAATAGAGGAATTTGCTCACTTCTTTTTTATAATAGTTTGTGTGATACAATTATGGAAAATAATCTGAAATCAGCAGGAATTGTCTGTTGCCTTGAATGATCTTAGGTGACTGTTCTGTGAAGCAAGAGTGTTCTCTAAGAAGTACAATTCCTCTGGAAAAACGGCTGCCTGTTTTGTTTTTGTTATGATATGAGGAAAACTGGAGTGTGGCAGAAAATGTCAAGTAGTTAAGGCTTAAAATTTGAGGTAATATTGGATGTTGTAAGATTTTATAGGTTTCTTTTATCTTCCTTTCACATTTTTAAAGGACATACCTTGTAAACATAGTGATAAAATGCCAGGAATATTAGGATTTTAAAGCAATAATAGAGCCCATTATTTAAACGACAATATAAAAGGCAATTATATTGATGAAGAGCTACATTGGCTTTGTGTCTGTGAATAAACTTGGCCTGTACTCAGCTTCTATTTGTTCTCCTGGCATAAACACATATTGTGTGTGATTCCAGTTTAATGGGGCCCCGTTTGTATGCCAAGCAGCTGCATTTTAGGCCCTATTGCGTGATTTCATAGCTCTCTGAAAATTGGTTCTATTGAGCACAAGAGATAGAAGGTGGTGGTGGGGGGGAAAGCTTCAACACACAATCATTTCTTTTCAATTGGAGCCAGCAAGGTTGATGACAACATGACCATTGTGTTATAATGATAAGACCACTAAGGATCTGTACCTCTCATCAAGGCTTTCACACAACAGCAGATACAATTTAATTCACTGCTCTGTCAGCAGTGCTGATACCATTATGCCGTCTGTCTCCACAGTTATAATCACTGTCCTCCGAGAAATGCAGTTGAAATGATCTTGAGCAGTCAAAGAAACTCTCAATTAAGGCTGCCACTTCCAATGTGTCAGATTGTGTCTTATGCACTTGGTACAATTTTCACTTCCAATCCTGTTTATTTACAATGTCTACCAGTAATTATGCTTAACATGTCATTTAGTGAGGGTGCCCCTGCCAAGGAGATTGTTGGGTGCTGCAGTACCATTGAGGGGGAGTTTCTCGCAGTCAATGCCATCAGCGGCTTTTAGTCCCTGATGGGATGCAGTAGTAATGTTGATAATGCAAGTATCGTGCTCATCAAGTCATAATTAGATGCCACTCAAATGTGCCACTTGTAATAACAGTGTTGATTCATGTTTTCTCGGTGACTGCAACTACTAATTAGTTAAGTGGTTTTTGGTTGGCCTGCATTTGCTGCGGATTATTATTACCCCTGGAAAAAAACTGTCAAGGTTAGAGATGTTTCAGGCCACTTAGTGCTTCTTTATGAATATTAATATTAACATAATAAGAACTTTGGACAGACTTAGGAAATAATATATTTTTTGTATTTAATTTGGAAAGACTTTTTTCCCCTGAGTTAATCATAATTGCAGGTTAATTAAGTTTAAATGAACCAAGAGTAATCCCTAGTCCTGCCATGAGAGCCCAATCCTTGTTTCCTAACTTTAGCCTTGCTTGAGGCCCTCAGATTCCTGTCTGTAAAATGGGAGCAGCTCTGTATCTCCACTGCTCCCTCATCCAGCCCAAAGGATCTCACTGCTCAAAGCTCCCAGGGCTCAGTAGAATAAGAACAGAAGAGATAAGGAGATGTGCTACCTGAAGCTTTTCCTCTCTCAAATTAAGTGTAGCAGCTGGCATGACACATTTGGAGCAGATAATTTCTCCATAGTCAGGAGAAATGGGAATAAAAAGACAATCAAAGAAAGAGGTCTGGTTGCTCTGCTGGTGGAAGACTTCATGTGAATATAGTTTTTAGACCAAGATTTACCAGTACACTGCCCTGCCTTTTCTTTTTTGTAGATTTTGCGTCTTCCATACAGCTCCTCAGCAAACCAATGTGTTCCTAGTTTCCTCTGGTAACAAAACTTTAGTAATGAAAACTTCAGTAGATATTAAGTATAAAGCTGCATAAATAACATTTGTTAATGACCTTCTTTTTCCTATCATGAAGTCCTGTTTTGTAGTTATTAAGATGACCTCTGTATATAAAAGAGGGCTTAAATATCTCTCTTCAGTCTTTGGTCAAAACTCTTGGAAGAGGGCAAGAGGGATTTTCTACCCAGTGGTATAAAATCCCTAGGTTTTAAAGCTTATCTTGATGAAAAGGAAAGGAAATACTAGGAAAAAAAAATCCTCTATATTTACAGTGTATTTTCCAGCCTTGTTCCTGCTTCAAAGTGTTGCTCAGCTGCAAGTAGTTCCTTTCTGTGCATTGAAATCCTGACACTGGGCTGAGAAGGAATTTGTGCCATGCAGTGACTTGTAGAATTAGGGTCCAGGCTGCTATTTGGGATTGGGTGGGGGTGGCAGGAGCCAAGGGGGGATTGCATCAATGAGCCTGAGAAATGGAAAACTATTCTTGGGTTTTCTGCTTTGCTCCCCTGTGCAGCCTTAAACCTGTCCCTTAGACTTGGAACACTAATAAGTACATATGTAGTGCTGGAAGTAGACTGGAATTGCAAGCCAAAATCTATCTGTGCTTTAAATTCTTTCTGATTCACATTGGTCACCTGTGTCACAAAACCAGATTTGTTCCAGAACTTTTTGGTCGCTCTTTTGCCTGTCTTTGACAGAGTGATGTGTACCCACAATTATAATAGGTGTCCTCTAAGTGCAGAGGACAGATGTGTCTCTTGCTCCTCCAGCTGTGACATCAAATGTACAGCTGGGCATTCCAGCTGCAGTCAGACAGCCCAGTCTTGGCCCTGGGCTCAGGGCAGATTTTGTGAGTGAGTTGGAATTTGTGTAGTGAACAGAGAAGGTAGGTGAGACCATGGTGCTCATTTTAGGGCCTGCTCAAGCACAGAGAGACTTGAAGTAAGAAACAGACCAGAAAGTGAAAATAAACTTTGTAGTACATCTCTTAAGGGATTATCCTAAAGGTGTCGTTCTGATTCCTGAAGTGTTAGTGAAATAAAGATGATGAATGAGGATGGTCAAGGAGGCTCCTGCTGGTCTTCATAAGTTTATGCTCAGTTCTACAGTTGCCCCTCTAATCCTGCAAACGTGGCTTGAGAGAATTGCTTGAAGGAACAACCCCAAATATTTAATGCTCAGAATAGTTCCTGTCTGTGGAGATCATCTAAGTATGTACTTCTCTGTGTTTGAAATGCTTACAATGAAAGTTAGCAAAAGATGATATGCTATTTCTGATCATGGGAGGCATGTGTCAATCTCAGGAAAATACTGACTAATTTTTGAACTCTTCCCTTAGTTTCTCACATGGTTATTGAGGAAGTGAACTGTATTCAGAACCATCTTGAAATTGAGAAGACATGCCGTGAAAGTGCTGAGGCTTTGGCTTCTAAGGTGAGAAGAATGATGGTGATGCTGTTTTTTCTGATCTATTTATTCACCTGTTTATCTATTTATTTATTTAAAACTTGAGATTATATGCATAATCCTTATATGTTCTGTATAATCTTGTGGAGCTGTGAAATAGTTTGGAAGTGGCGAAAAACTAATAGCCAGTTGCAAGATGCAAAATACCATTCCTGCCTTTAAAGAAAAAAGAAAATACCCATTTTAATGCAGTTTCTATTTTCATGGACCAGTGTCCTGATCTCTAGTTTTCATATGCATTTAGGTTAAATGGAAAATAAGTTTTAGAACTCCTCTGTGTGAAAACAATAATGAGCATTTCAGTGTCTAAATCAAATGGAAAAAGTCAACCACTGCATTACATTTCAGGTGATTGTTTATGAAAGCAAAGCAAGGGCAGGGGAAAGGTGACCTCCAGTGCTCTGTTGATTGCGTCTAGTCTGATGAATTTAGCAAGTGTGTAATTTTCTATATTCCATCTCATCAGAAGTGCATTATTATTAAAGAATGTTTTTATCTCTCTTATATATTTTTGGTTGTGTAAAATGCATCTGAGCCACTTCATCAGAAAATGGATTACAGCAATTTTGAACCAAATTTCATTAGCAATGCTGACTGCCTTTTTTTTTTTTTTTTTTTTTTTTTCCCCTCCCTCCCCATTCCCTGCCCAAAGTACATCCTTAGATATGGTAAAAATCACACCAGCAAGAAATCACTTTAATTTAGATGCATTAGCAATGTACTTTCTGGAGGTATTTACTTAATTGTTTGCATAATGACACTATATTAGAATTCATAAGATAGACAATCAGCATATAAGTAAGAAAATGAACACATTTATGCAACTTGTCTTCTTCTCTGCACTTTCCCTGTAATGCATGTACAAGGGCAGTTCAAAGACTCGTTTTGCTCTGTGGGGCTGTTTGTCTGTGAGCTGACTGCACCATGTCAGGTTCCTCCACCACTCTCCCCACCTTCTCACTTTCTTTCTTTGGGAACCAGATAAGAAATTCTTGAATAAATCTCCCATAGTTGGAGGGCTGAGGATTAGGGGGGATCAGGGATGATTGCTTAGGTAAAAATTTGGGGTCAGATGAACTGTGTGGTGTATTTTTTCTTTGAAGATACATGTTGGACTTCAGAAGTCCATGTTGACTGTGGCATTGTGGTGTGTCATTAGTAGAAAATTGAGTCTCATTCTTAAACCTGAGCACAGGGAATACTTGGCTGGTGGGTGGGCAGTCACCCTGACATTTACCTGGACACCCCTGGGGCCTTGCAGGGAACTTGCAGACAGCTGCTGCTGTGGGGTGTCTGAATGCAGGACAGTGAAAGAAATGATGAGAATTAAACATTTGCAGTGACTCCTGTTCAGTTTTTCTTGATCAAGACAGAGACGCCTTGTAGAATCTCTTCTGTACCAGCCACCAGCCAGTCATGTGTTTAAGCATCCAGCCCAAAGTGGTCTGACCCATAAAGAATTGGTTCCTGAGATGGCTCTCATCGTATGTATATTGACTCTACAGAAATAAAAGAATTTTGAGAAATTCTGTTGTGACTAGGAATACAGTAGTGGTAGTATTTGTAGTTTATAAGCAAAATAGGGCATAGGAGAAGGTAAGGATTTTTATTTAACCAAGTAATCCGACTTGGAAAACCAGATGAGCTTTCAGGGTCACAAACTCTTCTTTGGGTCATTCAGTTGTGACTCCTGGCACGTGTTTAAAAGTGAGGACCTGAAGCTGAAGCTACACATCACAAAGCATGTGTAGCATCAAGTCAGCTTGATAGTTGGTTTGATTGATTTAAACCTCCACAGTATTTATTAAACAGAAGTACTAGAGAGGAAAAAAGGGCATGGATAAAGCATCATGTTGAATTCAAGCCTCTCAGTGGAAAAAGTGGACAAGCACCTCATCTTCAGACCATTCTAATGTTGAATGGAACTTAATCTAATGTTACTTTGTCTTCTTTGTTTGATGGACCTTTTAATGATACAGGACAAAAACCAGTTGACTTTTTTTTTTTATTGCCCATCAGCTTAAAGACAGACTAACTAGCCTCTTACTGTTTGTACTTCTCACCTTTCAGCTGAACAAAGAAAATAAAACCTTGAAAAGAATTAGTATGCTTTGTATGGCCAAACTGGGCCCAGAAATTATCACTGAAGAGATTAACATTGATGAGGATGAATCGTCCACGGATACAGAATGTACCTCTGGATCATGCAATTCTGTGCACTGTCAGCAGCAAATAAAAGGTGAGCATTGCTGATCCTACACCACCATGCAAGGCAGAAGTTGTCTGAAGAACAGCAGTGTTGGTTTGGACCAGAGACTGGTCTTGTTCCAAGTCATGCTTCTGGGAATGGTCAGAATCCAAGGATTTCCAGGAATGACTGAGAACGTGGTGGGCTGGTAGTGTGTAACATAAATGTGGGGGATATACAGCCTGCAGAGGAAGTTAGATGCAACAGGAAAATTAATCTGCCCAGCTAAGAGAGTTCAATGCTACTGAATCATGAAAAGAAACATTTCCTAAAACTCTTAAAAAATGAAAGTTAAGCAGAAGGACAAGGTCACCTTCAACGGCAATGTCATTATTTCAGAGCTTGTCAGACAGAACTCTGTATTTCTGTTTGCATTATGTATCTTTGTATGCACAAACTTCATTCATGTTCTAGAGCTGTTACCAAACAGGCAGCCTAAAGAGGGACTGCTGTACTGGGTAAAACAGCAAAGCTGGAGGACATGGAAATACACTGATAAGACAGATCTGTGCTTTTTTCCCAGAAATTTCTGGTTCTTTTTGAAAGGCAGTTAATATTTCCATTGTCCAAAATCAGCCTTATTTCTCATCCCTGTGATGAAGTCATCATGATTTTCTATATTGTTGTGTCATAGTATCCAAAAAAGGGGAATACCCACATTCTGGCTTTTGTGACAAGAGAGATTAAGGGTTTAACTTCTTAAAAAAAGGGCTTTCAGGTTCTTTTTTGATTGTAACTTGGAGCAGTATATGATGTTTAAGTACAACTTTTTTTAACTTTCAGTTTGACCTTGTTAATTGTTGTCTTTTTGAATGCAACAGCTGCAATGGAGTGGTACAAAGTATCACTGAGGAAATATTATGTGTGTTGTAAAAATGCTTGTGAAACAGCCCCACTGAAGATAAAAGGTGTCATAGTACCCTTCTATAATCAGTTTTCCATCCTCTAGATGGAGGAAAAGGCAGCAAATGATGTGATGCACACCATGCAACCCATCTGAATGGGAAATGAGACTTTGGAATACCTCCTGCCTTTAGTGGAGAAAGGTGTCAAGAATACATTTAGAAAACAAACATTGGCTGCAGATCACATGGGAGGGGGTAGCAGGATCAAATTAGAGAACTCTTGAAGAAAGGTTTTGATGTATCTGCTTTCTGTCTTGATGAACAATTCATTAAAGCATGAAAAGTTGTATTTTGGGGATCTTCTAAGTCCTTTAGCCTTCTCACCATTCAAGAAAGTAATGGATGTTTCTTGGAATGATTTCTTCCCTCCCACCACTTTTCTGTAAGGATACACAAATAAGGTTGTAAAACCTGAGGTTCCCTGTGGTATGTGGATGTGCTTTCTTCTCTGCATAGTGAGGTTGATATATGTATTGTAAAACCAGAATTAATCCAAGTCCCATAAATTTCAGTGAGACGTTTTTTCCCCATTAATTTCTCTGGAGAGCACAAATCCATAAAATGGACAATGTGTATCAAGAATCTTCTGGGAAAACTGGTCTTTTTATTTACTTCAGAAAGTGTATGCTTTTAATTTAGAAGACAGTAAATCTGAGGCTCCAGAACTGGAAGGGGGGATGCTGGTGTAGAATGGACATTTTCAAGATGTGATACCAAACAGAATGACATCAGCATGTCATCATCATCTGCAATTGATTAGCCACAATTTTCTCAACTCATGGCTGGTAGTCAATGAACAGCAGTGCTGTCAAATACTGGAAGCAGGTGGGGAATGAGAGCACTTACTGAAAGCTAATATATATCAATAAATTTTGATTTTTGTGGTGATTTTATGTTAACCTAAACCTTGATATATTATGTATGCAAACTGATCTCCTGTTAAGAAGTGATTATAATCAAATGTTTTATTCCATTGTGAATTTAATTTATTTCATATTTTAATAATTAAGGAACAAAAATTCTGAGGGGAAAATTACAAGCATTAGCTCTTCCATCAGTAAAGGTTATATTCTGACTCTGTTCACACAATGTTACAAAGGCTATAAATTGGCAGCTGTTCAGGACAATTTCTTCTGTGAAAACCTCCCAAGTATTAACTGCCTGTTGTTTTGTTTATTTCCCTTGTGACAAGAACTCACGATCCAAAAAGAATTGAAGTGCATTAATTTGTTTGAAAGGATGCTTCTTAAAAATTGCTTTCTGCTGCCTCCACACCAGTCTCTGTGATGTGACAGTCTCAAGAGCAGGACTGAGGATCCTGAGTGGTGGCAGGATTGGCCCTGTTACAGCAGGAAATGAATCATTCAAAATGCAAATAAAGACAGCAGGACTGAACGAGGAGCTTACCTCAACAGAGTAAATCTGAAACTGTGGCCCAGTTATAGATCTGTTACTTGACACTTATGCAAAGCTCATAAATTATGGAGGATGTTCCTTCATTACAACTGATGGTTGATACGTAGTTCAGGTGTTTCATACTCAGCTGTACTTGCATTGCTATGACATTTCCTTTGTTGTTTTTCAAGAAATATATTCTTCATTTCCTTCCTCAAACTGTAGAGCTGCGAGATCAAATCGTATCTGTTCATGAGGAAAAGAAGACCTTGGCCATTGAACTGGAAAACCTGAGGTGCAAACTTGCAGAAGTAATTGAAGAAGTATGTATTGTACCATGGAAGGCGAGACCATGCTAGCGTGGAGTCGGTATTTTCTGTAGCTTATTTTGCTAAAAACACTCAGTTGTGAAGTTAATTGAATACTGTCTGATCTCAGGTCCTGCCAGTGATGGATCACTCAGGGCATGTCCCTGGAAGGGACCCTCTACGTCACAGTCCACTCTGCCACTGTAGCTGGCACGTGACTTCTTACCTGTTTGATCTGTTCTAAAGCTCATATTACAACTGTCATCTGCCCTTCCTGATAGCCCCTCACCCATCACAGCCTGCAGGGGTTTTTTTGGATTTCCTTAAACCCATAGATGTGTTAGAAATACTTTTGTGGGACATAGAGTTTAATCACTGATGGTACTTCATTGAGTGTATCCTTAAGATTAGCCATTGGCAGTGCCGTGTCATGATAATTAGACCAGCAAATTGGCTTTTCAAGCCAGCAGAGTTTCATTCCTGCTTGAAAACTGGATAAGCCATGTACTGATGCAAATCAGGACTTAGTGGCTCTTCCTGTCTACGCAACACTTGCATTCAGAGGGACATAGCCGACAGCACTTGGACAATAAACAGAGCCCGGGGGAAAAAAAAACCAAACCAGAACAGGAGTCTGTATTATATGTATTAAAATGCAAACAGTCAAGTAACTTTCCAGCCAGGTGCTATGGCACCTGATCCTGAAAGGTTCCAAAGATCATGTATTTGCAGCTGTGACTGGAACATGCCATGGGAGGATTAGTTCATAACCTTTTATGACATCTGTTCCAACATCTGTAAGGTGGAGTAAAAATGCTTTCCATCCCACTGGAAACCCCAGCATCAAGCCAAATCTAGGAAACAGAGCTACTGACAGCAAAATACTGCTTGAATTATGTATGTGCTGTATGCCTTATGCCATTAACTGAAACACTCTTGGTTTTGATGTGTTCTTTATACTTTTCTAGGTAAATAAGCTGAAAGAAGAAAAGGCTATTTTGACAACAGAAGTTAATAAGCAACAGAAACTGTTGGAGAAATGTAACAGAGGTGTGTAGTCTCAGCAGGTTCTCTAAGAGTTTGCTACATCCTTTGCAGAAGCTGCAGAGCTTTTCTGTTGCAGTACAAGGAGTAGGCTACAGAGCAGTGACTGTGCTCCAGATCTGACACTCAACCTGAGTGTTCCAGACTCTGTACTCAGGAAAATGTGACAATGTAAATAAGCAGCTGTTAGGTGAGAATAGGGAAATTTTTCCCTGTGTGGCACAACTGGCAAACCAGAGCAGGGGCACAGTCCTTCACAGAGATGAGGTTTGAACCTTAATATCCTGCTGTCCTAAATTACCCCAGTCTTCCTTTTAGTTTGGATGCAGCTTTTAATTCTGAATGTCTGAGGTCTTGGCAGCAAGATTGTTTTATGTTCAGAGGATGATGAGAAAAAGGCAGCAGTGCTAGAATGTGAGAAATAAGATTTCCAAGTCATGGAAGAAAATCAGAAATTTTCCTTTACTGGAAAGAGAAAAGAGGTAAAACCAGGGCAGGGAAAGTCTAAAAAGAGATATTGCTCAGAAAAGAAAAGCTTTTGCTGAATGAAGGTGAGTGCTTCTACGTGAGTAATAGTTGATCCCAAGAAAGTTTCGAGGAGAGGGAAAATTGGATTTACTCTGGCCTTGGATTACTCTGCCCTTTCCTCTTGTTGCTTACTAAGCATTAAGAAATTAAAACTTGTTTGGTAAAAAGCCTCACTGGGTGTTTCCCATTTTCTGAAGTGGAAGACAGTGGGTCTGGCTGAGATATAGTTGGGTGTATCCTGTAAGTTTTCTCCAGGTGTCCATTTCTTACCCCTTCCATGTGTCTGCATTTCTTAAACCTATGACAGGCAGGACTTGAAGGCTCTTAAAACACCAAACTTCAGAACAGCTAATTAAACAGATTAGCTTGAAGCTTTTGATGGGATAGTATGGCAGATGAAAATTTTCTGGAATTTTTTCTAAGCATTATTGAAAGAACAACCCCTAGTTTCATATTTGCCTGTTTTCCTGGAAAGAAGAGTTAAATTAAAGCAAGATAAGAGCTACCAAAGTATTCAATACCTCCTGTATCCTATGTTTATGTGGCACTGTGTTAGAGCTGTGCACTCAGTGCATTTCAGTCAGAGTTGATGAATTTATCTTAAGTCTTCCTAAGTATGTGAGTTGTTTGTTGGGTATTTTTTGTGTGTGTGGTTGGTTTTTGTTTATTTGCTTTAAGTTAGCATCACTTTGAGAGTCAGGTATGCTGGGATGTGTATCCCACTGTCTAAATTACCACTTACTGTACCTACCTTTAAAAACTGTTATGCTCATCTGCAAAACAGGTAAACAAATACAGATTTCTCAAGAGTAACATCATCTTTGATAGATTCAGCAAACCTCTTTTGAGGCAAAGAGAGGCAAAATCTGGTCTGTGGTGCTTGATGCCTGTTACTGGAGATTTTGAGTTTGAAGAGGAGGAGTATTACTCTGTTCAGAAGATTAGTAATGGTGCATATATGTGGTGAGGTTTAGGACAAATACTGCAAAGAAGACTGTATATGGAAATGTAAAACTAGGTCATGCTGTCAGTCAAGGATTCATGGTACTGGGGAATAGCAGCTTATCTGGGTAAACCAAACAGTAGTTCTTTTGATCTGTTCCAATTTTCCTTATGATCTTGTTTCATTCTCATAAACAGTGTCTGTACTGGCAGTAGAGGAATATGAAGAGCTTCATGAAAACTTTGAGCTGGAAAAGAACCTGCGGAAGAAAGCAGAGTCATTTGCACAAGAGGTGAGTAGTAAAGGGAAAAATTAAGACATTGCAAGTGGGCAAAACCTTCCTTACCAGCTTAGATGACTTGATTTCAATTCCCAGCTCTCGTCCAGCCCCAGATACTACTTAGGTAACATCTGCATTTCATCCATAAAAACGAGTTTACTGTTTCAACAAGCATTTATAAAGCACTTTGGAATTATTCATGCAGTCTTACCTATGTCCCCTTTCAAGGCAAGGCTTTAAATTTATCATGAGCTTAGTTTGCTACAACATCCCAATGTGGAATATGTAGTGGTTGGAGCTGGGAGGGATTAGCTGTTTTTCTAGTGATATAATTGGAAGGACTGTGTTTTTTCCTGAAAAATACGTGGACTCCTAAAAAAGGTGTTGCAAAACTACAGTATCAACCAAGGGACACATTTTGAAAGATTATATTGAAAGTGCTTTTTGTAATTGACTAGCAAGCTGACAGGCAACTTAAATACAATGCCAAAGAAATGCTAATTATTTGCAAACAACTATTTCTTGGGTTTTGTCATTATTTAGTTGTTCCCTCTTCCAGAATATGGGCCCCTGTAGGTGCAGACTGTCAGAGTAGCTGTTCACTTGAAGGTTTTCATTCCATAAAGTTCTCTTATCCAAAACAGAATCACTACAACAGTGAATTGCATTATCCTTCCCTTTCCCTTCCCTGCATTATTCTTCCCTTTCTGTACCTGCTTGTCTTCGTGTGGTATTGTGCTGTTCAGAAAGATTTTTAGAATAGTTTTTAAAATACATGGCCATGTGACAGCAAAGGCATTGCTGATTCATGTTTGGGGAACCAATATTTAAAATTACTTTAAAAACCTGTTATCATTGGCCTAGTTTCACACTGATGGTGTCCTTTGAGTGACCTGAGACATTAGACAGGCTCTGGCCCATGACTGCATCCACAGCAGTGCAGCTTTCTGCTCGAGTGAGGCTGTGTCAGCTTCCTCTCACAGGGATCATGCTGCAAGGTCACAGCTGTGTTTGGAGAGCTAAGTTTTCTAGGATGTGCTTACAGTAGCTGTGTTTGGATTATGCTAAGGATGTTCAGGGATTTTCTGCCTGCTTTCATTAGCCTGTTTTCTCTGTCTCTATAAAATGTTTCTTTTAAACCTCAGAATTTCTGTTGGATTTTCGCTTGGATTTTGCAAAAGCCACCGTAGTTGGTTGTGATAAGCTGTGCAGTGTCAGCAGAAGGAAGAGCTTTGAGTAAAGGGCAGCACTGCATGTTCAGTGCTTTGTTCTTGATTTGTTTGGAGCACTTGGAGAAAGGAAGAAGGCTCCAAGTAACGTGGCTGTCACTGCAGCTGAAAAATGGCATATCTTAGTGTTTTGTGTTAGTGTTTGGAATGTCTCAAACAGCCAAATGTGTGTTTTAGCTCAGTAAAATTCAGAACTACAGCCTGTGGAGGTGCCTGTGTGGTGGTGGGCACGTTGTCTGTCCAGGGGGCTGAAGCACCTTAAGTTTGCCTTCATGGTGTGGTTAGCCCATCCTTTCAGACTTGCCCCTTTCCCTTTCTCCACGGCATGGCTTCATCTTCTGTCTTTGCATTACAGTTGCCCTGGGGGGAGGAAAGGGAAGTGGCTGGTGGGGGCTGCTTTTCAAAGGGATGCCCTTGGCCTCCTGCCCTTCTGACAGGTGAGGAGGATTCTGCACAGAACAGGAGCCACTTGGGAGTGCAGGTGTGAGAGAGAACGGGCAGGTGAGCGTGTGTGCAGAAGCGAGCACAGATGGGGGAGAGGAGAGACATGGAGCAAGGGAGGGAGGGAGCAGGCACATATAGGAGTGAGGGAACCCTTGAAAATCAGAGCTTTTGATTAAAATTTAAAAAAAAAAAGCCCAATACAGCTTTAATTATAGTCATGCTGCTGGCACCACCATAATATATATTTAATTAATCAAAAGTGATCCAACTTCAAACATTAGAATTCATGCTCTTTAGAGGTTCTAAAGAAACTGAGTAAATATTGTCAGCCGTGGTGTGGAGAGGGGGAAGGAAAAGGAGAGAGGTTTTGAAGTGAGTCACAATCCATTGTGAAAGGTACAGGAATCTGCATAAAAGAACTAAATAAATAGAGTGTGTAAGGGGCGGAGGCATGGAAAAATCTGTACCTACCTGAATAAAACAGGGTTGTTAACACAGGAATCTTGGCAAGCTTAACCAGAATTCTAGTGTCAGGTTTTAAGAGACACTTGAAGATCTCTCAGCTGTTTGTGGAGCAGTTTATAAGAAAACAAAGGAAGGCAGAGAGTATCTTGAAGGCCACTGCAGTAATATAGAGGTAGCCCTGAAAAGCACTCTTCAACAAAGATGAGCAAAATACAGTACATGCAGCCAAAGCAAGCTAAAAGTGGAAAACCACGGTATGAGAAGCAAATTGCAACTCTTAGCCATGTAAAAATCCCGTGAGTTTAACAAAATAATCTTGCATAAGTGGTTTATTAAACATACATCCTGCCTTGCAACAATATTTTGTAAAGTGATGTTGTGGTTTAAGCCCAGCTTGGCAACTCAGCCCCACACAGCTACTTGCTCACCTTTCCCCAGTAGGATGGGGGAGCAGATTTGGAAGTTAAAAATGAGACAACTCACAGGTTGTGGTAAAGACAGTTTCCTAAGTAAAGCTAAAGCTGCACCTAAAAGCAAAGCAAAACAAGAAATTCATGCACTGCTTCCCATGGGCAGACAGATGCTCAGCCTTCTCCAGGAAAGCCGGGCTCCATGAGGTACTACAGCCACTTGGGAAGGCAAACATCATCACTCTGAATGTCCCCCTCTTCCTTCTTCTTCCCCGAGCTTTACATGCAGAGCATGATGGCACGTGGTCTGGACTAGCCCTGGGGGCAGTTGGGGTCAGCTGGCCTGGCTGTGTCCCCTCCCAGTTCCTTGTGGACCCCCAGCTCACTCACTGTGGGGTGGGGTGAGGCGCAGACAAGGCCTTGATTCCATGTGAGCACTGCTCAGCAATAATGAAAATATCTATTGTGAATGGTGTTTTCAGCACAAATCTAAAACACAGCCCCGTACCAGCTACTGTGAAGAAAATTAACTCTTCCGGCCAAAACCAGCAGAAGTGAATGGTTTATTATTAGTGAATGCTGGTGGAGAGATAATCCTTTCACCTGAAGTGCTCTGGAAACCTCATGGAGGAGAAATAGTGTGCTCTCAAAGTTGACATTGAGCTGATTTTTTCCCTGCCCTCTGTATCTTGGACAAATAGAAATGAAGTGTCAAACTGCTGAGCAGTTTGTTGGGGTTCCTTTCACTTCTGAGGCTCACACAGGCTTTTGCTCAAAATGCACAACTGGAAAAAGAAAAGAAAGGTTTCCCAAGTGTTTATGGCAACCTGTAACACAGTTTGCAGTTAAGAAGTTGAAAGGCTGCATTCAGAGGAACTGTGATCCAGATGAAGTAAAACAATTCAGTGAATCTCTAATGTGCATTGTTCATCTTTTCATTGACTTTCCGTCCTCAATGCTTACACCATCCTACAGCTGTTTGTGCTTTTAAGTAACTATTGCACAACAAAATGTGTGTATTTAACTTGTTTTTCCTCAAAATACCTGCATCCCATACCTGGGCCAATGCACAGCTGACTTTACTTACTCTGGGACTGAGTCTTCCCATATTGAAAGAGGAGAGGTGGCTGTCAACTCGGGGAAAGTCATTGTCACTCTTAGCAGGTATCTGCACTACTCAAGAGGTTGCATGCAATGGGTTTGGTTATCTTGATGACATGAGCTCCCAAAGACCTCTTCCTGAGATGCATTTGTGACCTTTTGGATTAATTTGTGAGGACTTTTGCGTTAACATATTACATCTGTCAGTGTATACTGCAAAACCAGCACTGGAGAAGCAGCTCCATGCTTGCAAGTGCCACGCTCTGTGCTTTACCGAGGGCAGTTCAACTGCAGCTGGTATCTGAAGATCATTAATTTGCAGTCCAGCTGACTGAACTGGATTTAATAATTAAAGAGACATAAGTAGTTAGTACTTGAATTCTCCTGAACCTGGATGTTAACACTTTTGAAGCGTGATGTAATGCTAATATGTTTCATCAAGCTTTTTCCCAGGAAGAGGCTTGGGGAATGAACAGATGTATGCTCTAGGAAACTCTTTGGTCTCTTTCTCTTCCCCCCCATCTCTTTTTGTTCAGGCAATTAGTCAGTGGGGGTGGGGGGGAAGTGAAGATGTTTCTTCCTTTTTCATGTGGTGTATGATCTACTTCTGAATCTATTAGATGGTGTCTAAATGCTGTAAGGCTGTGAGCATTCTAGAATGTATCACTATGCTTCTACCATGACAAAAAGAAAACTGCAGGAAATGAAGAGATTTTCCTGATGAGCCATTGAACTAAAAACCATTCCTGGAGTTATACTTTAATCCTAACTTTAAAGCCACTTAGTGCCCTGTCAAGCCATAATTAGACATGATCACTCTGTCCTCCCCATCACACAAAATCCTTCAAACAGCCTGTTCTTTTGGGGAGATCCAAATACCTTGATCCTACCTCTCTTGGGACTTACTTGAGGTCTGAACACAAGCTGTAAGGCTTCTGGGTACACATAATGCAGGGGGCATCAGCTCCTGTAAACTGTGACATGTTCTGGGTTACCCCTCTGACTCACTGGTTCCTCACTAGGTTGTGGAAGGGATGGAGCAGTGCTGCTGAGGATTGGAAAAAGGACCAGCTGCTCAGCTGAGTGACCTTCTCTTTTGTTTGACAATTCCCAAGTTTGACTCTGCCTTGCTATTTACCTTTTTTTACTCTGTTTATAATGGACAGTGTGCCACTGATTTTTATTTTACTTTACGCAACCATTGATTGCCTTATTAGAACAACACCTGCTGTATTGGGACATTTTTCTCCCTTCAAACTATAACTAAGAAAAAAAGGTTATTGCTCACAGCGGACACCCAAAGGATGTATAGATGGAAATGTATCACACCTGGATATTAAAGAATTTCCTTTGTCATTGTTTTGCTCCTGGGAGAAGGGTTGGTTGGAAAGTATCCAGTTTTATCCTGGACCTTACTTGAACAAGGGCTGGTGTTCCCAGGGATCTGACACTAATGGAGTTGCTTTCTAACTTTCTTAATGAGGAAGAATTCCTTTCTCAGCCCTGCTGTAAACAAAAAACAGCTGCAGTGAAGGCTCTGTCAGGTAAGGGGCTGAGAATGAGATATGGCCTCACTGAGGTCAAGGGAAAAACTGTTATTTTCACCCCTTCTTTCCACCTCCCCAGCTCTTGTGAAAACTCTGCTGATGGAAAGTGGCCAGCTCCCAGATTTCCTGTACTCTGCAGCTTCTCTTTGTAAATTTAGGGAGAGGAAGATATGTAACTGCTTTGCACAACAATGGGTGATTTTAAAAATTAGACTGATAGGTGTAAGCAAACTGTTTTTCTTTGTCATCTGCCTTCAGCTGCAGGCGTGGTTTTCAGTGGATTCCTGCACTATTGACTTGTGTTTCCAGCATTGATTGGGATGCTCTGCAGATAATTGTCTAGCAGGTGGCAAAGTCGGAACTAATCCATCAATTGGTTAAATTCCACCTAGTCTAAATAATCTTGTTAGTAGCTGTTTTGCCCTTTCAACAGTCACTTTAATTAATATTCAGGATTGTGCAGACAGTCAGGTTTCCGCCCTGCTGAAGCAGGAATTGATTTTTTAAATTTTAAGTTAGAATTAATTTGCAAGGGTCTTTTTTGTCCTATGTCAAACAGTGCAGCCTCTCAAAAACTTGGAATCAGTACCACCAGCTTGCTTGACACAACTGTCCTGTCTGGTTTAGTCCCTTTGTCCACTTAGAATATGTTGGCACTTAGAGAAATTGTGTAAGTAACTTTTGAGATGGATGGGACTCCCTGTGAGAATTTGGTTCCCATGTGTCTGATTGCGGCATTACCTTACAATCAAAATTTTTTTCTGTGATGTTGAAGACACTTTCATATTTGTGAGCAGGAAAATATTTGCAGTATCACGAAAGCAATTTATAAAGCTAATTAAAAATGCAGGATGTGATATGAAAGCTTTTGAATGAAAAAGTTATTATCCAGGTCTTCAAAAGGATTTTTATCATTCTGTTGCAGAAGAACATGAGACAAAGTGAATATGAATTTTCTACACTTGGTGAAGTATCTGCTCAAGTTGAAGAAATCAAGTTGCTCCACTTGATTTCTTCTTGTTTTGGCAGCTTTCTGCTCCCTCAGGCTGGAACAACTCTGGTTGGATTTAGTGGCAGAAACTTGGTGAATAAAATCTGGAATTAATCACCTTAAACTGTTTTTCAGATTCCAAAAAAAAAAAAAAAAGAAATCCAGGTTTTCACTTTGCTTTGAAAGTTCCCAGTGGGTAAACTGATGTTTGCTGTAGTTGGCTTCTGGATAAGAGGTTGTTTTCTGTCAGGGTTAAATAACTTCTGAGAGTGACTTAACAGGAACACAGAAAACTTTGAGACAGTATTGAGTTGTTTTGCAGTGATTTAGAGGCCGTTCTAAAGTATAATGTTCAAAGATGCTGTTTCTTTTAAGAATATGACGTGTAAAATGAATGAATTGCAATGCAAAGGCAAACCTTTATGGATTGTTGTGGGTAGCTTTGATTCTGGAATTCTCTTGCCCTTGAATTGTTTTTTCCACAGCCCTACTAGTATAAGGTAAAGTATAAGCATAAATTGGTTTGAGTGGCAGAATCTGGGGACAGAGAGCTGATGTCCAGTGCACATTTGACTTTGCACTGTCAGCAGTTTGTTCCTGTTTGCTTTATAACAAAGCACAGCACCAGCGCCCACGTTCATCATTTCCCCTCCATCAAATGCTTCCAGTCCTTTCTGCCTGCCCCCATGGCACAGCTTTGCCCAGTGGGGTGTTCACTGCAGGTTTTATTGGTGTTAGGGCTGCATCAATTGACTCCTCCTGGCATGCAGGGTCAGACAGGCTGTGAGGGGAGGTAAAAGTTCAGCATGGTCAGTGCTTTTCTGTCTGTCTGCACAGCTCTGCTGGGAGCTGCTTGCTGGGAAGGCTCAGCTCAAGTGTCTGTGCAAAGAATGCTTGCCACAAGCATCAGCTCATACTTAATATCTAATTGTATTAAAAGAAATAAATCACAGAGCATTGCAGTGGCACCAGAGGGGAAGAAACCATATGTTGTATCTGTAATTCTGGAATAAACAGGATGGGAATCTGAAAAGATGTCATAGCACTTTTGTATTTCTAATACTTTATTCTTAAAATATCTCCTTGATTTTGCTGAGTTCTGCAACAGTGTTTTTGCAGTCTGAGGGAGTACCTGCATTCTCAGGCTGTTCTTTGTTCTGCTGCCAGAAGTGGCTCTGCTGACCTGTGCACACTCACATGAAACCTCAGCATGACCCAGTCCCTGTTTCTGCTCTAAGAACAGGCACAGCTGGGTTTGTGAGTGGAAGCCCTTGGTGCCTGGGGGCAAACCTCCACCTGAAAGAGATGTCAAGGTGCACAGTAAATTCACAAGGAATTTTTTTGTCAGGAAGCAATCTTTTTTTTTCCTAGTTCCTAAACAGTCTGGGAGGAACAGATCTCTTAGGGAAACTGCATATGCTGACAGCTTCTGCACCTCTAAGTGAAGCCTGGAGATGTGTGTGATTTTTTTATCAATGTCAGGTCTCTAGACCTTCTGATTTTTGCCTACCCCCTGCAATGTATTCATTTGTGACATCAAAAATATAACTTGGGAAGAGGAAGGAACACAAGGATCAGAACTAAAAGGCTGAAATTGTCCTAAAAAGCCTTTTCCCAGGGCAAGTGCCTACACTGATTACACAGACATGGACTGAAAGTCGTTTCCTGAAGAAATTAATTTCCATCATTCACATATCCAGCTAACCCTCAAGTAAATGGCTTTATGCCAAGGCTTGCAGATGTGTTTGAGGAGATAGCCCGCGAATTCATAGATATTTTATCTTCTACCTAGAGTTATTTTAGTCTTTCCAGAGCTCCCAGAATGGGGCTCAGATTGTTCCCATTTCCAGGAAACAGAATTGAGAGATGTGTTTAAAATTCTGAATGCTGCCAACATGTGGGTAATTGAGGTGTAGCAGTGGGTGGTTCTGAGCAAACACCTGGTTCCTTTCAGTGTGAGCTTAGCTCTTGTGAATTTTGCTCTCAAACTTCCTTTCCCCTTCCTTTCCCCTTCCTTTCCCCTTCCTTTCCCCTTCCTTTCCCCTTCCTTTCCCCTTCCTTTCCCCTTCCTTTCCCCTTCCTTCTCAGCTTCTTCCTCATTATTTCTGCCACATTAACACGATGTTAATATCTCATTTTCTTTCCAATTGTCATTTTAGCATTAGACTGTGCTTGCCTGACTGTTGTTTTTTTTTCGGGGATGGGCTTGTTTTGGCAGATGTTTATTGAACAAAACAAGATGAAAAGGCAGAGTCAGTTGCTTCTGCAAAATTCTGCTCCTGATCAACAGCTTTTGAAGGCTTTGGATGACAATGCTAAGCTAACCCACACATTAGAAGAAGAGAGGCTTCAACACCAGCAAAAGGTAAAACAGAATTTCTTTTCATCGCATCTGGAAGTCTTTGAAAACCTCCTGAATTTAAGGAGTGCTGTGACTTAATTACATGCAGAATTACTTGAGATCATATCCCCTGTAAGAGCTTCGAGTTTAAGAACTAAATTTTAGAGAAGCTTCTTCTGAGTCACTGTTCAGATACGAGGACAGAACTCAAAGGCTCCTGAGCCTGAGGGCTCTGGTTTAGGCAAGTGTTTTATTCTGGGTGCCAGTAAAGTGCAGTTAAAGGCAGTGAGTCAGGTTCCATTAAGTGAAGAGATGACAAGAGGATATTTTGGACACTGAGTAGTACAAAGGGTGTCTTGGGGGTATGAGAACACCCTTGGGGGTATGAGAACTTGGGGGTATGAGGTGAGGGGTAGGCAGTGCACATTAGTGGTTTGGGTCTCGCTGAACAAATGGATGGGGAAAGCCAGACAGGCAGGGAGGTGTCAGGTGAATCTGCAAAGTCCTGTGAGAGGATCTAAAGTGATAGGATATAAACAAATATATTCTCTGAAACTGGACTAGATCAATCTCTTTACTGGGAGAAATCACCACTGCTTCCCAGGAAGGCTTGAAAGTGAGCTTTGCTTTAGCCCTGAGGCCTGCTCCTAGAACTCTGTTAGCAGGGTAATACTAGGGATAGGTAAACAATTCCTGTCCTTCCATCAATGCAGCAATACTAAGACTATGCAATCCCAAATGCTCTGAATGAGTATTTTGAAAGAATCATTTCCAGTTCATAGAAAACCTCTGCATCTTTGGCTACTTCGAAATCCAGAGCAAAATGTATATATATTTAGGGAGCTGTGAAGTTACTGCTACTCTGCATCTGAATGCTGCCTCTGAATCATATATTCCATAATTCCCCCACTGGCATCTACATGAGTTGAGACAAGGGAGTTTAAATAATGAGCCTGTCAGTGGAAGCAGTAAAAGAACAAAAATGTCAATGTTCTCGTGCCTCAAATGAGGAAATGTTCTGAAATTAATTATGTGATAACTCTATAAAAAGAAAAGGGAACAACTTAAAGCTTAAGTACTTTGGAGCTAAAGACATTTTAAAGAAGAGATAAAGCAAGTTGGGATCATAACAGAAAATTCTGACATTTCTCAGAAGAATCTTTCCAGCTCTCATTCAAAAATTTTACTTTTTCTGGGACTTGTGCTTTACTCCTATACTATAACATGATGTTTTCAGGCATAACTGTGCCTAGTGGGTTATTTGCCAACAGGAGGGACAGAAAATGCCTTTTATTGTGATGAGTGCTCTTGTTTGCCAACTGCAGATTAAAGAATTAGAAGAGCAGCTAGAGAATCAGTCACTGCATAAGGAGATTAGTCGCCTTAAACAGCAACTAGAACTTTTGGAAGAAGATAAAAAAGAACTGGAGCTGAAGTGTCAGCACGCAGAAGAAAAAGCTAGAGACCTAAAGCATTCAGGTAAAATGGTGTAAAATTTTAGGGGTAAAGGGTGTGTGTGGGATGGTTGGTACACATCTACATTTGAGACCCTAGAAGCTTTTGTGTAGCTGTGATCCAGACCTTTGCTTCACTAGACAAAGCACAGTGAAGCCTTCAGCTGCAGAACAACTGTGTCCAAAATGTGTGTGGAGGAATAACCTTGTAAAATTTCTGTAAGGAACAAAAATCCTGTTAGGTTGCCCTGAGTCTTACAGATGGATAAATATATGGGAATGGGTGTATTTGTGAAAGACACAAAAGATGATATCTGGACTTTGAAGTCACTCAGTTGATTTTTAATTTATTTTACCTTTTAAAATTTAAAAGCAAGTTTAAAATACTGTAATTTTAATTTGAATCCATCATTGCAAGAACAAAGAACCATATCCACTTTGGAAATCATATTCTTACTTCTGTAACCTACTGTACACAAAACAGTTGCTAAGGAAAAGAAATTCAAGACTATTTTTTTCTCTGTTTCTGCCCCTCCCCAGTTAATTATATTTGACAGCATTTCAAGTGCGGAAAAGTAATTTCCACATTTTAGGTCTGACATGAAAACAGGAGAGGAAAAGATCCATTCTGCCATGACCCAATTTCAACCATTTTTATGGGGAAAGCCCACACCATCAGCAGGACACAGATAAGTCTGGAGGTTGAAATTGTCAATTTCTTTCCTCTCTTGTTAGTTCATTCTCCAATACAACCTCAGATAGACCGTTGCAGAAATGGGATCAAGTTTTCCCTGCTCTTTTTATATGAAGAATCCTGTGTGAGGGAGAGTTTCAGTTGTAACTCAGGTTGGAGGTAGCTGTTTTAATGGGAATCCTGTGCATTGTTCTTGGTAGAAAATGTCAAAAAATGGACTTCCGGCGTCGTGTGGTTTGGTCTTGTTTGTTCTTTAGTTAATTAGTAGAGTTTTTTTCTTAAACCATCAAAGTTGGTCTTTAGAGGAGATGAGAGAGCTCACTGTGGTTTGTTTCATTGCTCCTGTGCAGTTGATGAACTTCAGAAGCGAATCCAGCAGTCTGAAAATCCTGCCCCGCCTCCTCCGCCGCCTCCTCCGCCTCCTCTCCCTCCTCCTCCTCCTCCCAACCCCATACGGTGAGTGCTCACACCCA
The DNA here is from genome assembly GCA_013399835.1 of Leptocoma aspasia. NCBI lineage: Eukaryota > Metazoa > Chordata > Aves > Passeriformes > Nectariniidae > Leptocoma > Leptocoma aspasia. Next base: position 837,852 of record VXAX01001186.1, on the reverse strand, counting down.
GGGCGAAGCAGGGCTGCTCTGCAGAGGCAGAATTCCTCACATCGGCTGCCATCCAAGCAGGAAGAGTGTCTTTAAAGGAAAAAAGGCTTTCTCCACCTGTCGGGGGCTCCTGAGCAGCAGGACGCGCTCAGTGCCCCCCCTGCCCCCAGATTTAACACCCTGACCAATTCTGCCTGCCTTGCCAAGCCTAACACATTGTCTAGACTGTGACTTTGGAGGAGGAGGGATACCTGTCTCCTCTAGATTTAGGAGATTATTTTTTTTTCTATTCACCTGATAGCTGTAATTATAGACTTGTGAAATGCTTTCTAGTGCCAAGAAAACTGCTTTGAACCAAAGGATATGTTAGATTATTGTGTGTCCCTTCATGTCAGATGCTGATGATGAAAATGCAGACTCTATTGAGTTCCCACAATTACTTTCATAAGTTAAAAAGGAGAAAAGAAAAAAAAAATAAAATCACCACCTAGTCATCAAGAATTTTTGGGCAAAATTACCAAAATTTGGCTTGATTTCTGCAAAGGACTTCAAAAGAGGATGATCAGTCTATGCTGATGTATCGGGCATTAGACCCAAATTAATTAACTAAACACTAAAGGGTGCTTAGTTAATTTTAAAAACTCAGCTAATATTCATGTTGTCTGCTTGGTTTTAAAAATAAATGGACTTTGATGGCAGTTTGCATCCTTCTGTAATAGAAATGACATCCTGGAGTCTTGTTAACTGCTGTGTTAAACATATGAATAGATGTGATTATTGGGGAGAATTCATCCCTTTGTGCATCTGGCATTGTTCTTAGAAACTAAACATGTTCAGAAGGATTGTGTTTGGCCTTTTGCTTCTTTTATGTCCATTAACTCATTTGGCCTGCTTGCTCCTTTCTCACTGATGGATAGCATGAATCAACTGTGCAGGGGTGTTGTGGGATTTTTTGTTAAATTTGTGTCCTTTACTGTTTGCAATAGGTGAAACTGTTAATTTTAATCCCTGTAATAGCAGAGTCAGATGATTTCCTCATGCACTGTGATGTGTATGTGGATAGAAATAGTTTTAGGACATAGGCACTGGATGCAGCATTTTTCTGGGACAGAGTTTTGACCTTTTAGGCAGGGATGTCACTCTGCTGTGTAAGGAATGATGTTCAGTAGGGAGGGACTGGCCTTACTGACACATCAGATGTGCACAGGAGCTTGTACTTATTCTTGAAATGAATCATTTGCTGGTGTGGACTTTTACGTTGTGAATATAGTGAGGGGATAATTATTTGACACTGTAAGAAGATTACAAACTTGGAAATGGTGAGGAGATACTGATCACCATATTTAAGTGTCCTCTGGAGAACAATACTTCAACATCTACAGCTCTTCTTTCTGTTTATTATGCCAGAGCAGCTTCTGTTTGTCATGTGTCACAATGAGACCCTGGCTTTTAATATTCAAATCTGGAGTGTTTTGATTTGTGCCTAATGTCTGTTAAAAAGAAATAAATTTCTCTGGTGCATTTTGATGGGAGGCATTGTGGGGGGTAATTCAGTGCATCTGCATTCAAGAACCATTAAATGAGTCTTTTGTAAGTGGCTGTATAATCAGGTGTAAGGGAGCTGCTGGTGTGTCATGTTCAGGCTCATCCTGACAGTGGGTGACCCAGGACAGAATGACAACGTGCAGTTTCATTTCCCCCCAAGGTCTCTCATGTCAATGATTCGCAAGAGATCTCACTCCAACACCAACGTCAGCAAGAAGGAGAAACCTCCTCAGCAGGAGTCAGGTATGGCTCATCCCTTCTCAGGCCTCGTGGGTTATCCACTGGTACTGCAGGTGGAGAGGAGCTGGGGATAAAGGTGGTGCTTCAGGTGCTTTTGATTGCCAGCATTAACTCCAGCTGTCCATGTCCCAGCACGTTCCTCTGCCTTGCAGTCCAGAAATGGGACTGCAGCCCAGCAGTATGTGCACCAAGATGAGAAGTGGAATCCTTGGTACTGTATCTTTGGTATTCCCATGAGGGGTGGTTGAGGACTCTGGGCTTGTTTGGTTCATAGAAAAGGAGGCTGAGGAGTGACTTTATTGCTCTCTACAGCTCCTGAGGAAGGGACAGGGAGAGGAGGGAGGTGCTGAGCTCTTCTCCCTGGGATCCAGTGACAGAACACATGGGAACGTTTAAAACTGCATCAAGGAATGCTTAGACTGGACATAAGGAAGAATTTATTTGTTTATGGTCAGAATGGTCAGACAACAGGCTTCCCAGAGAGGTGGTTGATGCCCCAAGCTTGTAAGCTTTTGAGGCCCTTAAGAACATGCTCTAACTTTTGTCAGCCCTGAAGTGGTCAGGCTGTCAGACCAGGTGGTCACTGCAGGGCTCTCCCAGCTGAAACATTTTGTTGTATTCTACTGCAAACTTCCTCGAGATCCCAAGTAAATTTGTGTGGCCCTCATAGACATCTCTGCCTCCACAACTGAACTGGTCATCAGCATCCAGTTTACTTTTTCCAAAAGGATTTGAGTATGAACAGTCTTTGAGGCTGCAGGTTGAAAACCTCAAGGGAAGACCTAGCACTTGCTGTAATTGGAGAAAAGTTCTAATCTTCCTGCTTGAGCTGCAGCATGTGCAGGGCTTTGTGCTTCCATGGGTTACCTGAAGAGGCAGAAGACCAAACCTCTGAGCCTTAAACAGAGAGCAGGTTATATTCAGCATAATACAGGGAAATTTCTGAACTTGCACATGGCAATTTCTTCTGTCCAGAGCCTCTCCACAGAGCTTGTTTGTTAAATACTTCAGTTTTCATCCCTCAATTCATATCTTGTGAAATTACCACTCAGAGTTGACTGTAATTCTAATCCTTTAATAACACTGAAAACCTAAAACAAAACAGTCTTGCACTAAGGTGGCTCTGCATGCAAAGTAACAGCTGAAATTGCATTTTATTGTTGTTAATGGAAGCTGGAAACTTAGGAGGTTGAGAACAGGAGTTAAGTACAGATTTACAAATGACTGTGAGTGCCTGAGGAGTCAGAGCTAGTTAGACAGGCATTGCCAGTTAAATAACCAAGGGTTTTCTTGCTGTTTCTCTCTTCCTTCTGAAACAGCAGGAGTTTGTTTTTAGTGAATTGCTTAACTCATTTGCTGCCACTTAAACAAAGAAGGGAACCTGGCTGAAATTATAGGATATAACTGTTAAAAAAGCCCCTGCTGTTAGAGACTAATGGTATGTAAGTCAGGCTGGATTGTTGCATGGAACCAACAGCCAGGAAGTGGGGGAAAGAAAGTATTACTCCTCCCATTTTCAGGTGAGGAACTGAGGAATGGGGTGACTTGGGCAGGTCCCTGGGGGAATTTCTGGGAACTGGTTACCAGTCTGAGAGAAACAAGGTTGTTGGTCTGGGTAGAATAGTTAGAAAGATGACCTTGTCCGAGATCTCTGATGAAGGGTCAATCTTGTCTTTCAGCAGAAGTCCAATTATGGTGCCTTGATTTGTCAGGGTTCCTTACCTTGAAGCATCCTAGATGTTTTGATTACACCTTTTTGTTGAGGCTGTCACAAACAGTGATTGCAGGAAATACTATGAAATTCACTCTTAAGTTCTCTACTCCCCATTCTTTCATTCTTTATTAGTAAACTAACAGTTCTGACCTTTCTTCAATTACATATAAACTGCTTTTTTTGCTTAATAGTTGAGCTGTTCTTAAAATAAAAAAAGGGAGAAAGTTCTTTCTTGATCTAGTTATTATATCAAACTTGAGGCTTGTTTTAACCCCTGTTAAGGCCTTAGAATGAGTGGTTTCTATCCCATACCACCAGTTAAGCTTTTATATTTGAAACAGCCTGTTTGTGAAATTAAAGCCTGACATTAAATCAGCTTAGAATACAGAAACCACATTTCTATGAATCATCAATAGTACCCTGACAAGTGAGAGAGCAGAAGTCTTTTTAAAATTCCTGTTACATAAGGTACAAGGTTGCAGCTTTGAATAGCATCAACCCCATTTCTCCAAGTATTTGCTTTAAGTGCTCTTCCCCCCCTTCCCCTTTATGGTATGTTAAGGGTCTTTTCTTTTGTTATCCAGAATGCTGATAAGTTAACAGGTATTATTTAGGTCCATCACAGGGCTTCCCATGTCACCTGAGTACTTTGCAGTCCTGATACTGCAGAGTCCAAATCTCTTGAAAAAGCAGCCATTTCCTTTCATGCTATTTCAGTTTTTCCCTTTAACTTGATGCAGTGTTTTTTGAAGGGGTGGGTTTAGTTGAGGCTGAGGTGTTGGTGTGTTGTTCCAGCCAGGTCCTCAAACCCCTGAGAAATGGGGGACGTGGTTGGGAGTCATGGAGCATCATCAGCTTCTCCTGTGTCAGTGGAGCTGTGGAAATTTCTGCTGAGCCACAGTGGAAGCAGAGCTGTGTTCTTTCAGTCCCTGGTGCTGCAGCCTAGAGCACTGAGCTTTTGCAATTCCCAAACAATGCCTGGAGCTTTGCATTTTTCAGGATGTGGGCCCTGCTTCTGTCCAAACTCCTGCACTTGGGCATTTGCAAAGCCAGGATCCTCTGTGTAGAGTGGCATTTTATCCTTGAGGAGGTTGGCACAGTTGAGCTGATAGCAAAGATCCCTGGATCCAGAATGAGGACATGGTTTTTTACTTTGTACCATTTCTCTGCAGTTCCTGTCTGAAATGTGATCTGCTCTTTGACTTCTTTAGCAGGTGAAGAAGTTACAGATCTGAAGAGGCAAGCTGTGGAAGAGATGATGGACAGGATTAAAAAGGGAGTTCACCTGAGACCAGTCAACCAGTCAAGCAGGCCTAAAACAAAGGTTTGGAATAAGTAGCAGACCAATAATTATAGCTAAGTACAGTAATTTACACTGAAAATAAACTTTTCTGTTAAATATTCAGAAGAATACATTTTCCTCCTTTTTCCTTTAATGCAACACTTACACCTAATACCTGAATATGGCTACTGTAGAGCACTGCTCACCTCCTTCACAAAAGCATAATCTTTATGTGTAGTCTGTGATTGACAGTGCTGAGAGCTGAGGCTCTTCTCTTCATCTGAGTAAGGAAACAGATGGAATGTTAGCCCTGTGCCCACGGGAGGAGAGGACAGAGGAATGTCACACACCCACAGGCCTGGGCAGCAGCCCCTGTGTGAGGTCTGTCTGCAGGTGCACAGTCTGTCCTGGGCCATTTCATGTGGCTTTTAACATTTCTGTGTTGTGTTTGTTTACAGCCAGAAACACCAAAGCCCTCTGAAAGTGCAATGAAAGAACTAAAAGGGATTCTGGTAAGAGAACTTTCATATTATATTTCATTTTCTTCTCATTGAGCTGATAGGGCCTTCTGTGCAAACTGTGAAACTTCTGCATTTTTTGGGTTGAAGCCATAGAAGCAAATCCCCCAGTTCCACCTTTGACTTCAGTTTGTCTTAAGGATTGGTTTTGGTCTTGTTAGGAGAATTTGTTTTTGCACTCTGCTCTGGGTTTGTGTGCTCCAGCCACTAGAGGGGATTTTGTGGTCTGTGTCTGCCACAGATTCTTTGGAAACTTTCCAAATACTCACAGAGGGGATGCTTAGGGATGGAGAGGCAGCTGAGTATCTGTACCTAGTCCAAAGTAAAGCCCCTGGACTGCACATGTAGTAGATGTAGAGTTGTCCTCGTCAACTGGTCTCTTTCCTTTGGCACCAGATTTCTTGTTAGCATAGGTGAAGTTTAAATAAAGCAATAGCTCTGGTTTGTCTGCATTTATATGTAGAAAACATGGATTCTGAATAGCTGTCCATGTAACCCCTTATCACAAAACAGAAACATCAGGCATGTTTGGTCCAGCTGAGAGCAATGTGCTAGGTTTGCTCCTGGTGTGTCCTTTACTCACGCGTTGCATTGCTTGTTTTTAACTGGTTGCTGCTTTTGCACAAGAGCTAAAATTGTATCAGTCAGGAGGAGCTGTAGTTCTTGTTTCCTGACTTCTGTAACTCTGAAGCTTCTGAAGTGCCACTTTGGCACATCAGGTGAGATTCTGCCATATTGAAGCAAAATGCTTCACTTTGACTTTACAGAAGGTGAAGCTAATCCTTCTCATCATCCTGTGGTTAAACAGCCCTTACAAAAAGCAGTTCAGTGGTGTTTTGGGGGATGCAAGAAAGTACAGCAGAGTGTAGCCACAGCCTCTGATTTAAAATCACCAGTGGGGCACCAGTGATGTGTTAAAGTTGCTGTTCTCCAGTCATGTGAAAGCAGGGGAAGAAGGGAGGAAATGGTCTAGAGATTCACCAGACCCTAATGCTGAGCCCTAATTAGAGGGACGCATAATTAAATGCAGCAGTAAATAGGAAAGGAATAAAATGCAATACTGAGACTGTGCTTTAAGCAGAATTCCATAATTACAGGAATAGTGGGATGTGGTGTGCTGTTTGGACCAGTGAGGGTTGGACAGGGCTGTCCTGCCCAGGGTCCTTTCGTTCTCTAATAGCTGTTTTATTTCTTCAGCAGTGTGTCACTGACATCAAGGGAGACTTGATTGTGCACTTCAGAGGGAGCAGAGAGAAACCTGCAGGCACTGCACTTCTGTGTTGGGCTCGTTGCTTTTGAGCCTTTCAGGGTATTTGCAGTGCAAGGCAAACTGTATGAAATGCAGCTCCAGTCTATTCTTGAGAGCAGTGATTATGCACAGTCAGACAACAAACATGGGGGTAGAATGTGATGGAGTAAACATTTGTTGTTACTATGCTAATTATGCATTTTGTGTAGACCTCCATATAATTGTTACAAACAAAACACATTTATGTTGTGCAAATTCCAGAGTTTGAGCGACTCCCTTTTTTTAAGTTGCTTTTGTACACGTACATCTGTACAGATCTGGAGCATACTACTAATGAATAATCTGCTCAGTTAAATTTCAAATAGTTTTGAAAGAAAATTTTTTAGCTTCTAGGCAAGAGTGAAGAATTAAGAGCTTCTTTGCAGGGCTCTTGAAAATAGCGCAGCTTTTGCAACTTGCAGTGCTATTTCCTTTTGTCCTTGGCTATTTCTGGTCAAAAGTTATGTGCTTATCAATGAAGGATGTCAATAGAATGTCGTTTATGGTCTGGAGAAGTGCTGTATGAGTCTGACATGTTTTGGAAGGCTGAATAAACAAGATTTATGGGAAGACTCAGAGGGAGAATGAAAAAGTATATGAGTACCAAATTTCCAGTTGCATTATAAACATTCTGGGCAAATTTTACAATCAAGTAGGTTCTGATCCAGCAACTGATAGTTGGGGGTTGGGAAATGCGTGCAGTATGCACTAAATGCATGTTTAAATTCTTGTAGGCAAGTTTGTGAGGTTTCAGGCTTTGCTTAAAGCTTCTTTTCCTCCCACTTCAGGAAAAGTGCTCCTGGACTTGCAGCTTCACTGATAGGACATGCTAGCCTTGGAGAAAGGCAGTAATAGCACTTATTTCTGTTCTGTATGTATAAAAAACTGTTTCAGCTTGAGATGTAACTCTGCGCAAAAGAGAAACCTTGAAGTGTGTAGACATAGGGTCAGGTTTATGGCAGATCAGCTACCTTATAAGATATAATATGCTGCAGTTGTAGCTGATAAATACTGACTCCTGCAGATACATATATACACCAACATGCAGCAACACAGGACCATGCTAAAATATAAAACCCACTGGAGCAGTAAAAGATGGATCTTTGGCTTTTTGTTAACAGAGGTTAATTATGTGTGTGATAACTCTCTAGCAATCTCTTAAGATCCTTCAAATGTTAAGATGGAAGAAGTTGGCAGTTTCCCTCAAACATCAGAATTTGTTCCTTAGTGGCAGGGCCAGGGCATCTCTCTTAAGCCTGATATCAACCCCCTAATGTAGTAAGTGTGGTTTATTCCTACGTCATTGATCCAGGTAAGGGTGGGATGGTGAGCTGTTGTACCGATGGGAGAGCCTGGCACGCTGCTCTAGAACCACAGCGTGAAAGATTCTGCAGCTGTGCACATGAGCTGCTTGGCAAGGCATAATCTGTCCTCAGAGAGTTTCTCCTGCCTTTCTCTTGCTGTAGGAAACACTGAATAAATCCACCAGTTCCCGAAGCTTGAAGTCCCTTGAAACAGACAGTGGTGAAACAGAGCTGGAGCGAGTCCTGCGACGCCGGAAAGTGACCACTGACCAGGACAGTGGCAGTAAGTGCTGGGCTTCAAAGGAGTCCTCTCCCTCTCCCTGCATCAAGTGACTCTTGAAGCTTTCCATTCTCTTCCAGACCACTGCCATTGCAGCCATTGTGGAGAACTTCACCTTCTTCTACAGTGACTCTCTCCCCTGTCTCACCTGTTGCTTTTCATCCCATTTTTTCCAAGAGATGCTTCTGTCAGGATTTTCTGCACACGCAGACATACACACTAGGATTCCTCTTTCCATCCTGGAGCTCAGATGTTATTGCTGGAATTATTGCTTGAACTTAATGTGAAAATATGCTTGAAAGTAATGCTAGCCAGAGAAATGAGATTTAGAACTGGTGATTTGAATTAACCTCCTCTGCAGACCAGGGGTCCTCGGTTTATACGCTGTACTTTGCTGTCATCTTCTCTAAGAAATTGTTGATGTTTTGCTTGGCTACAAACACAATTTGTGCAAGTGTAAGTCCTTGCCATAGTCGATGCAGGTGTGGCTGGTTTGAATGTCACTGCAGAGTTTTATCTTGGACTTTGCAGACAGCTCACTGACTCCTCATTAGTATTGAGAACAGGCTTTTCAGCAGTCAGGCTGGGAGAGCACCAAAGCTGTGCCTGGGCAGGGCTGTGTGGGCAGCAGGACTTACCACCCCAGAAGGCAGGAGGATCAACACAGCAAGTGCTGCCTGTGGTACAAGAAAGGAAAAATCTCAATGGGGAGAGCAGAAGCTGCAAATACAGTATTTTGATATTCTCTTGCACTGGATGCAAAATTCCATTTTGATTTCTGCAGTTAGCTTGAGTTCTGCTCTGCTCTTGTTTCTAGACCAGTCTGGGTAACAGAAGCATTAAACTTTCTTTGAATTTTAGGTCCCACTGGAATCTTGGCCACATCAGAATCAAAGTCTCTGCCTGTGCTGGGTTCGGGAGCCAGTGCCCCACAGGCAGCATTGAACAAGAAAGATGTGGAGACAGAATTCACTTCCAAAGTACCCAGCTCAGGTCCTGTCTCCAGCCAGCCTAAGGGTGCTACAGGCTCCAAGCCTACTTTACAGTAAGTAGAATATGGATTTCTAGATATATTGTAGTACAAGATGTGTTTAGCTGGTGTGTTTGGAAAGTGATTTAATATCAGTTTTGATTAACAAGATAAATGTAGAGTCTGCAGCTGTTTATCACTGACTCCCCAAATAATTTGCAGTCTTATGTGAAAGGAGAAATTAAATTCTCTGTAATAAAGTTCTTTCCCTCTAAAACCTGTGAACATTCTTCAAAAAATGTTCATCTTCGCTGTCAAAAAAAACCCTCAAGAGATTTTAAAGAATAACAAGGTTGAGGCTTTTTTTCATATGCTGAAGAGGGATGAGAATTATATTGTTGACTCTTGATTAAAAGTACTTCTGGCAAATACTTTAAAAAATACAGTCACGTGAGTCATCTTGGTCTATATGCTGGTGTGCAGAGCAGTTTCTGTTAAATGAAAACAAATCCTGACTATTACTCTTAAAAATTTGTTGGTAAAAATTTTGAATTACCTTGAAATCTCAAGTTAAAAAAAAAAAAAAAGCACTGCCTTTGCACAGATGAGCAGCAGAACCTTTCATCCCAGCAAACTGAAGACCTGAAACCAGCATCAGAGTTAAACCTACTTCAGCAATATTTATTTCAGATTCCCTGGAGGATTGGTTTGTTCTCTAACAATACCAGGCTCCTTTTAGAATTAGGCTGTGCACTTGCTTCTGCTGCTTTGCCAGGTTGCTTGTCAGTTTGTCATTTCAAGAAAATGAAAGAGATGAGACAAATCAGATTGGCAAAATATTGTAGTTATGGCTAATTAAACTTCTGATTTCCTGCTCTGTCAGTTAGAAAATACCACCAGTACCAATTCTAGCAAGTCTCCATTGCCTTGTTCAGAGGAGGAAGTCATGACAAATGAGCTGAATATTCAGTTTGCATCTATTTTTATGAACTGATACTTCACTCTTATGCAGGTACTTTCATCATTTATTTTTGAGTGGATAAAGAGCCCAATTTCCTTTTGTGCTCTTAAATTAAATACAGCACTGTGTATTTAATTCCCATGGAGAATTAAAAGCAGAATGCCATTTTCAATCATATGTATTTTCCCCTTTTATTTCATTTAAGTATCCTTAGAAGAAAAATGATCTTCATTTTAATTTAATCAAAAAGACGAAGATATTTTCAACAGTTGTTTTGACATGAATAATGCCATTGCATTTTCTTGAACACCTACCCTTGACAGAAAGGTGAGGTTGTTCCTGAAAATTGTGTTTGTAGTTTGTGAATTTCTACAATTTTGAACAAACCAGAAAATACAAGCAACTCCTGCCACCTTTTGTGTACCTTTATTCCACCAAAGTAAGTGGAAATTGCATTTACAAGAAAGGAAATGAAATAATTGCAGGCCCCAAGGTCTCGCAGAATGCGTGGTGAATTGACTGTGGAAAGGATCTTGTGTTGACAGTCACAGTTGTTATGTGTTATAAAAGCATATGTGAAGCTCAATTTATTTCTCAGCTTGCCTATTCAGTGACATCCCGAAAGACACATTTCACTTTAATTTATCTGTTTAAAGCATTAAAACAAATGTGGTGGGCCAGAGTCCTTAGTGCTGCAGGGCTCCCTTGCACTGAGTCACTGGTGTAAGCCTGCTGCATCGGGAACACTCATCCTTGGGGATGGATTTCCAGCCAGACAGAAGGTGCTGGGGCTCTCCTGCTCTGCTGTGGCCAGGCTGGCAGGAGGAGCAGGGATAACCTGCAGGCCCCACACCACGTTACAGAGCAATTGCTTTTCTTTTCTCTCCTGGCTCCTGTTTGCAGCAGAGGTTGGTAGAAGCAGCCTCCAGACTCCGAGGTGTGGAAGCACTGTTGGAAACAGGGCTCCCTGGAAGCAGGCAGCAGAGGGGAGCTCATCTGGCTGCAGGTCTGACAACTGAGCTCTGTAATTAGGCAGTTTTCTGGGCTTCCCTGGGAGCAGCTTAGTTTAGCTCAGCAGAGCACTTGGGGAGCAAATCTCACCATTGTCTGCATTTGCTGTGCTTTGATTTGTATTCTGGAGTGCCCTTAGTGCATCCTGGATCCCTGGATTCATTGCATGTGAAGCTAAACCAGGGCATGTGATCCAGCATTTTTGGATGTCCTGGGGGGGCCACAGAGTGAATCACCCTGAGCCATGTGCTCTGCAGCAGGGGCTGCTTCCCTCCACACCCTGCTCCTGGTGCACCACTCCATTCCCTAAAGGAGCCCGTGTTAACTGCACCAACAGTGCCCTGCCTGGACTGGATGCCCTCCATGAGAAATCCTCTTCACCTTATTCCCACCTGAGGTTAAAGGATGCAGCTCTCATATTTGCAGTTCCTTAAAATCTAACCAAGGTGTGACTTCTTAATCTGTTTGCAGCAGCTGAGCAAACCTTTCACATCACAGGGGAGGACTGCAAGTCTCATAATTGCCAGGTGTCTCTTGCAGGGCAGGGTTTATTCCTTTTCCTTCACCTAGATTTTAATGTACAGCTTGCTATAGAAAACTTGAGTTTAGAACCCCTAGGTGAGATGTTATTTCAGTGCCAGAGGTTCCTGTGTCTGAAGCCATTAAGGAGATGGTTTGGAATGTGTGAAATTTTACTGGGGGGGAGACATCAGTAATGTGTGTCCTGTAGGGAGACTGAGGCCTCACCTCAGTGTGCAGGTAACTTCCTCTGCAGATCTTTTCCCCAGTGTTTAACCCAGCATGAGTGTAATTCTGGGACAACTGCTTAGAAGAGGTGACAATTTATTTTCCTTGGCAGTAAAGAGAGTTCCTGTGACCCCCTGCAGTGTGTAGGCACAGAAGGGAAAGGTGTGTCTGGCTCTGCCCTGGGGTTTTTGGTTGTTTGGTTGGGTTTTTTTCAGTACTTGGTAAACATTGTGTTTCTGGGGTGCAGAGTTCTCTGCTGACAGAGTGCACTACAGAGAGGGTTAGTCTTAATCTGATGATTTTATACAATTAAAGGATTTGTCCTCCCTCTCCCAGCTGTAATCTTAGTACCCCAAATCATCTACCAGCTCTGCAGGGAGCAGCTCAGCCTCAGCTGGAATGAACTGCAAAGGTTTTCCAGTGCAGCTTGAACATGAGCAATTTAGTTTAAACAACAGATGAAGAAAACAATGGGAAGTTCTGAAAGTTGGAGGTCTCCACAGTTTCAGCTGTTTTAAAAGCTACTGAGACATTTTTCTTAGCTTGCAATCTTTGTGTGCCCTCTCAGTGCAAGCAGAACCTCTCCAAGATTCTTCATTTAAGTAAATTTTCTGATCTTTTTGAGCTTTTTCAAAAAAAGTGCCTGAAAATGGGAACAATCTCCATGCTAAAGACTGTCTGCAGTTCTGTTCTGCTGGCTGCTATGCTGGCCACCTTTGTACTCAGCTGGGTTTAGCAGGGGCACTCTGAAATGGAGAAGGTTTCTTGCACTTCCTTCACAGATGTCTGGTGTTGCAGGTAGCACTGGCACTATCAGTAGGGAACAGAGGGTTAATTCACCAGTGTCAATGTTTATATTCCTTGTGATCACTGCTGGACAAATACTGGTAGTGCTGTGATGGAATTCTTTGTTCATCTCAGACTTTCAAAACTTGGAATTGGTGTATTTTTTACTGTTGCTCAGTATTAGCCTGTGGTCTTCTCTGGTTTATTCTCCTACCTTGTTAAGAATTCTGAAATAGTAGACACATAGGCAGTTTTTGCTTTTATTCTCAATGAATATTGACATAAAATTCTGTTTTCTAATGGGTACATATTACAATGATTTTACAATGATATCATGAATAGAACACTGACCCAGGTTAAATTATGCCAAGGTTCTAATATTACCAGAGGAAACAAAGAAAATCCAAGTCTCAGTTGACAATCTGATCCTTAGTTTATCCTTTTGTACACTCCTACGATAAATTTTATGCAAAGGTTACAGCAGTGCTACTTCACAGCCTTTAGTAACCCTTCAGTATTTACACCTTCTCTAGGTTCTGTAACTATATAAACAGAACAGATTGCTTCTGATACTCTTACATAACAAAGCATGGAACATTGCACATCCCATAGAATTAATCCCAAATGCATTTATCATCTAAATCCATATTTCACAGTGCAGATTTGATGTGTTTAGTCATAAAAAAATACATGCAGAATTGTGAGCAACTGTGTGTGAATGAGTACAATAGAACTTAGGGTCTCAATTTCTGGTTTAAATATACAGTTGGACAAATAACAAGAATATTGATAACAGCATTAACAATCTCAATGAGCGAAGAGCTTTGCATAGAACTAAATGCAAATACCTTGGCTGGACTAAATTGAGTTTTTCAGAACTGTGGCAAACTCTTTACTCATTGCTTTTCCCAGCTTTATTTGTATGAGTAGACTTTTTTTTTGAAAAGGAGCACCAAAATTACATTCATTCTTCACACTGAAACATTCTGCTCTTGACAAACTGTTGAAAGTAAGCTGTGAATAACTGATAAATAGGGTTAATAATTTCTAACAATGCTTCAGCTGTAACAGCAGCATTGTCAGGCTGGTGCTGCACCAGTGTGAAGGATTTGAAGAAGGCAGTACTGGTACAACAAAGTCAGATAGTAATTCTTATTTTTATGCTGCAAACACTGATTTAATCACCGGTTTTCTCCATTAAACTACTTTATATTGACATCTTTCATTTTTCTGTCCTTTGAAGGTGGTAAATATGATTGCCATTTTATCCATTTTTGTTATAAATGAAACAGACTTCAGAGTGTTTGGCTGTGCATCAGTTGTTGGAATGCTGCCATACACTAATGCAGACTCCCCACTGTGAGCCCAGTGAAGAATTATACTTTGATTCACCAGATTGTATTAAATAGTCCAGCTGTTGGGATTTGAAAGATAGTTACCTCCAAAGTGAAATAAAAATGAACTTGGCATTTATGGCTTTGACCATTTTTATAGTGTTGGGCAATCAGCTTTTCAAAAGTAGCACTTCTTAAAATAACCCTCTTCTGGTTACACTGCTTTAAAAAGTTTAATTTGCTGTAACATTCAAAATACCCACCTTGTATTTTTCTGGAATGATTGACTTTTGCATAAAATAAGCATTATTTTCCTTTTGAAATCACTAGCTTCTGATGATAATCAAATGAGTCTGAAACTGTATCTATTAGTGCCAATTTCTGCATTAATTAACTTATACCAAAATTCTAATGTTAGAGACAATTCTTGTAATTAAAGCTTGAACATGGAATTTCATTTGTTCTATCCAGCGCTGCAGCAGCAAGCTGAGTAAATTCTTTCTGAAATGGAAAGCAACTGTTGTTTCTGTGATTATTTTTTTGGTTTTAACATGTTCATTTACTCTCTCCCCATCATGTGGGAGCTGATGCAGTCCCCATCCAATGTTCTAATTGTTGAGTAGGGTGACCTCTTACTTTGTAATTTTCTTTAGGACAAAGACTGTCACAATAAAGGGCAATTTATGGCAGATGGATTCTGTAGCTAAATTTCTTTCTCTGGCCTCCAGTTGATTCTACCTTTTCCTCTCAAGGGTGTGTCGTTACCTTACCAGAATGGAAGACTGTTCCTTATAAATAAGCATGAAAATTTAGGAAAGAAAAAAGGAAGTAAAAAGGGCTCTGGACAAGCCTACAGTATATGTAGGACCTTCCAGCTTGAGGGATTTCAGCACCTGCCCAGTTTGGGCTCTGTGGGTGTGGACCATGCATCCATTGTGGCATGTAAGGCCACTGGGCTGATGGCTCTGGGGGGCTCAGGCTCTGGAGGACTCAGGCTCTGGAGGATCAGGCTCTGGGGGGCTCAGGCTCTGGGGGCTCAGGCTCTGGAGGATCAGGCTCTGGGGGGCTCAGGCTCTGGAGGATCAGGCTCTGGGGGGCTCAGGCTCTGGAATGCAGGCTGCAGGAGGCACAAGCCTGTACTCTCAGGCTCTCTGTCTGCCCACCCAGCAGGGTTAAGGTGGCACTGGGAACACCCCAATCTGCCACTTACTCAGATCGAGCAGTCCCAGTGTTTGCCACGTTCTCTGCTGGTGCATTTCAGCTAATCTAAGGATTTGCCTGCATGTTTTCAACACCAGTACAAAGCTTCTGAATACACACAAGTGCTTTTAGTGTTTATAGGCTGATGCCAGCATTGACAAATAACCCAGATGTCTCTGACCTTTCCTTCCTCCCCGCTCGGAGGCTTTTTATCCACACAGATCCCTGCCCTGCAAACAATGGTGGTGTAACCCCATTTCTGCAGCACAGAGCGTGGGTCAAATGCCCTTGGTAGCTCAGCAAAGCCAGTAGTGAATTTCCAGAAATGGTTGGTGCTTGCTCCCAGTGGCACCAGCAGCAGCCAAGGGAACACCTGGTTATGCTGTGCCTCAGAGTCATGCAGTGCAGCCCCCAAGCAGGTGGCTCTGGGACAGAGATGTGGAGAAGCTGTTTTTCAGTGCCTTGTGAGTTCATTTTTCATCTTCCACGCCTGGCTTAACAAACTATCCAGGAGGGGGAATGTGACTGTTGGATTTTGTGTGCTGCTGTCTGTACATAACAGCTGTTAAATCCATAAATCTATTTATTAGCTTAGCAGACCTGTCTTGGTCATATGTGCTACTAATAGAAATGCTTTTCTGTGTTTTTATGCTCTTCTGCATATGTGAACTCTCATTTGTGTTTATATATTTATTCTTTTTCCTCTAGATCAACTAGTCACACAGAATTGACAAGAAAAGCTTCTAGCAGTGAAAAAAAGACAGAATCCGTGGTAGTTTTAGATCCTGTGTCCACCAGTGGGGATCAAATGTCTGAAAACACCCTGAACCAGAACAAAGTGAAAGAGGAAAAAAGCAAGCCACTGCATAAAGAAACTAACGTTGGGAAAATAAAAGAAACAGATAGTTCTAGCTGTTAATTGTTACTCTGCAAAGCTGTACCTTTTGGGAATCATTATCTGGACATGTGAATTGCTTAGGTGTGTTACTAGGGGCCACGGTCTGTACTCCAGACAGAAATAATACAGATTGAAATGGTCTTTTGTATGCAGCTTTTGTTATATGCACTGAAGTGTTAAATAACTGTGTGTCACTCAGAATCCCTTTCCTATTTTAATTTTGCAGGAATGGTTATTAATTTCTTAGATAGTGTCAGTTACCTTTAAAAATGGATTTGAAGAGGCTTTTTTAACTCTTCTTTTATTGAGAAGATGCCTTGTTAAAGGTCTGTTCCAAAGCTTGCCAGAAGCCCCTTGCATCCCTCTTGAGCTGGACAGGTTTGGGTTAGACACTATAAGTGATTACACCCTCATCAGCTTCAGTATGGGGGGTGTTACTAATTATTAATAAAAATGTGTTTAGACACATTGCTCTAAAAATGTTTTGATATCCACTTAAACCAAGATCTTGTTGGTCCCCTGCCTGCTGTCCCCACACAGGGAGGAAATGAAAAGCACAAGCACAACCCTTCTGTCTCAGACTGTCAGGGGACAGAGACTGAAATGCAGAGGCAGTGCAGCATCTCACTGTGGTACCAAGATTTTTGGCAGTGATAGCCAGAGTCAGGGGTTTGTGGGCTGGCACTGGTGCTCTCATTTGGGTTAAAATTTTGCAAAGTAGGACTTGCTCCTGGGTTTTGTTTCAATGTTACACAGCAGCTTTTGGAACTGCTGCAGCTGGAGTTTGTTTTTACCGCTGCACAAAAATAACTTGCCTTAGGCTCTGGTGGGTATGGGCTGCATCTAGGATTCATTCTAGGATTGCAAGTTATTGGGAATCATCACCATTCTGAGAACTCCCAGCTGAAAGCTCACAGTGCTAACAAATGAGCCCTTGCTTTGAACTTGGCACAGACTGGTGGCATTAATTTCTTTATTAGGTGACACTTCAGGTGTCTATATTTGATAACACAAATCCCAGTTTCCCTCAGCCTTTATTTCCTAT
Source organism: Leptocoma aspasia (assembly GCA_013399835.1). NCBI lineage: Eukaryota > Metazoa > Chordata > Aves > Passeriformes > Nectariniidae > Leptocoma > Leptocoma aspasia. Next base: position 820,750 of record VXAX01001186.1, on the reverse strand, counting down.
GACAGCGGTGAGATGGGAACATCATTGATTTGCTCCACTGCCAATTCACATTCCATTGTAGTCTCTTTAAATTCAGCACAGTATCTCATTCTTTTATAATGAACAAATGCAATCAGGGATTTACCTAAAGATTGGTGTAACTGTAATTGGGTGGGTACTTGAATGCACTTGGATTCTTTTTCATTTAATTATTTGAAACAGTGATAGTATTGAAGGATGAATGTTCTGAGTTTGTTGGTTTGGCTCTGCATGCAACTGTCTGGTGCTTTTCCTAAAAATAAAATGATAGTAATGAGTGTGGTGGTTTCATATCTATTTTGGTGGGTTTTGCATGTTTGCTACGAAAATCTTGGACTTGATCTACTTACTGAATTACATACAGTTCATAAACCTGTGGAAATTTGTCTCATTGATATTTTCATTTCTTGGGGGCAGTTGGTTCTGGTTGTTAATTTTTCACTTAGTTGTCTGTTACACTGAACTTAAAATGCAAAATTTCATATATGTATTTTTTCCTCAAATTATTGCTGCTGTATTATATGTTCAGATTTTCAAATTATACAAAACCCTGAAGTTTTTCAAGAAGTATTTCTTTTACTTAAATTGTTTTGTTACCTAGAACATAAATTATTTCTTTAACTTTTCATTGTTGCTTATTAAAAAGACTCCTGACAAGTTTCCCAGACCTTGTGGAATTGACTCGTTACTCACTGCTGCCAACTGGAGCAGGCTTCCTACTGATGCCAGTCACAGCTCTGTGCCCAACATTTGGGGTTTGCACTGATGCACTTGTCTTGAGAGCTACAACTGGAGCAAAATCTCCTTTGCAGGCTGGATCTCCGAGCAGCATTGAGGGGGTGGGGGGGATGGAGCAGCATAACACTCAAGGCCTTTGTTTTTGTGTAAAATGTGGTGTTCTGTTTATTTTTGGTTTTTTTTACTGTTTGTCAACAGCTTGCTCTTTGTATGGAGGGAGATTCTGATTTTCTCAAAACAAACATTTAGTTTTGGACTTAACACAGCAGTATTTGTTTTGTCAATTTGTAAATGCAGCACAGAATTTTGTATTTTCAGACTATAGCCACTGCTCAGTTAATTTGCTTTCAGCTGAAGGCAATGGTCCCTGGGAAAAGAGAAGCCAGTATTTGAGATATCTTAGAGATACTTGGCTGAACTGCTTGAAAAGAAATGGATTTAGGAAAAGTTAATAGATGAGTTTCTTACTAAAATGTTTCTTCTTAGAAATTTATCCCAAAGTTAATGTTGACAGCCTAGGTTAGTGTGCTGTTCTCTGGGAGCTGAGCAGCCAGGCTGTGAATCTGCAGGGCTGGCTGAGAGCTGTGGAGGCAACTAATCCTGCTCTGGGGCAGGAAGCACATCAGGAAGTTGTTCTGGCTGTGATTCTTCAGCAAAATCAACAAATTCAAGTTTTGCTTCACCTGAAAAAGAAGAAAAAAAAAGCAGCTCATGTTTGCTGTAATGGGGTTTGTTGTTATGTTCTCTGCTGCACACGATGTTTTGAAAGTGCCACATGATGCTTACAAGACTGGAAACACCTTTAAAAGTTTGGTCCTTCCTTAGAAAGGAACACTTTGATTACAAGACCAGGACATGGTGCCCTGCAGCCTGAGCTGGGATATTTATTGCATTCCTTTCTTCACTGATCATCTCACCTTGCTGCCTTGTTTTTTTTCCCCCTGCACTGGTGCTCTTGCCAGGGTTCCCATCAGCTGACTCTGCCTCGTGCCTGCCTCATAAGAGTCCCTGTCCCAGTGTTGATCCCATAACTGGCAGTTCACTGTTAATGCCACCAAAACAAAATATTGCTGCCGTTTTGCAGAGTTGCATGTCTCACATCTTTGACATCGGCTAACAAACCACTCAGTGCGAGAGAAGTAGCATTGCTCTGCTTACTTCCCCAGCAACCTGAGTGATCCAATTGCTTCTCCCTGGTTTTTCCCAGCTCTGTGGCTCCTTCTCCAGCCCTGCCCTCGCCAGCAGCTCCTGCTCTGCCCCACAGCCGGTGCCCAGCCCGGTGTCCCTGCCGGGGCAGGGGAGGCTGCTGTGCCCGGCCGGAGCGGGTCCCACAGCCCGCAGGAGGAGCTCTGGTGGCCCAGCATCACCCCCGGGGCTGCTCCCAATGCCCCGGGAGAGGGGCCAGGCCACGGCACAGCCTGGCTTCCATGCTCCAGGCCCCTCACACACTCGGGGGACTCCCGGTGGCCCCGAGTCACCTCTGCCATGAGCCACTTGGAGTGCCCTGGGCTCGGCTCCCCAGGGCATTCCCAGCTCCAGCCCGGCAAATGAAGAGCTTGGTATGCAGCTCAGACCTGCTCCCACTATTGCCCTGCTGCTGATTTAGGTGCTGGATCTTATTTCTGCCAAGTGATTAACGGTGTCGGGGATTGTTGCTGTTTCATTTCATCAGATACACGTCTAGATATTTGTCAGACTCGAGAGCCTTTGTTTAGACTACACTATTTGAGAAGGCAATATATTAATACTGCTGAGGCAGTTAAAATTCATAGTTCTATAATTATCTGTCTTATTTTTGAAAAGTGCATTCTGTGAAAACTATTAGCAAACAAAATTTCTATGTTTCTGTTTTTTACAATAGTTATTTTTGAGCAAGGGGGAGGTTTCAAAAAGCTCAAAATATTTTCAATAAAATAAAAATTCAGCTAAAAACTTTGTTCTATATGATGCATGTCAAGTGCTGCTACCCTATGGGTAGAACATTGGAAATTATTACAAACAAGAGGGTAAAATGACTTAATTCTGCTTCGTGTTTCCTTTTCTTAGGCACAATACAATTCCTGCAAACCCTTTCCTTCCTTTCTTCCTCTCCTTGTCTCTCTGCTTCCCCTTTAGACTGCGTGTCTTTATTCTGGCTTGATTGATACCTGAGCAAGTGAGAAGTGGCTCTAATGAACTGTTAAGCATTTAACAGTGCCTTGGTACAGTGTAAAAAGAAGATGCAGATCCTGAAACAGGCAGGCAGATGCATACAAGTGGCTAAGGCTGAATGTGCATCGTCAGCTTGGGGATTTTCTTGGGTTTTTATTTAAGGCTTACCCACGCAATTGTAGCTTTCCAAACACATTTTGCTGGAAATGTAACATTCAAAAGAGGGTTGTGAAATGAAGTTTTGTTAGCAATATATGTTTCGGGCCTCGAGGGAGGTGGGGTAGTTGGCCTAAAATTCCATTTTGGCAGCTTTTCGACACATTATATGCATGGTTTTTTGTTTTGTTCCTTTTGCACCGTGGGCTTCAAGACTCCAACCAATTAATTCTGGGGGAAAAAAAGCTTAATGTAGGCTACTCCTCAAGAAGGGGTCTATTTTAACATTCAGTAAACAGATAATCCATTAGGACAACAATATACATTGTGGCAAGTGCTATCCTAGGTTTTTTTTGTCAGCCCTTATTTACAGCCTTTTGATTCCGCTTCCCTCCTGGGGTGCAGCTTCAATCATTCTCCCTCCAATCTTTGTGCCCGTATTCATGGCAGGCTGAAAACAAAGTAAGAAAGAAGCTCGTACGCAGCGCTCCATTCGCGGCCAGCTCCTCCTCTATGGCCAGCAGCCGGTTGTATTTGGCCACCCTTTCTCCGCGGGAGAGACCTCCCAGCTTGAGGAACCTGGCACCCAGGCCCACAGCCTGCAACGAGAGAGGGCCCGTGGTGAAAAGCATCGCTTGGCCAGTGAAGTCATTCCCAAAAATTCAACACGCTATCCTAACCCTAATTTAACACCCCCATCTCTTCCGCAGTTAAAAACGGGGAAATAAAACCTCTCAGTGAAAGATTTGCCGGATGCAAACAGTAGTTTTTGCTGGCATATAAAATGAAATTTTATTTGCAAAAGATTAAATATAGCAGCCTTAAGGATATTTGCTTAAAATGTTGCTACTACGCAGGAATGTTTTAGCTCACAGTTTTTTATGAACTAATGCAAGCAAATGGATCATACACACTTTTGAATATACTCCCTGCTTTGGCAAATTCCCTGTGTGCTCTCTTTAAACTCAAAAGAATAAACACTCTCTGTGGGGAAAAAAAACCAACCCCCTAGAAAAAGCCCATTTTGTAAAATGTTTCTTTCTCAAGCACAAAAAGGCTTTCTCCTTAAAAAATAGTACAATGTTAAAAGCAGTATTTTTGCAATTCTGCAATTGAACAGCTTTCAATACTTACCAGATCCACGAGGCTCTCATCTGAAGATTCTCCATCTGGACTTCCTAATATGGTAATATGTCTTTGACCTATATATAATGGGAGGGAACACCTTCATTGGAGTATATTTTATATATTTGACACAGAAATTGTTTGGTCTTCTCAATCTTTTTTTACCCTTGGGCTATCCAAGCTTAAATACAAACAGGAGTAAACACCACCTGATAAAAATGTAAACTGTATTACTACAGTTTATTTGCTACATTATCACTCTGTTTTATTTTCAGATGGATAAGGGAACATCTAACATCCTGTCCTGGTCTCTGTCTCCCACTGATCTGTCTGATCAGGCTGTACTATTTATTTTAAATGTGTTCCTCATAATAGTAATTATTTTTCTTCTATTCAAAAAAGAATTTACCATCCTGACTGAAGGAAATGTTTTAGTTGCTGTTTACTCACTTTGATACAACGATTCTGGGTGTTTTCAAGGAACAAGAAAAAAAAACTAAGCTATTTTAAATTTGTCCATCTATTCCTTAGGTATAAAAATGAATAAAGAAAATATGATACAAAGAGAAATCTTACATATGAAGCTGCACAGGTTCTTAATACTTACCACAAAGGCTCAATAGTATGTAGTCAATAATCTATCTAAATGCAATTTTAAACAGTTTTTATGTGTCTGAATTTTTAAATTATTAATGCTAAAATTATGCAAAATTGAGATGAACTGATCACATCTCTTTTACTTTCTTTAATTCTGATATCTATCTGCATGACACTTAGCTGCAGTGTCAAAGGGCACCCACGTTCAAAACATTCACGGTGTATTAACTGTCAATAGTTGAAGCCTTGATTGCTGTTTTAAGCCCCTTGACAGGGATTTGTGAATCAAAACTTGAATTTCAGTTTCTTCCGACAAGAAGAAACTTCCTTCTTCTTTCTAAATTAGAAGTGTCAATAATTAAATTGACATTAAATGTAATATTTACGGGTGTGGCTTGTAGGGTTTGGTTTTCCCCCTCTACTCACCATCCAGAATTCCAGTCAGTTCTATGAGGTCTGACACCTTGGTTTGGTTAATGTATTTTAGGACAACACCACTGCACATTGCTATGTTTATGTTTTGGTCAGTTTTGAGTTTGGAAATTTGCATGGCAGCATCTTCAGCAATCAGGTAGCATTTGGAACCAAGGGCATGACAGATGCTACTCCACTGTTCTCTGTCCTGCATAAACAAAATGAGCAAACAACTGGAGTTTAAAAAACTAAACTGAATGAAAACTCTAACTGAGGAGGTAAAAATTGGATAATAATTTGGGTTTAATCCTAAATATGCCCTTCATATAAGATTATTACATTTTATACAGTATTTTAAATCTGTCTACCTAAGAAAAACATACCACTTGGATTTTCCATGGGTTTTAAGATTTAGCTAGAAAATATAAATTTTAATCTGAAAATAATCAACACTATTTGCACAAAATATAGTTAAAAGATTTAAATTAAATTAAGTCTAGGGGTCTGCTATTTTGATTTCCCTCCTGAAATTTATTTCAACGGAACATAAAATAAATTTTTATTGTATTATTCAAAGGACTAATTTTTTTTGTTAATATTTCAAGTGTCATAGTTGTTTGAACATAAAATAATGAACAGGAGACATAGACTCAATGGCAGGACCCATAGGGAACAGAAGAATACAATGCTCTCTTTTCTAGCAAAGCTCCATTTTTCAGGGTCTTTGTTTCTTTATTTTAATGCATTGTCTACATGGTACATGATCCAGGCTAAATAAAGGACAAGGATATGTAAAGAATTTGAAAGAAGAAATTTACAAATTAATTTGCTTGCTTTGTGTCCACAGAATGCAACGTTCTCACATTTAAAACATCTCTTCATAATTCTGCCAGTGGTTATTCTTTGTCTGTGGATCAGTTTTTTGTACTTATCTACTTGCAATCAACATCAGGGGCCATTCCTGTATGGATTTCAAGCCTGTGCATGAGAGAAAATGAAGTTTTTGACACCTGAACAAATGTTTAAATTTAAGCACCAAAGTGGTCTGGTGTCTGGGCAATGAATTATTGAATTGGTACCAGAACTAATCTTCAAGGATCTAATTATCAGGGGCAAAGATGTGGCATGGGTAAACCTTGGAGATTTGGGAGGAGGAGAAGGAGGAGGAGGAGGAGGAGGAGGAGAAGGAGGAGGAGGAGGAGGAGAAGGCGGAGGAGGAGGTGGAGGACAGGCATTTCTCTTAACTCTGTACTCTGTTCCCAACTGCACTTCAGTGTCTGCTGTAATTCTCCACATACTCTGCACATATTTTCCTTCATAAGGATTCTGAAGGAAGTTTGCAGCCCTGGCAGGAGTGGAGAATAACCTGGTGTTTTGGAACTTTGTAATCAGAGAGTGAGACTGAAACAACACAGGGAGGCAAGGCTGACCAGAGTGAGGTAATACTACACACAGTTATTCAAAAAATGAACTTTTAAAGTTCCAGTTAAGGACAAAATTGGATGGATTTGGCAGTTCATCAGTTTTAGAAATATGGACTCAGGCACTGGGCAAATTCACAGAGCCAACATCACTTTGCTTCTCCCTTCAATCACAGTCTTTGTGTTTTGTTCATGAAAATGAACTCCCTGTATTTATTTTTAAGAAGATAACGTGAAGTTTGACACCAATAGCAAATTTTTATTAAGTTGTGCAACTGCAGAATCTCAGTCTACAATTGTAGGTTCTGCAGCAATTAACACACGGAAATTTAACCTCATGTATAAATGCGAATATTTAAGGTTATACAATCTCTTTTATCCATCTATAGCTTGATAACATGCTTAATATTATTGTGCTTTATTGTGGTAGTTGACTGGCCACCCTAATTAACTCCTCTAACTTTGATCACAGAGGTAAATACAGGGTGTCTTACTCCCACTTGAAAAATTCTGCCAAGCAATGCTGCCAGTGACAGGACTTTGGTTATAAATATCCATTACAAAGAACTGCAGCAATAATATATTCTGGTGGTGATTTTTTGGCTGAATATACAACAATGTTCAAATGTTTGCTTCTCCAGCTTAATATAATATTGCATTACACATCAATTTTTGTAATACACCTAAATTTTACAGTTTCACCTTATAATTCGAATAGTGTGCATAAAGAGGAAAATGTAATCAAAATAACAGTGGCTTAGCAAGTAGAATCAGAGAAAAAAAAACCAAATTCTTGTAATTCTTTAAGGTATGTGTACTGAACTGTATTCTGTTCATGCTGGGATTTTCCATCAGAAATTGTCTCAAAAGTACTGAAAAATTGAGATATTGCCAATAAAATATATTCAAAGAAATTGTTAGATGCATTTTCTAGTGATATTTTTGTGCTTAAAACTTGAAAATCAGAACCTTTGTATTATACATGTTTTGTAAAAATGAGAAAAGGTCAGTGATGTCCCACTGAACAGTTTTTAAAGGACTGCACTGTGGTATCTTACCTCTTTCCTTAAGGGATCTATTAATCCAATAATAAAAGGAAAATTATTAATCATTTCCACATACATGGCAACCATTTCATCAGGACTTTTGAATGTTCCAGTGAGTATTTCATATTTTCCTTTATCCTAGAAAGTAAAGTAAAAAGCAGAAAAGATAAGGAAAGTAGGACCCTGAAAAGCAGACTGTACACATCTCTGTTAGGGCAGTGGGCTGTGTGTGCTTCAGCCAGGCTGCATTCACTCATCTGCCTCACTCTGTGTCTGAGCTGTCAGCACATTGTTACAGAAAACTCTCCCTAAAATGACACCGTGGGTTCCAGTGGGGTCATGCCAAAGTCTCTGAACAATGCCACTGCCAAAGGAGGAGAAATCTATTTCAGCATTTTCTAAGCAATGCTGCCAGTTTGACACAATTATAGCATGAAGTTAGCAATATATGACATTTTTATTGAATCTCGTGTTTCTCTTCCAAAAAAAAAAAAGGTGATTTTTCTTCCTCATTTCCATAAAGAAAGTATTGCTGGGGCAAGGAGTGCACCCTCAGTGCTCAAAACCAAGATACCGGCTTTCCCTGCTTCTTTCCCCTTTCAAAAAAACAACAAGATAGACTCGTTTAAAACCAGCCTCATCATTCTGGGAAGCACAAACTGCAGCCTGGGAGGAATTTTAAGGGCACACTGTGAAACTGTGCCAGGATATCCACTGCTTTAGTGGTTTTAACAGTTCAGTAACAGAAAGTTACAGCATTACTGGTAATTCAATGGTTAAGATTTTGCACATTCTGGTACAGGACACAGACATCACAGCCAGGAGAGCAACTGCTTTCACAAAAGATACTGGTAATGGAAGCTTTGGCACTACAGAACACCCAAACACTCAAAAGCACATGAGGTACTAAATGGAATTGGAAGTTTCTTTTTCTGCTTAGAGAAAAACCTGATTAATCTTGGAATAAGGGGCAAGAACTGTAAGACTTCGTCAGGAGATAAATAGATTTCGTCAAATAAAAACATTAAAAAACTGAAATTAAAAAAATTAATGTTGATGCATAATGAGATGGCACTAATGTGTATATAAACATACCATAGTAAAAATACATGCAAATGTTTGGACAGTTTGAAGAAAACAAGAGATCTCACTTAATATAATGGAAAAACAAGAAGATTCAGCCATAATTTATAAATGCAGAGATAATTCTTTCTGTTTGCTTGACTGCTACCTTAAAAAAATGGAGTTAGGAGCTTGTAGGTGAGTTTGCAACATAACAATGACGTTAACAAACAACTACATTTATTTTAAAACCCAAGAAAATCGAAATTGAAAAATAACTTACATAATCCAATAATTCATGAGCAGCACAATTTATTGCTAAGTACATGTCTGTTCCTAGCTCCAGATCTATATTGTTGCAAGCTGTTTGCATTTGGAGTAGCAGTTGTTCTAGACTATCATATCCTGTTGTCAGGCAGCCTAAGTGTGATATTATTTTTAAGGGTGGTGGCTGAAAGCAAAACAAAAAGCATCACTTCATTTACACACATATATGTTATACATATTTATGTTTTCTTTTTTTTCATTGTCATTTCAGTCTGCATTTAGTCATTGAATTGTAAATTTGTTCTCAGAAATCTCCTTAGCAGCTTTAAGGACAATTCTCTAGGAAAGAGGGATTGTCAAGTGCTAATGAGTAGAGAGCAATAGTCCTTGGAAATATGTCTAGTCATGCAGATGTCAGTCTTGTATGGCTAGCACTGGTTTAAAAATTATTTTAAAGGCACTCTTAACAACCACTGGGTTGCCATAAATGCTCTGGTGCTATGGACCAACCCTTTGCCACAAAATCATATCCTCCACTTCTAAATAGCTTTTACTCATTAATCCTCAACTACAACATTGATATTAACTCTGGGGAGTGTTCAAGAAACCTCAAGAATTTCCCAAGACTTCTAGAAGGACCAAATTTCATAGAGGGGAAACACCTGCACTTGTTTATCTGTATAAAGACATTTTTCTCTGTCTAGTTTCCTTAACATAAGTAAGTTCTTCTTCACTGCCTATTTTGTCATTTCTCCTTTTTTTCCCTCACAAAAAAGTTCAAACTAACAGGGTGCCTTTATCAGTTTTAAACTCAGTTTCACTAGTGTCTCCTTTAGTTTTCTCCTACTAAAATAAATGGAATTTTTTTCAGAGAATCTAATGCATTGTTTCCTTGTGTATATCTTACAGAAATATTCTACCTTATGATTGCAGTACATATTGTGGTACTAATATGGAAACTACCCACCAGGAAAACACTGGCCAGCATCTTAATGATGATGACTTTTTTGTTGTTTAATCAACAATAAAATAGGAAAACTTCTGTTTATCCTTTCTTTTTTATACTTCACAACAGTAACAATTTTCACCTAAAAATATTTAAATCATCTCAGAATGAAGAGCAAAACCTGCATGGCATTTCCATCCCACTATTTGGAAAACTCATCTACACACTAACAGTCTTGAAGGGATAAAAAAGATCATTTAATAAAAAACAATGTCCTGTGCAATATTGTGAGTGCTGCCCTTTAGCTGCTGGTTTGTATCTGCCATTATCTATAACCTCAGACTGGACCTGGGCACTGAATGCAGCAGGATAAAGAGGGGAGCTCTGCTCCCAGGGTTAGGAAACAGCACAATCCACAAATCTTACAGGTTAACAGTTTTATGGTCTACATGATCAAAAGTTCTCTGCTGATGCTACAGGCCTGCAAAATGCTCATTTGGATAAATTACCAGGATTTCTTTATGAGAAAAATTATCAGAACCCAGAAATTTCCCCCTATTTCCTCTATTGCCCCCAGGAAGGGAAGGTATCGTCAGAAGAATCTAAATTATTATGTAAAATATGAGCACTTGGAATATTTAAGTCTTGCCTTGACCTTTCCAAAATGGCGATGTAGGATAATGCTTCCTTTCTTAAGAACATTTTAAGTTCCCTGCTGCTGTTAATGCCTTGTTGAAGGTTTAGAGTTAAAATCTCTTTTCTTACCAGAGCTTTTTGTCCTTTTCCTTTCCTACTGTCTGTTTGTGTACCAGGCTGTTGGAGTGAAAGAAGACAGAAATCAATTCCATGGAAAAATACAAAGATGACAGAGAAGGAAAGGAAAGGAAAGGAAAAAAAAAGAAAGGAAAGGAAAGGAAAGGAAAGGAAAGGAAAGGAAAGGAAAGGAAAGGAAAGGAAAGGAAAAGATTAGCTGAATTTTGGTCAAAAGAGATTAAAAATATTTCAGTTAGGAAATAGCTTTATTTAACAGTTTAACAGTTTTATTTTGTGGTGGTTACTAATTTAAAATGTGTATTTCTATGGGGACATCTGTCCAACCATCATTTGTTTATCAAGACCTTCTCACCCAGCCCATCGAAAGTACAGGGGACCTCAAAAATGAGAATCTAGACTCTGTACTTGGAGAAACACAACAACATTGCTTTCCAAAAAGCACATGCACACACCAAGACTGATTTACTGCTACAGTAATAGTACCTGGAATAAAGTATGTCCTATGTGAGAGGTGTAGGAAGGTCAGAATATATAGTGTACATGCCCTCTGATACCATTCACTCCCAGTATGTTTCTTCAGGTAAACAGAAAGCCTTACGCTTAGAACAATGTTTTGTTCTAAATTTTCTAATTTAGTATCACCAAATGGGCAATGTTTTATTCATCTGTCAGAGAAACACATCCTCTATTCTGTGTCATGAGCATGTAGCAGGCTAAGTGTTCCATGTGGGTGTTTAAAAGGACAAGGGTAGTAAAAATCAAATGAAGTACATCTCACTGTAAGAACACAGTTTTTATTGTACCGTTTTGCCTGGAGACAACAACAGTCTTGTAAATTCTTTCTGAATATCCAGAACTCTTTCTATGCCCTGAAATTAAACAAAATATTCAAAAGAAAGTTACATTAATTCATTTTAGCAGCTTAAATCAGAAGAGAGACAACAGTTATGCTAAATGCAAATTTTAGTATGAAGTCTGCAAAAAAGCCCAAATCATTACAGACTCCTTAACAAAATCTCTCCATCCACAAAATGCAGTCACATGTCCAATGATAAAGGGTTAGTAGCAGTGGAATGAGCAGCAATATTTGATTATGGGATGTCAAGGAAAGCAGTCTCCTCCCCAAAAGTAGCCCTTCAGATATCTAACAAGCAGGAAATATCTGAGTCTGCATTTATATCTGAGAAGTGGGAAGGTGACAATCCCTGTTCCCAACTGACACTCTGCCTAAGACTTCCTAAACTCTGACAAGACTGAGTGCATTTACCTTCAGAATACTTCCAAGAAGCAGGAAAAAGAAAAAAAATCACTGTCTTGATTTTAAACATTGGGGAACACTCCAATTAAACAAATTCATTGCTTTTAAAGCAAGGCTCTTCTTCCTTTTCAGCTGAGCTAGTAATGTTGAGTGCAAACTTTGTAAAGGACATTTCAGATTTTCTCAAACTGTGCCAGTAAAGGAATACTGAAGGGGGCAGAAGTCAGTCACAGCTGGCAACAGCACAGGACAAACAGCTTCGTGTTGTGCACTGCAGCAAACACCTTCCTCCCCTCCCAGGGGCGCTGGGAGGCATCCTGCCTCTGAATGGGGCAGAATTAGTGACCTTGATAACAGCTCTGGGGGACAACCCAGAAAAGTTAAAGGAAAAGCGAAAAGAAAGAGAATCGAGCTCAACTATTTGTTCAGGTCACTAGCACACAAAGTAGAAGTCACGGCCCTAATGGAGGCATCTTGTGCAGATACATTCTTTAATGCAACACATGGCTAAACAAAAAGAGAGAGGGCTGATCCCATCTGTCTCACCCAGCCTTCTTGCACTTTGTATTCCCTTCTAGTGTCACAATTTCATTTCAAAGCAACTTATTCCCAAATATTTTTATGCTTTCCTGTGAATTTGTAATGGTTTTGTTGTTTTGTATACCGTACCAAACAACTGGTAATATTTACAATCTACTAATGCAAAATCTATTATTGTGTAATACAATTCCTTGACATCTTCTTCAATGCATTGATTTTTTCCTCTATACAAACATCCATTTTTAACTTAAATCTTCATGGTTCTTCTTTTAAATCATCTTTTTACTTAATTTAATGTTATTAGTGTTAGAATTCTGCACTAACATCTGTTAAAACATTGGCCTTGTAAGCTAAAGAAAAATGAAAAATACAGTTTGTACAGACTATATTGAAAAGACCTATATACTTATGTACATATGTAGTTAGCATGACGTCTATAGAAAACATTTATGAAAAAAGGAAACAGTACCTGTTTGAGTGATAACTCAACTGGTGGTATAAGCATAACTTCTTTGACTAATTTCAGTTTTGTAGGTGATTTTTTTTCACAGTTCAGCAGAGTAACCATTGGGAGTGGTAGAGTCATTTCTTTAGGTGACTCCTGTAATTGGGAGTGCCAGGTGAAAATAAAAGTGTAAGAATCAGAATAATTTCTTATGTATTTTAGTTATGGTATGGGGTTCAAAAACTGCGAACCCAGAAAATGGTGTTAAGGGTGTGTTCTATGAGGGAAATTTAATAACACTGTCACAAAAAAAAACTGGCTGCAAAAATTATGATAACTGGGATGAAATAAACGAAATGACAAAAGCCACATGTACCTGACTGTGTTTCAGCTGTGCAGTATGCAAGTACAACGGGACTTGGCTAATGGTGGCCGCAGCCTTTGCTATGGCAAGTGATGCTCCCCCAATGGCCAAGCTGCCACCCAGCACTGGTTCAGCAGGTTCTGCAGGTGGGATGGGTTTCACTTCCTCTGACATCTTCTTTCCTACAACACAGAGAGTAGTGGCTAAACATTTTCTTGGTTCTAAATATATGCTTATGGATCGGAGTTACGTGAGTAAATACGGTATTGTCACTTATTGTGCACACAATGCACTAAAACTGAATAATTTATTTTTTAAAAACTTAATTTTGTCAGCTGTTTTATATGGAATGACCTTACAAGTAAGAAGAGTATCTGTCCCCACTCTGGTTTCAAGTGCATTTCAAGTCTGTTTCTTTTGGAGATCTTTCAACCACTGAAATATGTATTTTTATTTATATGTGTTTGAACCCAATAACATTACATCATTTTTCAGGTTCCTTTGAAAAGCATGTTTTCAGTCTTCTTTATTGTGCTCCTTAAATGCTCAGATTTTGCAAAAAAAATGACAGACGACATTATAACCTGATAGGGAGGATAAATACTTGGTTTCTTCTAGTAAAGACTGTGAGAAAAAATTCAGGCCTATTACAACAGGAATTCCCAAAGAGAAAACAGGTCTTTTAAATATTACACATTAAATTTTCATAAGAATTTATTTCCCTTTCAGATACAATAACTTTGTCCAAAATGCTTTAAACCAAGCAGTTCCCACTACCATATTTATTGCTTATAGTGCTTACATGACCTGATTCCCAAGAACCATTGCACTGGGGACTGTTTGATATTGTCCCCAAATAGTCAGGCACTGAGTCTAACAATAACAATAACAGTCAATGCCACAATTAGTGAAAACACATAATAGATGTATCAGCAGAAGCTTGACTCAAATATCAAATACACCACGATCATATCTGGATGAACCTGACAACTGCAGAAGTTAAATTTCAGGTCAAAGGTGAATTTACTGTGGATACATACAACATATGAAGTGGGAGGTTTTTTATTGGCAGTATATGATAGTTGCAACTAAACTGATAGGAAATAATAATCTACCAAAATTTTCTGTCCTTCCAACAATGACAACAACCCTTTTTTGTCTGAGTTTAATGTATAGATGGAGATAACATATGCTGGTTCTTTCCTTTGGGTTGTTTGGTTTTGGCTATGTATTCTTACCTTGTTTTCTAGTCTCATACCATTTTTTTCCTTTTTCCTCTAGTTGGATGTTTGCTTACTTCCTTTTACTCTATACTACCCTTCACTCCTGTCTCACCCTCTTCTTTCTTTCTCTTTGCTTTTCTCTGTATTTCTTCCTTTTCTCAGTGTTAGAAGGAAAGTTTCCTTCCTCCTTCAATTGTTTTCAGCTTCTATCTTAATTCTATTTCCTTTTTACTACTCAGTTCTGTGATTTCCTTTTCTTTCCTTATAATTTTCATTTTTATTCTTCATTTGCATCCTCCTCCATTCTTATTCCTCACTCTGAAGAATAATAACCTCCTGTCTAAACCAACTGTAAAACAAAGGCAGAAACTCTGTTCAACCAATGCATGTGAATGATGAGGAAACTGTATTTTCCCCTCCCTCATTTTGCTGCAGAAACTGCTGTGATCAAAAAGGTCAGGAAAGAGTAACCAAACCCTTTGAACATAAGACAGGGTGTCTTTTAGGACTTTTATCAGTATCTGTATTGCAGAAAATATTACAATTATATAAAGTAAAACCTGGTTTTCCTCCCTTTTTTTTCTTAGGTGTTGGGGCTGGAGGGCATGAAGCAGTAGAAGGAGTGACTTTTGCTAATTCTTCTTCTTCCTCTTTTTCTTCTTCTTTTCGCTTTTCAATTTCCTTCATTTCTTCTACCTTTTTTGCAAAGTATTCACTGAGGGAAGACGCACAAAAATTACTGGGTCAAAATATTGTTAGACATGTGACAAATAGATGTGAAGCAGGCTAAAGAACATGCTAGGAGGTAGATAGATTAAGTGCTTGTATTTGAGCTTCTGCCACAGATTCCCTGTGTGAAGCTGGAGAAGTCCATAAATTTATCATATCATTCTTTTTTGGTAGTCATCTGCAGCACTGATTAAACAAAAATGACCACAAGGATCACAAACCTTGGTACAAGCTTTGCAAATCACTCTGGTTTGAAAGTCAGCTCTGAGCAGACAGTCTGAGTTAGGATTTATTTCCTTTGCATGGGTAGTAACAGATCCTGTCATAACTTCATCACATCCATCAGCCTGGCCTAGGTTAAGACAGTAGGTGAGTTGTACACTGGTTATTGTGTGGCTGCAAACTCAGAGGTGGCTGAGCTTCAATTACATGCATGAAGTGAAATCTTCTCCCGTGGGTCACAGAAAGCCAATTCAGGCAAACTGAGTATGTGAGATATATAAAGTAGTGTAAACACCACTACGTTAAAATCTCTAACTTAGACTCACTTTCCAAGTGAGTCCTTATTCCCTTTATCAAGGTTTTCCCAAATCTAGTCCACGTGGAAGGCAATTAGGTCTGTTTGCTACAGCTTGTGTTCAGTGTTGCAGCCCAAAACAGCATGCTTTTTATATCATAATTATAAAAACTAGGCAATGATGTAGTGAAATGGGTCTGAGACAGACATTATATCCTAAGAATATTTTTTAAAAAGTAGAAAACATTGTATATTCTACATGTCTTACATTACAATATAAATTATTGGTGAATATTTCAAATATTCAAATGCAGTAATTTTCATAATATACAAGACCTACTCAAGCATCTTATCAGCTTGACACTGGTCAGTAGGGTCCAAGTCCCTTAACATTGTGGTCAGTGATTCATTGACCCATTCCACAGCAGTATGAACAGAGTCATTCCTTTCTGTCTCATCAGCTTCAATTTTTTCAGGTAAAGCATTTTCAGGTATTTGAGAATGAGTAGCCATTACAATGGAACAAATCCTCTGGAAAAAAAAAAAACAAACAGAACAAAAAAAAAAAAAAAACAAAAAAAAAAACCAACAAAAGAAACTAATGTAAAAGGTTTAAAACACTGTTTAATTTCTAACTTGGAAATGTCATTTGAAAGACTAAGAAGTATGTCCTTACCAACTCTACAAGTACATTATCTCCCAATCTATTTGCTCCACTTGTCTTTTTTCATCCAGCACCTTCTTTCTAGGCTCTTATACTTCAGTAATTGCAGACATTATTCAAGTTTTTTGACCTAAAATTATAACTGCTTAGGCAAAACCCTTCTGACAGATGTGCCTTATACACATATTATGCTATCAGAAGAAAATGGAGTTATTTTAAGGAGCATACAGTCATTAGGACACCTTTTATTGCAGCTGTTGGTAGCCTGTTGTACCATGATTCATCAGCATTCATGCTTAATGCCATCCCTCATGATCAATTACTTTTGTCTTACTTAGATAATTCAACCCTATCTTTCTGTACTGAGGAAGAACAAATGACATTAAGAAAATTCACTTAAGGAAGACATAATTTACAAATTTCCCACAGTTGCCTGCGTTAACAGTATTAACTTTATATCCTGTAAACATCTATGAGGTTACATGTAATTCAAGAATTAAGTGAACCATAGTTTAACTGAGGGAAAGCAGAAATAATTACTCCACAACAGCTAGAGCAGCAAAGATGTAATTTGAGTATTTCGGGTTGTGGAAGAGATGAGCCATCAATTCTGCATTGCAGGTGCTAAATGGGTATGTTTGACTTTACTGTCACCTACACCAACCTATTAGCTCAGTGTAAAAGAAGTGCCTTTATCTATACTGTTTTTCAGCTGTACTGTATTTTTCTGAAAGTGTCACACAAAGAGAAATATAAAGATCCGAAAATTAAATAAAAAGGTGTAATGAAAGTGAACGTATGAGGTTAGTATGGGGTGTAAGGAAAACCTACATGATCATTAAAATGGAAAAAAATTTAATATACAGAGATACACTATCAGATTCCACTCACAAAATGTTGTCTAATTCCTGGAAAATAAAGCTTTCATAGCTGCTGCCACTGTCTAACTTTTCACAACACCTTTTCTTTTCCAAGTTACTACACTCAACTGTTGAGTCACAGGAATATATACCACTTCATAGTGATGGGAAATAAAATGTTCCTTGGGATGTGAGAAGGAAAGTCCCTCTCCCAGATATTGCCCTAGTAAAATAAATAAAACAAGAAGAAGCAGATCATACCTGCTCATAGTTTTTAACTGTACAGTATATTTCCACTTTTAAAGTTGGCTGACCAACTCCATCAAGAACTTTTCTTCCAACTAATTTGCTTATCACTGGAGCTTTTGAAAATTCAGAAAAGTAGTTAGCCTTAAATGAAAGAGAAAGAACTCAATTAAAAGTCAATTTCCAGCCAATGAGGCTTTTGTTCCGTGAAATATCTTACAATCAAACCCACCACCGAACAAATCCTTTATGGGTCTCTTCCAACCCAGCATATTCTATCATTCTATGATTTATACATTCCAGCAAGCTTTGAGCCCTGTGAGAAAGGTGGAAACCACGACTTCTGGTAGGCAGAGTCCTCAT
Source organism: Leptocoma aspasia (assembly GCA_013399835.1). Classification (NCBI taxonomy): domain Eukaryota; kingdom Metazoa; phylum Chordata; class Aves; order Passeriformes; family Nectariniidae; genus Leptocoma; species Leptocoma aspasia. The sequence continues at coordinate 802,826 of VXAX01001186.1, read as the reverse complement.
TCTTCTTCCAACATGGTCTTTAATGAGCCCGATGAACTATCATAATTCAATACATCTGGGCCTCTGTTCATAGCTAATAAACACCAATGTTGGTCTGGAAAAAGGATTATGCTTTTACCTGAGGTTTCTACATACTTCCTTACTAGTTTCATTATTTAATCTGGTATTGGAGAATCACCAAACCACAGGTTACCAAATGGGAAAACTACTAAACACTTAGGGCTACAAAGAGGAGGAACATGCCAACTACGGAGCAAAGCAAGGAAAGATGTTACCAGTTCCAGTCCCTTCCGCTGATGATGGCAAAACACTTGGAGATGGGAAACAGTATTTGATGGAATTAAATATTTCAATTCCACAGCCACTCTCCCATCAAAAACCATACTAGAAATCTTTTTCTTTTTTGAGAGCTGCTCACTATTCCAGTGTTAGCAATTCCAGTATCGCCACTAACTGAGGTTTCATTATGATATTTTGCCAAGTGGGAACAGATAAAATTGGTCTGATTATCGACCCTTCCAGTGGGGCCCATTTGCCTTTCATGAGCAGCTGCAGCATGAACAGCACCCAGTCTCTTGTCGCCGCTGGCCCGGGAGGCACCACTGCTGAGCAGCAGTTTAGTTCGGGACAAACAGCACTCCATCTGTGGCCACCTTAGATTCTGTGCCGAGTTTGTGCCGAGACAAGCAACCAGCAGAGGACAAGAAGCCCGGCTGCTGGGGACATGCACTGGCGCAGCACCCAGCTGCCAGTGGCCACAAACACAGAACCACGGCAATCTTTGCCCGGGCCAGGGGGCAAAATACTGAATTGTGCCCACAGAGACGCCGATCCCCTCGCTGAGGGGAAGGGCTGGGAGGGGGCACGGCCCCGGCGGGCACCCACACGGCCCCGGCGGGCACCCACACGGCCCCGCCGCGCCGCCTCTCGCGGGACGCGGGGCCGGGACAGACCGCTCCGGCCCCGCCCGGCTGCTTCCCCGCTCCGCGCTACCAGCTCCCCGTAGAGATCGTCCGGGCACCGCGGGAACAGGGCGTTCAGCACGTCCTCCATCCGCTCCGGCACCCGGTGCCCTCGGTAATACTCAGCCGCCTCCCGCCGCAGCCGCCGCCGCTCGTCCGCCTCCATCGCGGGGCCGCGGCCGCTGCCGGGCAACGGAGCCAGGGAGCGCCCGCCCCTTGCCCCGCTCCCCGCCAGCCCTAGGGCGGGACAGCGGCACCTCAGGGCGCTCTGCCCGGGCTCTTCGTTCCCGGGGCGCCGCTCCCTCAGAGCCGCCCGGGAACAGCCCGGGTTGGAGCAGAGCTGGTTCGGTTTGGCCCGGTTTGGTTCCTCGGTGCCGCGTGGTGCTCGCACCTTCCTCAGAGCCCGGTCATGGCCTTCCAAGTCAGGCCGCCCCGACCGACTCGGTTTTAAAAGTCTCCGAGCAACAAAACGCTGTAAGATTATGGTCCTGACAGAGGGACAGGCTGTGGTTTGGGAAATGTCTGGTGAAGACGACGCTGCAAAGCGCCCACAGTGACTCCTGCATTTGAAAGCCCTCCACTTTCAATGAAAAGAAACATTTCGCGACCTAAATGATCATTTTTAGCCTGCAATTTCCTACAAAAACTTTCACTTTCTTACACTGTTCACTGGTAATTTTGTTGAAGTAACTGAAAATGGAGATACTAAAAGCTGTTAGCTGCACACTTCCCCAGCTCTAAAATCAATATGTGTGGACCTTTGCTCATTGTGTGCTTGCTTCTCCAGGTGGGGTGATAATGAAGAAAAATCCCTAAGGAATCATTTTCTTTTACTTTCACATCCTTTAGAAATACTATGGTACCTCTCCAGAGATTTAAACCCTCTTTATTTAAAGCTGTTTCCTCTGGAAAAGTTTCTAAACTGACGCTACCTGTTCCTTGAGGAGAGTGGGTAATGAATGCCTCATTAGATTTTCTTACTTCAGGATGTGTTGATGTGGTGGGTGGCTGCTCCTTTGGGCACATAACTTCTTCAGGAGGGGCTTGTGCAGTCAGAGGCCTGGGTGGCAGTAGTCAAAAAGTGCCAGATATTTGTCACATGCACAGGCTTGCCCCAGAAAGCTCCGGTTTAATTAAATATTCCTGGAAGAACAGGTTCTGGAGGTTAATGGTGCTGGCGTGGTGGTCTCTGAGCATGATCATATGCTGAGTAATACCACCCAATGTGAAAGCTGTACCTTCTGATATGTTTAAGTGCCTCTATATCAGTTTTCCACCTTCTGCCCTTGCACAAAATGCATCATGAAGGAACATGTTGGAGATAAAAGGGAGACTAGGGGAAATGTCAGACTTCTCTGGAAGGAAGTGGGAGAACTGATTGCCTAGGATTATGAGGAAGGCTGATCTACTCAATGGCTATTGTGCCTCCGTTCACTGGCAAGTGCTGCAGCTACACCACCCAAGTCACAAAAGGAAAAGCCAAGGACTGAGAGAACAAAGTGTTCTGAGAGAACTGAGAGAACAACAGTGTTGGTACATGAGGGAAGAGTAACTGATGTCATCTGCCTATACCTGTGCAAAGCATTTGACACTTTGACATCCTTTTCTCTAAACTGGAGAGAGGGATCTGATGGGTGGACTACTCGGTAGGTAAGGAATTGGCTGGATGGTCACACAGAAAGGTTTGTGGCCAATGGCTCAATGTCCAAGGGGAGGGCAGTGACAAGAGGCGTCCTCAGGGGTCAGTGCTGGGACTGGTGCTGTTACCCATCATTGTTGGTGACACTGACAGTGGGACTGAGGCACCCTCAGCAAGTTTGCCAATGACTCTGAGCTGACTGATGCAGCCAGTGTGCTGGAGGGAAGGGATGTCCTCCAGAGGGACTTGGACACGCTTGAGAAGTGGACACATATCAACCTCATGGAGTTGCAAAAGGCAAGTGCAGGGTGCTGCACCTGGGTTGGGGCAGCCCCAGCCAAGCACAAACACAGGCTGGACAGAGAATGTGTTATGGTCAGATTAGGGAGAGATGCCTCTGCCCGAATGAAGGTGCAAATGAGACCATATGATGACAACGTACAGATTTTATTTAACATAGATTTTATTTAACTAGAAGTGTGTGGGAGAGAGATAGAAAGAAAGAGGAAAGAGGTCAAGAGGTCAAGAAAAAGAGCAGAAGAGAATCTGGTGGAACTAGATGATCTCTCAGGTCCTTCCCAAACTAAACCATTCTGTGATGCTAGAGGATGTGTGGATGTGTATGTTAACTTGATATTATTCTTATAATAATAAAAATTTCTACTACTACTACTATTTAATCTTCTTCATATTATTATTATTATCCCTATTTTTCCTCTTCTTCTTCTTCTTCTTCTTCTTCTCCTTCTTCTTAGCATTTACTTCTACTACTATTTCTTCTTCTACATAAACTTATATTTATTCTTATTCTTATATATTTATTATGCCCCGTCCCTGGAAAAGAAGAAATTTGTCAGGTTAGCCTTAAGTGAAGCAATGAGATGAAGCAGAATGATACTCATTTAATAACCCTGCACTCTTGTTTTCAATAAACTGTTGGAAATACTAGTAGGGAGTCCCTGAAGTATTTCTCTTTTTTGTCTCCTGATCAAGTGAATGTTACATGAATTATCTGTATGGCCATGTAATTTCCATTAACAGTAATAGTAATTGTAAGCATGTAGAAAGAGGGTGGCTTATCCTGTGATCCTCCCTATTACAAAGTAGTTAACTGATTAAGGTTAGGATATCACAAGCCACTTCATACCATCCGTGAACTCTCTGCAACCCCATTATCTTCATTAGGCTTGTGTGGGTGTAATTAATTGGTGTTTAGTTACCAGTTGTGTTGAATGAAAAGAATTTAGTTCTATTTCTCTTAGTTTTATTGGCCCCATGGTGCTAACAGGCTAAAGTGTAATTAAAAACTCTCTAATCAAAGTATATGTAACAAGAGCCAAGGAACAAACCCAGTGAGGAAAAGCCTGTGATTGGTGTAACTCTGGCCTTTGAAAAATGACTGGGTACAAATGACACTCCATAGTAGTTCTTTTTTGTTTGTTTGTTTTTAAACAGTGAGGATACTTCACTTATATCAACATGTACATTAAAACCCCAGCTGTATAACTGCAATCATGACATTCCTAGGGGTGGCATCATATTTTGATGTCTTCTCAAGAGATTTTGCCCCAAATCTTCTAGATTGCCTCTTATTTTGGTTTCAGAGAGAAATGGGTCATGTTTCTTTTGAGAGCTTTTTCTCACCTCGAGCCTTTATTATAACTCTTGTGTCAGGAAACAAATTACAATCAGCTTTTCCTTGTTTATGAGACTGTGTTGTGTATGTTCCCTTTATTCATGTGCATGTCCTTTGGGTAGAAATATATGGTGTTAATGCTCTAAACCCAAGTATAATACCACATGCTTAAGGGTCCCATGAAGGATTTGCTTTTTGCTGTTCTAAAATGCTTCTTTAAAGATATAAACTTGACCCTTAAATCAATTAAGATCATGGTCTCACTGCCATCTGTGTTCTTGTAGGATTTCAGAGGAGTAATGTGTGCTCATTCCACTGATACGGGCTTCTTTGAAGTCAGCTCTCAATACATAAAAACTGCATGACATTTCCAATAAAATCAGGATTTTCTTTTTAGCTTGGTGATACAAATTCTCTTCTACAGATATATTATTGTTTTTGAGGCATTTTTTATTTTTATATCTAAAATGCTTCTGTAGTGTTTCTTTTTATTCTTAATATTCTTATCTCTAAAGAAAAAAACTCCAGTAACAAAGCTAAATATACCTTTATGTATAAGATTAAACAATTCTGTCCTTGGACATGGCTGAGCACAACATTTAGATTAGACTTTTAGTCTAGATAAAAACTTGCAAGGACTTCAGCAATATATATACCACATGTTTGGAAATTTCTAATAATTATTTAAGACTTCCCCCAACTCCCCTAGCACTATTATTTTAATTTCCCAAGTACTCCTATGTGAGTTCATTTGCCTTGAGTAATCATTCTCCGCTCCAGTGGTTACTTCAAGTTGAGTGGGCTTTAGTACTAATTTCTTCCTAAACTTTGAGGATCCTTCCTGTGGGACTGTTCAGCTCCCGCTGTGCAGGGTGAGCCTGGCCTTGTCCACAGGAGCCTGCTGAACTGCAGGCTGAGCGCTCACAGGCTTTGATTTCTCATTCTAACTCCAAAGGTGATTTGGAACACGCAGTGTTTAAAGACAAGTTTTTTGAGCTGAGTTTTGAGTTTACAGAAGGTTGTCCTCAAATTTGCGGGATATAGATGGGTTTTGTAGTGTGTAGGTTTTTTAATGTAATGCACAGCTCATTGATGAGTGCTAGGTTTAGTCTTGGATATCAGGAGTTTGCTACAGGATTTCTTTGTGTGTGCATTTTGAAGTAACTGTTGTGAACTTTAGGGCATTATTAAATCCTGTGTATTTCAAGGACCCTGTTATCAGGCTTTGTTAAATTCACATTCAGTGTTTTCCTTTACATGAAATGTGTGCTAATACATCAATTACTGCGTGTGAGGTATTGACTTAATTTCAAAGTGGATGCAGCAACATGGCCATAATACATTTTAGTTCATAATACATAATACAATTTATACAAATGTGCAATCAAGCTCAGAGATAAACAGAGTTAGAAAATGGCAGGCAGAAAATTTATTACAATGGAATTATTATTTTATACCTGTTTGTTGAAAGAAAAGACCTTCCTGAAAATAATTACTTCATACCTTTCCAAATGTTCTGAGCACAAAAGTACCTTTTTCTTTGTAATACTTTCCATGCATTGCTCTCACTATGAAGACTTTTGCAGAAGCTATTTTTTAATTGAAATATTTTTAGCTTTACCTTTCAGGTTTTGCATCTTCTTTTTATATTGAATAAGAAATCTAAATTTGCTCAAGTATTGGAGAAGTAGCACTTGCAGTTCCAAATGCAGAAACTTTTGGGGTGGTCGGAAGCAATTTGTAGGTTGTGTTACTCATCAGCAGAGCAAAGCTTGACATGACTGAGGAGTGGAGCCTGACTAGTGCAGATGAACTGGTGATCTGGGGGGTACATGAAAAATAAAGTTTGAAAGCTGAGCTAGTTACAAGTATGTAATAGCTGAAAAGAATATCACAACGAGTGACAAAGTGTTGACTGAGTTCTCAAGTCCTGTAACTTGTGGACAGATTTTAAGAGAAGCCTTTATGTTTCTTCCTAGGTAAAACGAAGCTGGTAGCAGAACAGTTTAAGGAGTTCAAATAAAAAGATAATTTGTACATTACTGTAGGGGAATTGTGGTATTCCTGCATCCTGTTTTTTTGTTGTTGTTGTTGTTTTGGGGTTTTGTTTGGGGTTGGTTTTTTGTTTTGTTTTTGTGGGTTTTTTTTTCCTAAAACACATTTTTTGGGGGAATAAACTGAGTATGGAAGAAAAGGAAGACTGGCATTTTTTTCCTCATGGTATATCCTCTGATTTTTACAAGCTTAATCACTTGGGGCATGTCTTGAACTTTTAACCTTCTTTCCCCAGCACTGATGCAGTGAATAATGGACTCTCCTGCCTGACACATAACTAGATTGCAGTTCAAAGTGGATGTCACAAGCACTATTGCACCATCTGGAGCAAAAGCTTGACTATCATTTTGTGATAAGCCCATAAGATCATATGAATTTATAACTGACTTAATTTCTTCCATTTCACTAATTTAGGTTTCTTTAATTCAAAAATATGTTTGTTTTTTTCAAAAAACTTGGCTTCTGTAGCGATATTTTTCCACAACTCTGCAAAATTTTCAGATCTTTTATGAAAGTCATAACATCTATAACCATTTTGATCCCTTTTTTTGCTACAAACAAGTTTTAAATAGTTCCCCTGGGGCTAGGGAAATGCTGTGTGAGCTGTGGAGGCAGAATTCCCTATGTTCCCCTATTTCTGTTGTTATCTTTACCTGTTTTCTTCTCTTCAAGACTCATTTAGTTAATTAAAAAAAAAGAAAAGGAAATAATGATCCTACATACTCTATGCACATTTTTGAAGTGAGATATGATTGTAAACTGAAAAGCTTTTCAAAGTCTGACTTCTGAAGAATACATAATATTAACAGTTCCATATAAGACACTCAGACATATGTTTGAATGACATCCAGCTTATGCAATGAAATATATCTTATTTTGTAGGAAAATAATCTATTGACTGGCATTAGTGCTTGGGGGTGTACTGACCCATGAAATACCATTTTTATAATTTTTTTGTACTGAGAGAATACCATTAGAAGCTCGTTGTGTGGCTTGTCTCAAAGCAGAAGATTTTGAATGAGCCTGTGCACCTTTGACTTCCATTGAAAATCAATGACACTTGTAAATGCATAGCATTTCTGACAGAAAGGCTGGAAATTAAAGAGTTCCATGACCATGAGGTCAGTCTGGTGGGTTTGTAGTGTTTTGGAAGAGATGTGACTCTTGGAGCAATAACCAGGCATGGTGCATTTGCACAGAAGGGATTAGTTCAGGTTTCAAATATCTCTGGTTTCTAAAATTAAGCAGTGGCTGATACAAACATAGAGATAGGGGATGTTTCTAATACAAAACCTGCATTCATTATCTTCAGACACTGATAAAAATGCTTCAAAATTCAAACACACATGGACCAATGTAGAAATATTCTACATCTGAATGTGGCTTGGTTTTGGAAAATATTTTTGGTTCAACTGAACCATTAAAAACTCTATGAAATAAATAGGGTAATTAACATCATAGCTTTTAGAAGAAAATGCTGTTTAATATTAACACAGATTTCAGATTCCTAGAGCACAAGGGTACAGCTTTCAAATGAAATTTTCACAAAACTTGATCTTTCTTTCCTGAAGCTATCCTATGATGTAAATTACAGACTCACAATAATTTAGGTTGGAAGAATCCTTCTGAGATCTGCTCCATCTCACCTGCTCAGGCAGGGTGCACTCAAGCAGGTTGCCCAGGACCATGTGCAGTCAGGTTTGGAATGTCCCCAGAGGGAGACTCCATAACCTCTCTGGGCCACCTGCTCCAGTGCTGGACTGCACTCATGGCAAAAATTATATTCTTGTCCTACACTGAAAGTGCTGTTTTTAAATTTGTGCCTATTGCTTCTTCTTTTGCCAGTGGGATCTGCTGAGAGGAGTCTGGCTTTCTCCTCTTCATTCCCTCCCATCAAATATTCACACACATCGATGAGAGCCCCCTGAGCCTTCTCGTTCCCCGACTGAAGAGTTCCAGCTGTCTCAGCTTCTCCCTTTTGAAAGATACTGCAGCCCTCTAATAATCCTTGTGCCCTGCACAGGACTCACTCCAGCAAGTCCTTCTCTTTCTTGCATTAATTGCACTGATGGAATTGCACAACCTGGTTGGTTATGGTGTATTGATATGGTGTATTTCATTGTATTAGTGTAAGAAAAGTTATGGTTCAATGGAGTGTAACTGGAATTGTGCTGAAGAATAGAATTCAGTGTCAGATTTCTGTCAGGATGTATTATTTATTAGAAGATATGCTTGTTATCCACTAAAAATATTGTCTACTCGCTGTCTGTTGCACTGATAGGAATGTACCTGTAACTTTATACAGATCTGCTGCTTTCTAATCTCCATTTCTCACAAATAGCTAATGAAGCAACATGAGGGGAGCAGTGAGAAAAAGAGGTTTTGGCAGAAGACTCTGTAGAACAGGAAGAAGATAGTAAATTTGCATTTGTATGTTTTATGAAATGCACCTAAAGCAATAAGAAGGACTGTGTGTAAATCTCATCAGGCTTCAACCAGAAAACAATCACTGCACCTCATGTGCCCAAACATCCATCATAAAATTCATCACGTTCCTCAGCAAAGAAAGAGGATGTATTTTTTGTCAATTGCTGATGTTTAGTGATTAAACCAAGAGTAATACCAAATGTACACAGTTGTCTTTGTCAGAGTGTAAAACCTTCAGGTTTTTTGATTGCACTGGTTTATTAATTCTCAGTTACCTGCTCTGTGCATGGGGAGAGAAGCAGTCCATCAGACACAGACTAGAACATTCTGTGTATAAGTAGGTGACACAATGAAATTATTTTGAGAAGTGCTTACTACTGCTCTGTTTTAAAAGTTAAATGATATCCTGGCACGCACAAGCTGAAATCCACAAAGGGCTGGTGGGTCATCTACTCCTCACCTCATGTGTCTATCAGGAATATGATCTACAAGTTGAAAGGCTTTTAGGCTTAAATCAGGATTACTGCCTGCTTGCAGCAAAACATCTTAATAAACAGCCTGGGTCTCAATTTTCTTTTAATTCTACTCATATTCTGTGAGGATAAGAATCAAGAAAAAGAGCACAGGAACACCTTAAATTCCCTGGCTTCTTGTCAGAAGATAGCAGAGCTTTTCTTTCGTGTTTCCTGCTTATAAAGGGTCATTTTTTCAGGACTGTCATGAAGTGTTTGTGAAGCTCCTGCACTAGTCTGCCCTGTAATGGGAGTTCATTCAAAGGCCAAGTTGTTTCAGGACAAGCATCAGTAGCAATTACCACTTCCAGCTTTTCTCTAGAAGTGTGAGTTTTTGTCAAGGGCTCCAGAGTCAGACTGCTAGCCTAAGCTTCAGACACAAAGGGAGATCAGTGACTCTCTGTTTCCTGTGTGACAGTTCTTCGTGTTGAAGTTCTAGGCAGAACTTCAATTTTAATTTTGACAAACAAGTTATGGCACTATTTTAAAAAAAATTGTGCCTCTTGCAATGATCAAGTTTTCAAACTATAGCCATGAAAAGAATAAGAGGAAATTATATTTCATATGTCTACAGAATCCGTTTACTTCACTGCAGCAAAACTTATCATCCAGCAAAAGCCTCTAAGTAATTCAGAATAATTTATAAAATGGACTTCAGAAATCACTGCTTAGTTTAATTGGATACCCACACTACGATTAATTCAGATTTTTGAGAAGCAGGTCCTACTGCACGTAGCTTTATATAGCAAAACGTAACCATGAAATTAGCTCCAAAATAGTGTTCAGTTTCTGAAACATCCAGTGCAAAAACAAGTTGTACATCTGGCTCTGCATAGTTAAACTAGTATAAGTTTGGTTGAATAATATTGCAAGACTGGGGCCTGTATCTCTCCAGATATCAGTCACTGATTTGGGTGCTGTAATCCCGTAATGCCACAAAATCAACTGTCATATAGTTGCCTATGTTGGAGTTCCTCTCCAAAGAATAAGGAATTTCCCTATGTTGGTTCCTCGGCAACTCAGCATATGAATAGCCTGTAATGATCCAGCTGCTGATTCAGCTCCCTGCTCTTTTCACAGAACTCTAAGAAGCTTTCAAAAGCTATTTATTCCTTATGAAATTCAGAGTAAAAAGAATTGATGGCTATGGCTATGTGATGGTGTATTATTGTTGACAGTGCATATGCAGTATAGGAAAAATGGGAAATGGAAAAGGATAAAGGATGAAGTTTTGTGCAGTTTTTCCAGTTGTGCTCTGAGTAAATTTTTGCATGTGTGTTTTTTTTCTTGCTTATTTGCCCTGTCAGTCAGTCAAATAAATTGAGATCTTGATGTCGTACAAAATCTCTAGAGGCTGTATACTTTAGTGATAAAAAGCATTGTGTCTGTGGGTGTGCTCTTGAATTGTTCATCAGGGCGTAACATCACGTGGTTTTTGGCAGTGACAGTGTGTGTTTCAGATGAAGAAGTGAATTGAATAGTGGCCCAAACTATTTCTGGTATTTTAATTGTACTTATATTTGGAGTGCAATATTTAAATTACCTTCTCTTGGTATGTCACTTTTCTATCAGCTGTCATTTCACCTCAGAAACTTTTATATGAAGACAGTGTTTTAAGATTAAATTTTAAGATTAAAGTTTAAGATTAAAAAGAAATTGCATTAGTTTGGTCTCTAGAAATGGACTAGGAACTGGGGGGAAATGCAAACCAGGCAATTCTATAATATTGTCTTCCAAAGCTGAAGTAAATGTGAGAAATACTTGCTGTGTATGTTTACATTGTTTAGGTTGTTTTAAAAGTCATGAAAATATAAAGTATGCTCAAAATGTTGCTTATAAAGTAAGACCACCCAGGAGAGCTGGCCACTGCAAACTTGCTAAATATACACAGATAGGTACCTAGAGAGGAGCTGCCTCTTCTTTGCCTCCTTGTTCTTGAACTTCGCTAAGAGCTTTCAATTGCTCTGACATTTTCAGCAGAGGAAGTAATAGTTGTTGCTGAGCAATATTCTACAGGCAATTATCTTATCTGATTGTTGGAGCAATCCCCACTAGAAAGCAACCAATGCGATCAAGTTAAATCATTACAGAAAGGCAAGGGAAACAGGGGGAGGAACAAATGGAGGGAAAAGGGGCTCATCTCATTAACGGGTGCCTGTGCTGCAGGGTTCAGAGCAGCAGACAATGAAGTTAGCCTGTAAGACAAAGCTGTGCAGTTGCCTCCTGTAGCTGTTGACAGGTCTGAATCCTCTCTTCCAGAGCCTATTGTGGCTATAGTGCGAGGCACCTGCAGAAAATGTGCCAAAACTAGGCAGGGAGCACTGGCTTTTCAATAAGCTGTCACCTCTCTCTCCCTTCACCCACCCCTCGAGTTCCCAGCGGGAGAGGAGAAGCCATACTGAAGAACTAGACTGGAAGATAGTCATGTGATGGGAAACATATAAACTCTTTACAGTTACCAACTTTCTGAGCCTTGTATGATTCTGCTTTTTGGGCAATTCCCAAGGAATTTTTTTTTTTTGGCTAACATTGCTTTCAAGCTGAAAACCTGCATCGTGGGGATAGACAAGTCACCAGATGAGTACCATTAGCAAATAAATTTTTAAAATATTTATCTCATCTTATTTCTGCTCTAGAAAGAAAGATGTGGATTTTGTTTTTGTTAATTCACTGGTAAAATTTATTTCAATGCTGCCAAAATTACCTGCTCACTTGCTGTCAACAGCTGAGTCAAATGATCAAGCCAGGCTTCTTACATGGATTTCTAAACATAGTACTGTGCTTTAAAAATGTATATCTAGAATTCCATGTTGTTTCAAAGGCTATCTACACTAGTTTAGAAAGAGAATGCAAACACTTGTTTGTATATAGATACATACACAAGGAGAGTAAGAATTTACATGACATAACCTGTAGATCCCAGAGCACTTACGAAAGAGAAACAAGTGGAACACAATGCCATTGCTTGCCATCCACTGACCCTTACCCAGCCCATCCTCCTGCAGTGGCCAGTGGCTCCTGGCCAGCTCCCTCCAGTTCTCTGGTGTGGAATATCCCTTTGGCAAGTTGGGGTCATTTCCTGGCTGTGCTTCCTCACAACTTCTTGATCACCTCCACTGGCAGAGCATGGGAAACTGAAAGTCCTTGACTTAGAATAAACACTACTTAGCAATAGCTAAACACATCAGTGTATTATTGTCAGCATTATTCTCATGCTAAATCCCAACCACAGCACTGTGCCAGCTACTAGGAAGAAAGTGAGCTCTATCCCAGCCCAGACCAGGAGAGATGCATAGCCAAGTTTTGGGTTCGGTTTTTATTCCCGGTATGGCATGTACATGACTTGGAAACAGTCAGGGACTGGAATCTCTGGATAGGCCAATGTGTGATTAAATGATAATATTATTATTTCATTTTTTAAACGTGGTTCTGAGAAAGAGGATAAACTTCTATGGGTTTCAGAGCAAGACTGATGAGTTGGGTTTTGAACCAATATCTTCAGTACCTGAGTCCCAAATTGTGTGAGATGTATTTTAATCTCTTCTTACATTTGTACTTTATTTAGAAAGCATAAGTGATAGGCCATGTAGCTAGTAGGTAGATAGAATGGAATGGAATGTACATAGAATGGAATGGAATGATTTTCTAACAAATGAAAAAATCTTTTCTTTGGTGGGAAAAAAGTGTTGCTGGTAACATATGGCTGTTATAGAGTGAAGGAGAAAATTCCAAAATCTGGGGTAATATGGGCTTTACGTGGCCTAAGGAATCAGCCCTAGAGCTGAATTTTGTAGCTTCCTTTCGAGGAAGAAGGAGATAATGGTTTCAAAGAAAATAAAAGTTACCTGGATTGGGGGATGTTCATAGGAAACAGACATAAAATGTCACAGGGCAGTACACATTTCCAAGTCCCATCCAGTTCTTTATTAGGAAGTATATTGGAAATAATTTAATTTTCATGTGTCTCTTATTTCCAAAATCTGTGCCAGGGTTTTGGGCAGGTATTGATAAATTATGGCAACTCTTCAGTTAAATAGCCTGCAGAAAAAATGGAGTATTAATAAACTGCCTCAAGGCTGCATAGTCTTCTGTATGAATAAATAACTTTTCACAGATAAACTGCTGCTAGTGGGGACTTAATTAAGGTAGGTTGCTAATATGCTTGAGTGGTATTTTTTGGTAATCTTCTGTCAAAGGTAATGTGCAATGAATAAAGAAATTACAAAGAAAGAGGAGGACAGTATATTCTTAGATGTTCATTCTTTTACACTGCTGTAGTATTTGATAGCTGTGGCAAAGGGTTGTAGGCTTACTGGATTAGGCACCTATTCTTGGATGTAACAGAAAAGAACAAGAACACAATGAATACTCTTAGAACAATCAGATGAACATGTGACTTTGTATCTCTGTGCTCAGGTGTGGGTTATGCCTGCTTTCCCTTTCTAACATCCCCTCAGGCATGTTGCAGGTAGGGTTGCGTTTAGCTGTTTGTTCACTCCCCAACACGCTTCCCGAAAGGCAAGAGTTTGTGTCTGATTGTTTAAGACCTTGTTTCTGCTTTGAACATGTCTTGTTCCCTTTGAAAAACAGCCTCTACCTCCCCATCCCCCTTTAGAGAAAACAAGTGAACTATTCATGCAAAAAAGTGTGTGTGTGGTTGGGAGAGTGGGGGGGCGTGCAATGCCACCGACAAACCCTATTGAAATGCATTGGCTGTTCATTTACATTCACACTTTTTTTAATAAAAATGTTAACTAATGATGTTAAATGCTTTGCCAAAGGTCCTGGCGGGTCAGTTGCCGAAGTGCCATTTCTGCCTAATTAGGGCTCTTGTGGCAGCCCAGGGGCCTCCTGATGCAGTGGGTGACAAGCCGGGAGCTGACAGCTTCAATCGGCTCCTACAGGAAGGTTGGGCTGGTCATGTTTTCTAACTCAGCCAGGTGTTAGCTGAATGTAGGGGGGGTCCTGGCCAGACCTGAGCATTCGTTTGATCTTCCCTTCTTACACTTGCTCTATTTTGAGCTCTTCCCTTTGCCTGTCCCATCTTGTGTCAAGGTCAAGAATGAGCTTGACTAAATCAGCAATTTCATTTATCTCTGGGAGATCATTAGCAGCCCTTCTCCCTCCCCTCCCCAAATAAACCTTAGGCACTGGTGCAGAAACAGCACAGGTTCCAGAAGCCAGGCACTGGGCAGTCCAGATGTGGAAAGGAAAAGGAGTAAATGTAGATCCTTACATAAATAATGTCCCTCCAGCTCTTTGTTGCAAACGTATTCCTTATTGTTAATGTATATTAAATAAACACCCTGAGTAACACTTAAAAATATAAAATGCTTCTGCAGTCACAATCCAAATCTTAGAACGTGTTTAAAATTTTATTTCATCACTACTGTAGAAAAAATAGTTCCTTAAAAATAGCAAGAAAAATAGAATAAATTAAGTGTTCTTTTGACCTGACCTGTTTCTTAGTAGCACACTGACTGTCTTCATATGTGGCCACATGCTTTGGAACAGTTGGCCAGTTTTAGGAGTCTTGAAAATTGAATCACAAACTTATTGGAGAATTGGCTTTTTAAAGCATAAACCTTCACTTAGTTAGTCAATAGCACTTTGACTTCAGCTGAGTTATGCTAGTTTATGTTAACTGAGAAATAGCCCTTAGAATATAAACACATTGCTGACCATTGTAAAAGTAAGTCAAGATTTTCAAACTGGTTTACCCAGAAATGGCACAAAGGATTAGACTGATGAAGGGTGAAATAATTTAGTGGATTTCTCTAATGTAAGGTGAATATAATTTCCAGAAAGTGTCTGGTTTATAGAACTTACAACCAAGACTTGTTACTCCTAAATTTAGGCTGATTAATTTAACCATTCCCCATTTCATAAAGTCACTACTTGCAGGAATTGCTTTGGCCTCTATGGAATGAAACCACTGCTGCACTAAAAGGCAGCAGTTGGATAATAACAGACAACTGGTTAATAATGCTCAATAATATTAAGGGCAGGAAACAATAAAGGAAATTATATCTCTTGATAGTTGTAGCCATATTGTAATGATAGGGTGTGTAGGGTTTTTTTAAACAGGAAGACTAAAACAGGAAACAGTTGCATCCCTTCTTATTAATGATGTTAAACACTTCCTTTTTTGTTTTTTTAATTTATTTATTTTGTTTTCCCTTATCTCTGATAAGGACAACTCAAAAAACATTCCACTCTGGAGACAACAAATACTCTTCTGTTGCATTCAGTGAAATTGAATAAGAAATTGAAGAAATTGATGAAAAGGCATGCACAGGCAGGAGGAATTCCACTCTTGTGCAGAAATCTGCTGTGCTCAGAGCAATTGCTTTGGCTGCCACAAGGTAGATCTGAGTGTTGCTCAGAACTGGCACTTTAGAGTGGAGCTGTGTGTTAGGAGTAGTCATGACCTTGGGGATACAGTGTGTGCTAGCAGTCCTCCCTGCTCTCTCCCACTCCGAGGAAGGTGGTGCCAGTCACCTTCTTAATAGAGTCTCTTTAATTCTTTTGCAGTTTAGGGCAGGAACAAGCTGTGAGGCCTGACCAATGACCCATGAATCCAGTGAAGATTCACCCACTGACCTGCACTTAGCAGTGAATCAGGGCTTTAATGATTCTATATTTTTCCGCTCTTTTCATGTTTTCAATCTTTTATTTCTATTTTCATATCAGATCAGTAGAATCCATCTGTTAAAGCTAAATACAGTGACATGAGGTCTGAAAAGGTCAGGAGCAGAACAGATTTCTTTCCTCCAGATGGAAGCTTTAAAACAACAGGGAATAATTACATATAAATGCAAGAATGGTCAGGTAACTGATCGGATTTTATCTGCCTGATCCTTGCATGATGCGAATAGAAGATCGACCTGTCCCTGAACTCTCTTGGCAGCTCCACGGAATGACTTAAATGAGATCAGCTAAAACGATTATACTGGATGGGTTTTAATGATTAGTCAAACCAATTTATCAGCTTGTTTCTCATTGGTACTTTCATTCCACCACGATGCACTGGCTGACTTTACAGAGCAGCTGCATCTTGTTGACAAAACAGTTTGGAATCGTGGAGGTACAGCTTTTGAGTTTAATTGACAAGTCACTTGATAAAATACCTGTGCATGTGACATGCATGTTGTGATAGAGCACCAGTAGGCAGTCATTGAGTTAAGCTGATGAAATTCTTGCCTTCTTAAGGCTGATTTTTTGGCAATGTTAGGTTAAAATGCTAGAACACTAACACCAAAACAGGCTGAAGCCTTTCAAGCTCACAGAAACATCCACTGTAATAAAGACAGAGTTAAATAGCGAAAATCTTAAAAAAAAGAATCAGTCTAAATATTCAACCCTGATCTTGAGTATCTGGAAAGATGAAAATAAAAACCCCATAGTGCTTTATTGTGTTCATCTAAACTTTAGGGGGTCTGTTGAGGAAAGAGGATATTCCAGCTGAACATAATAGAGCAAATTCCAGAATGATTAGAGACTGTGATGTCTAATTAATTAGCTTTTGTGGTCGTTAATTAAGTGGTCAAGAGTAGTATATGAGGCAATAAAATCTGCTTCTAGCATTTAGCAGAGCCAATGGTTATTTTTAGGATACTGATAGTGATGTAATTCTATTGTACTGCAAAACTTGCATAGAAACCTGTTCATTCATATGGCTTAAGATTTGTAATATTTTTAATAATGAGAATAACAGTTAAGCCCATGGAAAAATCTCATAGTTAATACTTGTGCAAAATTACTATCTATAGACACATGTTCTAAATTATTCTCACAGATATTGATCCCTGGGATGTAAAATTCTACTTCCCATCAGTAAAATGAGCAGGCAGAAAAAAATTGCTTCATAAGAACAAAGATGGGAATTTTCTGCTATTGTTAGTAGCTTCATGTTTTTTGTATCTATCTATCTATGGCTAGATGGAACCAGGCTTATCTCTAGGATTACTTCTGGGATTTTTGAATCTAAAATTCTGGGGTTTTTCTAGTGATTCCGTGATGTTTAACATTGCAAAGGCAGTAAGATTTGTGAATATAAAACAACACAGTATCTCCAGGACATTTCTAGGATTGCTTGGGATATCACTGTCAAATCCTTGACATAATTTTTAAATTTCTTGCAAATATCCAATAAACTGAAAACAGTGGATATTACTGAAATATGACTGAAAGCTATTTGGGATATTACTGAAAGCAATTTAAATGTCTTTTTTGACTACTCAGGGTTGATTAGTCATCTCAGTTTTTATTGTTGTGTAATGTCATGAAAACTGCATAAATTCTTGCAATGGAATTCCTGCATTCACCTTACCTGACATCAGGACTGGTACAGATAAACAGTTCTGGCATCCAAGTTTAGAGTCCTGAAGAATAAATGGAAATAAGAAGATTTTGACTTAGGTGTTCTTCATCCTTAAACTTCTTGAGGACAGCCGGGTCAGATAGCCAAGGCCCCCTGCTCTCCCCAGATTTCCTCATGCAGAACAGCAGATTTCAGCAGTGTTTAGTGTCTTCATGTTTGAAACCATGTAAAGTGTGATACCAATCCTTACCATTTCCATACAAACACTCTCCCAAATTTATATGGTTTTTCCATTTCTCTATCCAATTCATAAACACCACCATGTTCCCTTTTCACTTATCTTTTTATTGAGACCTTCTGCAGCCTGTGGTAATACATTTAATTTCTTTTTCCCTCTTTTTCTATTACTCACACCTAAAGACTCGTACTGTATCTCCAAACCTTTCTGATAGATTCCATAGAGAAGAAAATGGTTCAGAGGAAAAATCTTTGAATGCATTTTTTGAAAAATATTGGTACTAAAGCTACCTTAAAACTCCCTGCAGGTTTAATGAGAGTGCCTGTTAAATTTTCTGGGTATAGAAGAGTAATTTGCTAAACAAAATCTCTGCAATCATACCTTAGTTGCTTGTCTTTTTTGTCTTTTAAACTTCAGAATGAATGAAAAATCGATCTGTATGGTCACCAAAACATTAAATTGTCTTATCTGTCACTTGTTCAACATCAGCTTCTTAAAAGGGAAAACAACAATCACAATCAGTAGTTTCTCGGTGCCTAGAAGAAAATAGAAGCTATAAATGGACAGATGAATTATGTGCTTCCAGTGGTTTTCAAGGGAAGCATTTACTGAGGGAGAAAATTGTTTTAATCTTATAACAACTAAGGAGTGTAGAGTTTGTAAAAACATGGAACACCTACACATAAACTTAATTTTTGTTGCATGGGAACAAATACAAAGTAGCTTTCAACAGAAATGGTTGGGGAAACAAGCTCTTTCATTGTTTGGTGTGCTATTTTATATCTTTAACAAATCTCTGTGAAGCACTCAGGGAAACCTAAACACAGGGGGTTAGTTGAGTGTTCAGCCTTTACAGCATCTAAAAAAAAATGAAAAAGAGCGAATCTTCTTTTAACTGGAAATAAATATAAAGTCATGGGGTATGTATCTTTTCTTTCTTTATTTTCCCAGAGTGGAGGAAATGAATAGAAGGAAGTAGAATCAATCCCAAACACAGAGCAGCTTCTGCATTCTTTTAATTTCCTTGTCCTATGTGTAAGTCTAGATTTTGCTAAGGATCCAGTGAAGCAAAATACAAAGTTGCAAACCTGCCAGGAGGAAACATTATTCTCATCTTTCTTTGATTAATTAATCCTGCCCATTAGAACACTCTTTCCTTGTTTTTTCTAGTCCATCTGTTTTACGTTCAATAGCAGAATGAAAGAAAAAAAAAACTGGGGAGGGAAAAATCAGAAAGCTTTCAGGAATTAAATTGTTTATTCTCTCTTCAAAAAACTAAGTAAATAAAGTACTGGACATCCAGAGCAACCCAGATTATCAGTTAATAAAGTAATGCCCGGGGAATGTAGATCCCATTCTTTCTTCCACTGGTGTTAAAGTAGATGTGTAAGATCAACTATTGTTGGAACTGTGAGCAAAATTAAGAAAGAAGAAGTGAACTGGTGGGAATGTTTTCAGAAGGGGTGCTTGGCTCTGGAGAATTTAAGGTTTCTTGACATCTTTTTGCATGCAGGTTACAACTTTAGACACAGAAAAAAAATGCCCAGCAAGTTCACATCTGCTTCTGCTTTATTTTACTGAAGCCACATTGTGGGAGGTGCCTCAGACTCCACCCATACAACGACTTTGAAGACAGAATTACGTTTCTCCAGGGTTAGTGAAATGACAATAGCAAACCCCCTTGTAGCTGGTGGTAGCACATGGAAAGACTGCAAGTGGAATATAATGGGTGAAATATGGCAAATAAAGGTGCCATAGATTTAGTGAAGGTTCAAGTTCTTGGGTGGAACTGACAACTGAGGATTTAGATCTTGTGTGGAACTCTGATTGCTGGTTTTCCTCCTGAAAACTTAATCCAGATATTCCTCCTGAGTATCTGGATTAAGTTGACCATAGGAAAAAGGAGGGTGAACGATATCTGCAGAGGCTAATATTTCTTTCACTTTGATGAGATACAGCAGTCAACAGTGGTGGCTGAAAATGCTACAACTAGAAGGAAAATGCTTAGAGAAAGCAGATACGCATTAAATTCTGCAGCATACTATTGTGGACAGACTGCAATTGAAGGTTAAGCATAATTAATGACTCCTCTGAATACAGATACAGTTTTCTTACACACTGAGGGGGTTACTAATACACCTGTCTTTGAAATGTACTCTAAATTCTTGAAGTATTTGGCACTTAATTTTTATATCTTTTCTATGTTGCTTTGCCACTGCTTATTATCATATAAGATGCATAGCAAACTTACACGTTCCATTTAAAAGTTTCTTTTACCATGAGTTATGATTTTTAAGTTTTAAACAGATTGTCTGTTTAGGATTTATCCACTGTCCCATACAGAATAACATTATTGATTTAATTGGATTTGATTATTTGGATGGGGTGGCCTATTTTTTGTTTCTTATGGGGTTTTTTTTGTGCTTGCACCTCTAGATGAAATGAAATTTCAAAAATGCACTAAGATTTTCCAGCCTCGCAGATACTTAGGGCTCAGTACATTAAAATAAATACAATTGTACATTACTAATTGAGATTCAGGAAATGTAATAGAAATTATTAATCTTTAGGATCAGAAGTTCTCCTTCATGTGAGGACTGTGGTTTTCATGTATAATGAAAATTTAATGCCTTAAAGAACAGATATCTACGTTCCAACAAATATGATACCCTAAGTTAAATGTGGTTGTCAGTGGAGATTCTGCCAAAGGGAATTCTTCTGACAAATAAACCATAAGATTCTAATTAATGTAAAGCACAGCTTATGTAATTTTTTCCTCAGTCTTATTTTACTGGATTTTGGGGCTACATTTGTGAGGAAAATTGTTAAATTCTTCTAATTTTTTATGCCTCGTGTTTAGGCAGTGCTATTCCTGTTTTTATGGAAATACCACAGAGGGTCATATGCAGCAGTGAAAATCTGCTGCATCCATCAGTGTGGAATAAATGGTATACAAGACCAAATGGAAGTTTTCTGCGTAAAGATATTTCCCAGTTCTTGTTCTTCCTTGCTATAGTACTGAAGATGATGAAAAATCAGGCCAGAAAAAGAAATGTTAGGAATAAATGAAATTATTTTTAAAATGCCAGTCAATGAAATACAGTGGGAAGGTTTATGGTGAGGAGCAGAATTAAACATGTGGAAGAATCTAGAAAATCAAAATTTGTAAATAACTACAGCCTTGAGGCTTTTAATATGTCAGTCACTGGCCTCTACTGAGGGCAGCTGAAATGTTAACAGTTCTTTTTTTGGGTGGATGACATTTAAAATCTCAGGAACGAAAAACCTGCCTTTTTCATTTTAAGTAACTGTATACAAACATGTATTTATGAAATGTAATTTTTGATTGCCACCAAGAGAGACTCAGAAGTAGGCATAAATCAGTCCACAACTGTTACCTTCACTGTAAGTTACTTCTTTATTGCCTTTTATTCTGTAAATAAATAAATAAAATTTTTTAAAAAATCAGAATTCATGTTGTTTCTGTGTCTCCAGTAGCTGATCAGTAATAGTACAGGGGTAAAGGTAAGGTCAACAAAAGGTTTCTTGTGGAAATACCAGCCAGATCTCTGAGGTCTCATCATGTCTCTTGCAGAAATTTCATGGGAAAGCTGAGCCTATGAAACAAACCTCTTAAGTCTCTGGTCTTCAGACACGAGCTCCCATGTGCTGGAGCACAGATTCCAGTGCCAGGTTTAGGTGATGAGCGTCTTCCAGGCATTAAAGAGCCAAACCCTGCAGCACACAGCCCTGAGAGGGGAGCACGCCTTCTAGCAGGGCTCCTGTCACCGCTGGGTCCTGCCAAAGAGCACATTCCCCAGCTGCAGTGCCAGCACTGTGACCTTTCCTCTGCTCCTTGACCCTCACAGCAGATGCAGCTGGTCAGATAATCCCCGAGCCCACTGACCACCTGCATCTGATGGGTGGCATCCAAAAGTGGCAGGGAAGCCGCGGTGCAGAAATGTGCAATGCTGGTGGTGACAGGGTGTGACACAAAAGAGTGAGTCAGTGCATGAGACTTGACAGGTCTGCTTTAGAGAGCAGCTGGGGATTCACCAGATCCCACAGCACGGGGAGTGGGAAGGGAAGTGCTCTGTGTGCTGCCAATTTCCCCCCTCTTGGCAGAGCAATCCTTAGAAGTCTGTTTCTGCGTGCATAACTTACCAGCCTACCTAATGAGATCTGCACCACAGCTGAGGCTGTCTTGTAGATACTGTGGAAAGCAGTTTAGCCTAAGAGAACATGATTTTTAGCCTCTTCTCCATTTATTTCATAGAGAGCTCTTGTTAAGTGTTCAGGTTTTGAGTCAATGTTATCAAAGCTACATGTTTTGACAGGTTCTCTCCTGTGTGTGTGTGTATATGGAAAGGTTCTTCATGCACGTCCTAAGTTGAGAGATATAATTTGAACAGAGAAAATTATGGTTCATAAAGTGCTCTTGTTAGGTGACATGGCTATGCTTAGTCCACTGCAGGACAGCCTCCAGAGAGAAATGCATATTTCCATACAAATTACAGTATACTGCAGCCAAGAGATCAATTAGAATGTCTGCGACCAAGAACTCTCAAGTGTCTCCATTCACTCTGCCATTCAAACCAGACAGAAATGCGTTCAATTGGTGTAAAGAATTTGAACTCTTTCAGGGAATGTGCAGAGACTGCCACAAAGTGGCATTCTCCGCGGGGTGGGACTTGCAGATTCTGTGAGATCCAGCAGGGAATTTTAAGGGTTCTGTAACCTAACATTTTGTCTCCTGTTGTGAGAAAAATTGCAGGACCTGCTGAAATATTGTGGAAAGAATGAGGATTTTTCATTGGTCAGACACCAGGGACTATGCCAGCTCTCTGATGGGTTACAGTGGTCAGCCTGACCATCTTAAATCCACACTGTATTTCATTTGAAAAGAACTCAGAGCATTTTGCAAACTGTGCTGCAGACACAGCACCAGCATGTGAGGTGTTGAAATGCAGGTCTTGTGGAATGAAACATCACAGAAATAAAAGGTTGTAACAGTTTAACTATGTATCATAACAGTTCACAGGTCAAGATAGGAAATTCAGGTTTAAAAGACCTTGAAAAGGTAAAAGTGCCTATTTTCAGGGCAGCAGAGTATGACATTGTCTAGTCTTTTGATAAGTGCCTCATAATATTCATTTATCCAAAAGTTATCAAAAACTATGTTCAGCAGCTCAAAGTACCTACCTTTCATCAAGATGCACTAAGATCCCTCCCTCTGACTGGAACTGTAAAGTTCAGTTCTTACTCAAGTCCATGGAAAAGCTGCCATTGACTTCAGTAACACAACAACAGAATGCATTAGAAGACATGAAAGCTATCCTAGCTTTCACTTAATAAAAAGACTTACCAAATCAAATAATTGAAAAGAAATAGAATTTAAACATTAAAAATGGCTATAATAGTTATTTCTGCATAATATAGTAATATGGAAGTTGATAATGTAAAAAATAATTCATACTTTAAAAATGCATCATTCATCTACATTATAATTTTCTTTAAATATACCATTCCTATGTTTTCTTTTATTTGCATCACTGAATGGTTTGAAATATATTTGCTGTTTTAAGCAAAAAGGCTCCTCCCAGCTGTTAGTGAAGCTTTTTAAACAAGTCTAGCTTCTCCCATTTAAAAATATTCTTTTACTGTAGGAAAGATGTTAAACTTAAAAGAGAACTTTTATTCAAAGGCAGGATTTCTTTCCTTCATGATTCTTAAGGGTTTCCAAAGGCACAGGATTGATAGAGTAATTCTCATAAATTGTTGGGGAGGGCAGAGTGTGCAGGTATTTCCTTTGGAATTCAGAGATCCAAATCCTCTGACAAGCTTTTTATGTTGGTGCCTGTCGCAAAATTTCATAATATTTTACAGAAAATATTCTGAGTTGGAAGTAACCCACAAGGATCATCAAGTCCAGCTCTTAGGTAAATGGTCCCTACAGGGATTGAGCCCATAACCTTGGTTTTATCAGCGCCTGTTATCATGCTCTAACCACCTGAGCTCGTCTTTGGGATGTCCCTTCTGCTATCTGTTTAGAGAAGAGATCTTTTTAATGATTGTACGAGTGTCTGAGTGTCCAGTTTTGAACAGTCTTTTTCATAAAGGGATATGGGAGCTCTTTTCTGGTAGGAACTTTTCTTTTCTGGTAGGAACTGGCCCAGCTTCAATATTAAATATGTGTTTTCCGTGAGTTCAGCCTAAAACTCTGAGAAGCCATTTAGCAGATCAGACAACTGACCAGCTTTAAAATCTTCACCTTTCACTCCAGACCTCCCACGCTACAAAACCTCTTGAAATCTAAGGGTCGTTGTGTGATGATTTGCTTGGGGAAATCCAAGGAAGAGCAAGGGAGGGGCTGGGAGTGCAGGCGGTGGGAGAGCTCCCAGATGCCGGGAGCGCAGGGATGCGGGAGGGCAGGCATCCCCCGGAGCCCGGGAACACCCGGTGCGCCCAGGAGCGGGGAATGCCCTGTCCCTGGCTTCCTGCGCTCACCTGCCTCCCCTTACACCCATGTGCTGCTCCCGCTGCCGATTTTGGGCTGTTTGCCCTGGATCCGGGCTCCAGGGACACGGTCACTTCCCAAAGCCACAGGACGCCCTCCTCTGGATCGCCGTGTCCAGCGTCCTCGCACCCACCGGGACGGCGCAGGTGGGAAGGGTGGGTACAGGGAAAGACTTCTTTATAAACCCTCTGCTCTGGGACAGAACGGAAAATGATGTCACACAGTGTATGGCACAACATACTGAACAAGCTGTGGGATTTTCCAGTGGATCTGTCCTCCCAGTACGACAGCTAAGGGCTACTCTATAAAAAAAAAGAAAGTGAATATATAAAGGCATTGTAAATGTGTATGTTTATATATACATAACTGTATGCACATAAATGAGTTTTAAACGTTTGAATATAGAAGTGCCAGAAGGAAAGCAAATTTGACCTCTTATTAACTTCAGCTCAGAAAAATATCCAGGATGTCATGTAATTGTGGTAGTGACTGAGTCAGGAAGACCTTTTTCCATGGACATGTGATAACAAATACCTGGTATGAGCTTTGAATGCTATCTTCTCCAAGCAAGTTGTTTATTTGATAGTAACAACTGAGTGTCCCTTGGAGGTGCTGCCGCAATCCTTGTGAATAAAAATAAAGCCAGCCTGTGCAGTAACAGCTATGAGTGACAGCTGCTGACAGCCTTCCCTCTCAAAGTCAAATTCCTAAAAAATACCACATCAGAATATCATCAGTGTTCCTCAGAGCTCAATTTTAGGGCCATTTCTGTTCAATATACTTACCAATGATCTGGATGTAGAGAGTGGAATGCACCATGAGCAGATTTGCTGATGCCAAACTGGGAGGTGCCACTGACTCTCTTGAGGGACAAGAGAGGGATATTGATGGATTGGAGCATTGGGCAATGATTAATGGGATGAAATTTGACAATCTCAAATGCTGGATTCTGCACCTAGGATGGAGTAAAGTCAGCCAGGAATATAAACTGGGAGAGGAGTGGCAAGTTATTATTAGAAGACTGATCCAAATGGATTGAGGGAATGACTAGAAAGCCATTTGTTCTTTCTCAGTTTTAGAGAAGCAACTGAACGGATCAGTAAAGTTATGTGCGTGAAGGCGCATATAAAAAAAAGTAATTATTTAAATAACCCACAAATTTTGGATCAATTGAAGGAAATGGAAGGATGGCAGTGGTCTGGATTAGAAATAGCCCTCTCTTAAAGTAAAGCAAACAAAATACAATGCATTTTGAATAATGTTACTGAACATTTTTGACTCTTCTACTCCGAAGAGGGAATCACATTAATCGCTTAATTTAACAAAAATCTTTCAATAAATGCCCTGAAAGTATAAAGTTGGCACATTATTAGCATAATAGAAATTAAAACTAGGAAAGCTCTGGTGAAAACATCCCGATATTCCATCAGCTGCCGGTGTCAGCCTGAACCACACGATGGCAGTGCGCCGTTGGCTAAAGACAAGGACTGCTAAACTGGGCTGAACACCAACTTTGCTGAATGTACTTTTACCTAGGGTTACTGAAATTTTTGTCTTTTAGGCTCATCGAATCCTAATTGTAGCACCAGGAGAATTTTCCCAGGGATCTGGTTAAATATATCCACAAAGAAGCTCTTTGAAAAACAGCAGAAGCTTCTTTCCAATAAACCCTAAAGCATGAGAGTAACTTCAAGAAGTGGCAGCTTCTTCTTGTGACCTTGTGAACACTAGATCATCTTTGGATGCTAAATATAACTTCATGTTTCCCCTCCTGCTGGAGCCTATATTAAAACTGTTGTAAGATTTAGTGAGAATTAGATTAGTCTTATAATCAGGGGCAGCAAAGAAAGATCACAATTTCAATGTGTTTTGTCAGAGGCACCAGAGAATGGCTTTTGAAGGGCCATTTGCAAAAGTCGGGGTCAATGTGTGTGACTCCCTTCTAAAGTTGGGCACTCTGGTTTCAGAGGCCAGTGCCTCTCCTGAGGTGGAGAAAGAGGCAGCAATTAACTTACTGATGGGGAGAAATTGAGTGCCTGAGTGCTTGGAGTCTGATCTTTTCTTGGTGTCAATTAGTGGCAACTGCTAAACTGAGTGTTTCTTGGAAGCTAAGATTTTGTACACGACCTTTTGCCTTGGTGATTAACTGCCAAGTCAAATACTCTCTGCAATGGGCTTAGCTGTTCAAAGCACAAAAAAAAGGAGAGTGGGGAGAATGACACTGCAAAATTGCTCTGTCCCATTTATTTATTTGGCCTAAAATACTCTTATCCATAATCCTCAGCATAGTTTTAAAACAATTGCAAAATAGAGTATGCAAAGAGCGTGACACGGTTTTCAGTGGAAAATAACCTATCCCTCCCTCCTCTCACATTTGTTGAAATTTAACTTTCTTCCAATGTGTAATGAAGGAGTGTCACAGTGTGGTTTGATAGTTGAGTTCTGCTAGATTAGAGGCAAAGCAAACTCCAGAATTAGGACTTCTTCCCTTCCCTGAACGGAGGAAGGGAACGGAGGAAGTTGTGAATGGAGAAGTGTTTAGCCTAAGGCCGGATGAATCTTGGCTGTTACACAGATTGGTGAGAGGGGCTGTTTCTGAGGAAACCAAACTGGTCATTTTCGCTGAGATTTTCAAACGTGGGCAAAATGTTTGAGCTTTAAACTCTGCTGGGCTGTGCAGCCCAGCTTTTTTAGGAGCTGTAGAAAAATCCCAGCTCTGTGGGTTTACAGGCAATTGTGCAAACACAGCCATTAAGAAGAACTTGCACAGGTGCAGCCAGTATGTGCAGCACCTTACAGTGAACACGAGGTCTGATTTCCAGCCAGTGGGATACCAGCTGTGCAGCAGAGCAGGTCACAAAGTCCAGGAGCTGCTTGGGCCATGCCTTTCTTGAGAGTGCCTTGGGGACAGGCTGCAGCCTGGGTGGGCAGTTGACAACAGCCACCCACTCTATCTTCAAACTATTTCCTAGGTGACATCATCCGTTCATAACATCAGATTTAAAGTTTTAAAATGCTTTCTGGTATTTAGTATAAACAATTTTCATCCTTTTATCCCATTACAGTTTTTTTAACAGTAAAAAATTATCTCCCATTACTGTGAGTCTGACTCCATATTCCTCAATTTGTGTCGAAGGTTGGTTAACACTGGTTACACCCCCATTAGTGAGCTACTGCCTTCTGAAGGTAATTAAATATGTACTACCCAAGCACCTTAATAATTTTCACTCTTCTCTGAATCCCTTCCAATTTCCCATTAGGCTTTGTTACAGTCATAAAGATTAACAACAAAGATTTAATCCTGTTTCTCAATTTCCGAGTCATCTTAATGTAGCTCAAGACATAACATAGTTATCACAAAGAGAACAGCAGGTTCAGCAAGAGATTAAAAGAGCAGCATGATTCTGAATAAGCTGTAAACTTCTTTAGAAAAATAAAACTGAAGGGCCACTAGGAAAGGATTAAAGGAGCCATCTAGAGAAAACACCAGTGCTAATGTGTTTTATAGCACCACCAAAATGACATTAAGAATTTTCAACAAGCAAAATCTATGGGATAGTTAACAAGATATGCAAAACAAATATGTGATAAAATATGGACTTTTCAGTGATGATATTTCAGCAGAGATTTTCCAAAAGAAGTTGAGAATTTGGGGCTCTTCTGTCCTTTTGCTTCTGAAAATCTTTTCTACGTGAAAAGACAAGGAGCAATCGATGCAGTTCTTACATGATGTGTGTTTATGCACATATTTATGTATTGGATACCTGAGATATTTTGGGTCAGTTAGGGAAAGGAAAGGTCAGATTTGTCCCACTGATGTGCAGCTGGAAGCTGTTCACTACAATTGTTTGAGAGCTCCTTGCTCACTGACTCTGACTGTTCAGAGTTTGCAGATGGTAGAAGAGTTCAACACCTTTCATTTGGAATTCACTGTATGTACAGGATATTCAAATTATTCTTCCTGAAGCTTCCTTGCATTGTTTTCCTTGTGCACCATTGGGACACTGTTGCTTATCTAAAATGTAATCTTTCTGCATTTCCAGTGTCTGATTCTAGATATGCATCACCTTTCACAGTGCTGTAGGTCTAAAATGTAACACTGAGAATGGAACAGTGAACTGGCTTCAGGTTTACACTGCTGAAATTGCAAGCAGAACTTGACTGATTTCCTCCACAAAGTTAAGCTTGGATATCAGCTTGGCTGAAAGAAAAAGATCTCATCATAAAGCACAGATTAATCACCTGGAACAGTGTCTTTGGCTACTAAGAAAGCCCTGGCTCTGTGTGTTCTGGAGCTCCTGTTGTAACACATTTTTGGGCATATTTAATGCTGTGAATGGGGATGCCCAAATCAGATACAATGAGAATAACACTGAAAAGGCATTAGTATTTTTGTCAGTGTTTGAGTGCTTACAGATTTTGTAGAGAGAACTTAATGAAACCTCCAGGCTGCTTCATTTATGCCTGAGAAGAAAAGGTAACCTAAGGATACAAATTGCAAAATTGCAAAATTCAGGCCTTGGGACAAAGAGGGTTTGGTCTGAGCATTGTGGCTTTTGTGAAATGTAAGGGCATAGTCTGAAACTTATGCTCTCTCAGATCGGTTCAGATTTTTGTTCAGATTTTTGTTGATCTTGCATTTGGATTTTGTGTGTGGGTTTTTTTCTGTTTTTAGCATATGTCCAGTTCATTGCCAGTATGTTGGCAATTATGGTTTTGATTCTATGTTACATGTTTGGGTCTGGAGGGGCAAATCAAAGTGATGTTTATCCAGAAATGTTACTGGATTCAGGTTCCCTGTCAACCCAAAGATTATGTGTGTATGTTTTGCAGGGAGCTGATTTCCATTTTGTTCTTGCCTCAGTATGTTTAACATCCATTAGCTTTAAAGAGAGTCATGCAAGGGTGCTGAGGGGCAAAACAAGCACTGCACAAACAAAACAGATAATGGGACTGGATTTCTGAAGATGATATTGTGCCATTCTGAAGATGTCCTTGACTGTTCCAGAATGCTTAGATAGCAACAGCTGCCAGGAATGCTTTTATCATCCCTGTTTGCCGAAGAGTCTGCAACCTTTCCTTTCAGAGGTTGGCCTTACAGGGTTTTCTGTGCCTCCACCACCTCCTGAGGAGATTAGTGGAGTACCTGGTATCTGGAGTAACACACTGCAGTCTCTGGAAACTTTGACAGCTGTGGAAAGTGGCTGCTACCTTATTTAAAGAGAATGATTCAAGTATTCCAAGTCCTGAAGGATTTGGATCCAGCATGATTTTGAAGTAATCTGTCTGGATGACTTCAAACTGCAGAAGTTGATGTTAGAGTACAGGCTTAGAGGCTCATGTGCATCCTTTCCTTACTTTAAACCTTGAGGGAGCTGGATACAAGGATTTAGGAAACTTTGAGCCAATGGGCATGTGTTTGACTTGCATCTTGTGCAGCTTTTGATATTAAGCATATTATTTTTCTGTTCTCATGGATTTTCCTGCAGAAATGATTGTTTTCAGTAGGAAGGAGCAAGGAACCTCTACCGGGGAAACTCTGCAAAGAATTTAATTTGGGCCTTTTTTGCTGAGTTTTGTAGGTTTTTAGTTTAGTGGGGGTGGAATGCCTGCTGGTTTGTGGGGATGGCTGTCAGGCAAACAAGTCTGAAGTTGGAGTCTACCTGTTGGTTACCTGCAAACAAAGATACTGAGCAGAAATTCATCCCTCAATGGATTCATAGTATTGCATCTCTTTTCATGTTCAGGGTGGGTCTCTCACATTGACACTAACAAACTCTTCTGAATTCTCATTAGATTTTTTATTCTAGAGAGAATTTAGGTGATCTTCCCCTTAAAGATTTAAAATTTAAAATGCTTTCCAGGGTTATTGTTGTGATTTATTTACTGTGACAAGTGACATTACTTACATGAAGGTATTTAAAAGACCTCTTGCTGGGATAAAAAGAAATCCAGCTGGCTTCAACCTAGACCTTTAAAGGTATTTGAGCACTTCAGTCCCTGGCACTGCCTTTCTCCATGTCTCCAGTAAGCCTTGTAGCTAAAGCGAGTCCTCAGTTCCAGAATTCCCTCAGGGAATTTATAGGGAAGGGCTGGGTAACCCTGAGCAGCCCCAATATGTCAGCTGCATGGGGAGAAAATCTGACTGAACAAGACAGGAAAATCAAGAACTGAGATGAGAACTAAGATGGTCTTGGAGCAAGCAGACACTTCCATTTGGATTCCTAAACATGTGGGGATTTTCTAGAATTAGGGGCATGTCTAAATCATATTGTGTGAACACAATATGAACACACATTGTGAACACACACGGGTGTGTGAACAGGAGACATGAAGGAAGTGGTAGATATGCCTGCAGAATGCTGCTATTCCCTCAGCATGATTTGGAAAGGCCCTGAACCTGCGTGTCTTGATAGCAAGAGAAAGTTCAAGTCTTGTGCTAGAACACCAGACCAGCTGTTTGACAGGCACCTCTCTCCCCCACCATGGACATCTGGACAGCTTTTGTGTGCTCAGAGCATCTAAAAGGATCAGAAAGGCAATGAAAACACAGAAAGTCACACTTTCAAAATCCTGCTTCTGTTCCCGAGGCCTCAGCTGGAGCTGAAGCTGCAGGTAGCTTATTAGCTGTGCAGGAGTGTCAGCATCTGCCAGCTGGCAGTAATTCAGGTACCTACAGACTTAGAAATGTGTTACAGTAGCACTTGGGGACAGCAGTGGCCCCTGACTAGTGAACAAAGGGACCTAGGAAGAGGCCAGTCCATCACTCTTATCTGGTGGTCCTGCTCAGCTGTACCTGTTGAGAAGGGCCAGCCACACACAAAGAAACATTACAGTCAGGAGAGTCTATAAAGAGGAGACTTAGCAGTGGATTGAAAGGAATAATGATCGTAATTACTCATCCAAAATTCTATTTTTTCCTATAAACTTTACCACATTGACAGGAAATTATGGTATGTATCCACATAAAACCTGTTCACACATAACACACAAGATTTCATACGTAAGTACAACTGCTTCCCTTTTTTGTCTGTGATAACTGTTTGTATCCAGTCATTCAAGGTCCTTAAAATTGCAAATCCCTGTAGGAAGTCACAGATTTAAGAGCAGTACCTCAAGGCAAACTTAATTTTCTTTCCAGCAAAAATCCTTGTAATTGCTAACAGACTCCAAAATCTTGCAAACACGTGAGTACACAGAAATATCTACTACAGGGAAAGACACTTGTGCCAGTAAATTTGTCAAAGGACCTGGAAATGGAGATGACTTTACAGCTGGCTTTGAAAAGCAATTTTACAATTATCTCCTGTGATTTTCACAAAGGATTAGGTGCCTCTGTGGGTTTGAAAATCAAGACAGGCATCTAGCTATATCCAAGTACTCTAAATGATCTTTCTGGTGTTCAGCAGCTGCAGCTCAGAGGAAGCAGCAGTAAGTTTGGCTCTTTGAAAATTTAAAATTAACCATTCAGAATTAGTGAGCACTTCTGAACTATTGTTGCCCCAATCTTAAGTCTTGAGGGATACAGAACCCTCACAGCTCCCATGCAGTGCTATTGAAAAGGAGTTATAGATTCCTGTGAAAAACTGACTTTATAACCCCTTGTTTAAGTTACCTCAAGTGCAAAATTGAGATGATGAGAGTTAAGTGTATTGCTCTTGTATGGATTAGATATCCAGTATTGAATGGTTCCAAGAAGGAAAGAGTTATAGTTATAACTATAAAGAGTTATTTATGCCCACGTTCAGATTGCTTACGTGTCCATTGTCTGCATGATCTCTTTATAACTGGGAACACAGTTTTAAATTAACATAATTCCAGGCCCATTTATCTGCAGAAAGTGCCCCTCAGTGCTTGCAATGGTGAACAGGAAAATGTATTTGATACAAGCACCCTATTTTTCCCTGTAGCCATATACATTATTTCATGTCTTATTAACATAATCTATCTACAGCGAGGTTTATAGGCCTTGACAGATAGCACCTCGGGCGAGAAAAAGGATGACAGAGAAAATTTACTTTTACAAAGTCAGTCCTTCTGAATCTGTTTTTAGGCAGCTTGACACCAAAGGCTATAAACATCGTCTGGAATCTGAAACCTTTTCTGCAATGACCTTGTTTTCAAAAATACTATTCTTATCTCCTCATGCTTTTTCTTCTCCAGGCCATGACTCCTCACTGTAAATTCCTCACCGTGTGCTCCTTCTGTTTCTTCAGCAGTACTTCCATAGTTATTTTTTGTTTACTACCCATTTTTGTTTAAGTCATGCAATCTGAAGGCCTACTTTTATGCTAGCACCAGAATTATGTTGGTGAACCATTTGATATGATTTAAACTTGTCGTCTCTGACTGTTTCTTTTCCATTTCTTTGGAAGAAAGCTATTCCAGGAGGAGGACTGCTTCTGCATTGAGCACTGCACTAAATTATAATTTAATGGCAGTAGTTTTGTACATTTCAATTTAAAATTGCCCATTCTTTATATTAGTAAAAGAAGGTCACTACTTTCTAAATAACAGAGCAGTCATATGCAAGCTTAAGGCAAAGGATTGAAAATACAACTCAGCCAAAAATACAGTCCTTTGGAAATGAGATGTCAAATAGATTTGATGAGTATTTTTACATATATTTCACTATTTATAAATACTGTCAAGCATTTCTTTTTATAAGAAATGTTATGCTGCCATTCTAAACAAACCAAAGGCAGGTTCCTGTGGTGATGGCATTTTTATTGTGCCTGTACCCTGCCCATATGACAGATACTTTTTGCAGGTTTAAAGAAGCCCCTACATTTACTTTCATTGCCCTGTGTTTCAAAGCCAGGAGATCTTGGATGGACAAAGGTCATTTGAGGTGTGAATTCATTAATCTCAGTGCGTTTCCTCTGTCTGGGTTTCCAAAGGTCCTTCCTGAGATCTGCTGGGGTTGCAGGATTTTGAAAGTAATGCAGTCTCCTTTTCAGCATGACCTGTCCCTGTGTTTTAAAATCCGAATTCCTAATATGTAGCAGTCTTCTTAAAAAACCTGAATCCAAATTCTGTGACAGCCATTGTGGGGATGTACACACAGTTCCTGTGTAACAGCACAGGCAAAGGATGGGCTGGCTATAGAATATCTCCATTAAAAACATCAGCATATATTACACCCTCTATTATACAGTTCCCAGGCCCTAAGGCAGCTATCACCTAACCTGATTTAAAATTATTAACATTAAAAAATTAAAAAAAAAATCACTGGGAGATTTTCCATTTATTTTAAAAGACTTTGGATCCAGAGGAAAGAAGCTGTACGCTGTACCCAGGGTTTGTCCTCATGTCTCAAGTAAAAAAAGGCCTGCAGTGTTCTTGTGCTCAGTGAAAATCCTGGCTTTATAAGGCACACATGCATACACAGAGTAATAAAATAATAATCTATATCTTTTTCTAAATGGTAATCTTCACCAAGAAATAAAAAACAGATCTTTTATTGCAACTAATGGGGTTAATGTTATGGGATTCTTCTTTCATCAATTAAAAAGCAAATTAATATGATTTCATTATGTTTATTCAAGGAATGAAAGCATCATTTTCCTGGTAGTTAATTTTAAGAAAGTGATAACATTTAAACAAGCATTAGTTTTTCTCCTGAACAAATTCTTGGTTTATTGAATTACCAGACCTGAGCAGTTTAGTAATAATTTAGGCTAAACACTTAGAGGAATGTCAACAACATTCTTTTCTGCTGGAAAAAAAGATGAAAATAATAAATCATTATTGAAAATACCTCAAGCAAATCCAACCAATTTAATAGGAGGAAGGATGCTTCTTGTATTGTATGTGCCAGTTTAAAGATTTTGATGCAGTTTGCTGTAATTAAATGAGAGTGAAAAAATAAAGGACTTCTCCAACTCACAGCTTTATGCTTCACCAAAGCAAGATTTGAATCATGGTTTCTGGTTACAAGGACATTTTAAGGCAGTAGAGCTCTGCTATTTTTTTTTTTTAATTACTTAATTCTGAAGTCAGAGACAAATTGTATTGTATTGTTTACATTTGTGTAAATATAGGAAATGGCTTATTTTTGCTTCCATTTTTTATATGGCTGTTGTAATTAATTCAGTATTCACTTATAGAAGCCAGATTTTTGGATATTTCAGTGATGCTAATCTTGTAAGATGAACTACTTTTCTTAAAAATAGTCATGCCTTTGTTAGATGACTGTTGGATTGTTACTTATTATATAATTGGACTTTTTACTTACTTGCTACTACTCATGGCATTCCCTCATCTTTGCAGGAATACTACAACTTATTGATTCATAGCCTTTATTTTAGCATACTAGACTCCATGCTTAGAAATTGTGAAAAAAAAAATGGCATTGATGTCTTTCCCCAGGGAGATTTTAAAACAAGTGACAGAATGGCATAATCTTACGGAATTTGCTTGCCTTTAGTCATTAGGGAGGAAAGAAATTATCAGAGGTCTCATGCAACCTGTGGTGAGATAAATTAGACATTGAGTGGAAAACCTCACTTGGTTCATTTGGGATATTTGGGATATATTCCATTTATATGTGTATGCCCTCATTAAAGATTCCAAAAATAGAACTATGTGGCATTGAAAGAGAATGTGCAGAGAGGAGTAGCACATCAAGATTTTGAGAAAATGTCGGTGCTGCTCATGACACCATTCATTTCAGACATTTTAACCGAGGGTAAACAAATAACTTACAGTGGTGGGTGACTGATGATTTAACCTTCTAATTTTTACAAACATGTTACTTAGCAGAATTTTCTCAAATGTTTTGTAAGAACATACTTCAACCTAAGTATGCTAAAATATCTATCTCTACTATGTCTAGCACCATTTCTATTTTTCCTTCCTGTGTGTGATTTACTGTGCTATTTCTGCCCATGACTGAATAAATAGTACCATTTGATGTTCTAAATTTATTTTTCTACCAAATATTTTTTAAAAGAAGTTATGCTCTAAAAATATCCAACATCACTTATATCTGCAGATTTATATTTCATGAGCATTCCTAAGACATATCTTTGTAAAACATCTGTTGCAAGAGATTAGCCTTTCATTTTTGAATAATATTCTTAGAATTAAAATTCAAATTATAATATTCATATAGATGATGTTGATACATATGAAATGCTAAAGGTTGTAAAACCTATCAAAATATATTTAATATATTTTATATATATAAAATATGTTAAAAAATCAGTATTTACCAGGGACTTCTTAAAAGTGTCAGA
>VXAX01001186.1:601431-761251 GCA_013399835.1 Leptocoma aspasia | reverse complement strand
CGGGCGCCCTGCCCGGCGCCGGGGCGCTGCGGCGGGCGCGGCATCCCCGCCGGACGGGCCTTTGTGGCTCCGTCCTCCCCGCGGGTCGCGGTCTCTCCCTTTCCCAGCAGCGGCCAGAGGGAGGAGGGCTCGGACTGGAGCTCAGGAGCTGCTGCTGACATAGAGGCAGCACCCATGTATAGCGAGAAGCCTGATGCGCTGGAAAAGAAAGACCTGGCAGCCGGGTGGGAGAGACAGCGCTGCCTGGGCTGAGCGCCTGAGCATCCTGGCGCGGCCCCGGGGAGCGCACAGTAAGGTGTAGGGATGGGGGAAAGCCCCGCCGGTGCCGTTTTCCACGTTACGGGGGCCACATGTCTCCGATTCTGCAGACTTGACTCGAGCTGAACTGAATCTTGCTTTGCCTGAAACAAGGGTGCTGGGTTTGATCTGTTTGGGGTTACACTGTGCCCGATAAAAACACAGCCTTTACAGGACGGGGTGGTCTCTCCTTGTGTGGGAATGGAGCTGGGGGAGGGAAGAGGGTTCCTAGGATACAAATGATATGGGTGAATAACCCTAAGGGAAATGCAGACTCAGCCTGATTTCATTCGATCTGTCCATGCCTTCTTCCTCACTGTATGCGACATAAGGCTTGAGGAAACTGCAGTGCTGAGCCAACGGTGCTGGCAGAAATGTATGGGGAAACTTAAAAGGTTAAGTTAGATTACAGTAGGATTAGGGGAACATTTTGAATGACATACCTTTATTTCAGTGTAAGTGGAATAAGAGAGTCATAAAGTGTCCATTAAAAAACCCCAAGCTTAACCAGAAAACACTACTTAGAAACTAGTTGAATCTTCAAGATGCTCTACTGGGTTCTTCCCCCTCCCCACATCTAAATGTTCTCTCAGTGCTTCCTAAATTAAGTCTCTAGTGTCTGTTTGGTTTGAATAACCTGTAACAATTTTCTAGCATGCAGCTGACAAAGGGAAGAATAGACTTGACAGATTTATTTGTCTTTCAGATGACAGGGTATCACGTTTTGTTTTCTGCCAAGTTGCAAGGTTGGTGCAATGCAATACTGAAATGAAGTAACTTGTGACATAGGGAGAACCTGTGCAGGAGGAATTTGGTTAGAAGACAGAAGACCAGGTAGTAAAGCAATGATTTGTGATGTCAGAAATCTTTATGTTCTTTCCATGCACTGGAATGCGGAGGCTGTCAGAGGCAAAAAAGGCTTCAGGGATAAACTGTGATTTAGTGTGTTACATTGACAGTATTGGAGCTGCAGCCACTTCTTGCAGCACAGTACAATGCATAAAAGAAATGTCTGTATGTAAAATAGCTGAATGCTGTATGCAGTGCCTGCCCATCATCTTTATAGCTTCACTTAGCACAGCACTGCGGTATCTGCAGCTTGGTTAGTGAAATTGTTCATACCCAGGAGCTACTGCATGTAAAGCTTCTAATTATACTGGGTTTTGGCATCTTTAAAGCCTTTGGGTTGTAATTGGGTAATGCTGGTTGAGCTGACAAGTTTTCCTTTATGATAGGCACCCTGTGAGCTTTCAGACAATGTTTAGTTCATTCCCATGGGGACAGCAGTTGGTGCTCAGCAGATCTGCCCTGCTCTGTACCTGCAAAGTCTCCCCAAAGCTTCAGTCAGCTCTAGAGAGGCCCCAAGAGGTCTGTTCTGTCCAGAGGCATTTTCAGCTGATGCATTTCTGGGTAGAGGGGCTTTATCCTGGTCCACAGGGAATGACCAGAGTTTCTGTCAAATGCACCTGTCCCCAGGAGCTGGGAGAGGATTCTGCAGCCTTGGATGTCAGCTCAAGTTAGAGCAGCCTCTGGGAGGCCAGTTCTGTGCAGCAAGACCAGAGTGCTGCCTCAGCTATAAAAGACCTGATCCCTTCATCAACATGTCAGGGTTTAGGATATGTTTTGCTTTCTAACTGTGTCACTGGTGGTTGGGGTTATATCGGACTTGACTAGTGTCTCATCTTGTGTTTTTTTTCTGCCAAATGCTTCTTTTCTTGGTTGAGTTGATGTGACCTGCCATGGCCAACTTCTCCCACTTTCATGGCAATGCTGTTGAAATTTTTTAGGCCCCTTCTGGACATCATATCTACTATTGTAATTAACTCTGAATTTCTTTTCTTTTTTCCTTCTAAAGTTACAGATCTGTTCAAATATTTTAAAATTTCCAGTTACTTATTCTTCTAAGCTGTTCCAGGGGATTCATTCCTTTTTGCTCCCCTCTACTATGATTTCACCTGTTCTCTCTATAAATGCACAAAGCAGCCATCCCTTTCTTTAAAAATATTTAGAATGCAGTTTTTACTTTAAAACAATAATATTAAAAGATCCCATTGTGTCAGTTTTCTGTACCTGAATTGGTTCTGCCTTTTGACAATGTGTCAGATAGGATTTCACAAGTATTTGACTTCAAAGAGTGCACCATTTATGGTTTTAGAAACTTCTCCCCGTGGCTGTTTCAGTGTGTAGGTATTGTGATGAAGAAAATTGGCTTTTTTGGATATTTAAAAAAGCTGTGCTGGCTCCCAGTAAATGATAATGGAAAATGTGAAAGGAATAAAAAACAATGCACGCAAACAATGTTACTTTCGATTAGGAGAATGAGAACAGTCGTGACCTTAATTTGGTATGAAGTAACATGACCTTTTTGGGGAGTTTGCATCTGTTCCTTTTTTTTTATTTTCCTTAAATGAACTAGCTGTTGATATTTACGCAGCTTTAGTGAAATCTTCATCTATCCATGGAAGACTTCTTACATAATTACTCAGCTTTTGTGTGGCACTTGTCACATTTCCATTAGACAGCCTGGCTGGTTGAACACAAGGATGGGTGAAGCTCCAGGGTGCATCAGGTTGGTGTTTCTGCAGTGGTGGGAGAGGTGCCAGGAGGACTTGGACTCTGTTTCAGAGATGAGCTCTGAAGTCCATGGGCCGTGGCTGTAAATGGTACACTTGCTTCACAGATGTTCCACTGCAGAGTGTGCAGCTGTTTGGTGCTGTAGGGTCACAGATGTTGGTGTTGCACTGAGGGAATGCTGCTGCCAAGGCTGACCCTTGATGATCTGAAATGCCTGTGGCGGATCTGCAGGCTTCATCTTCCTCACTGTGACAAGTGTCCTGGCTCCTGGGTCATTAAATCCAGTCTTCCTTTTCTCAGTGACCAGGCCCATTTTTGATCTTGAAAGAACATTCCATAGCTCTCAATATTCAAAATGTGTCAGCTCTGGCCCATGTGCTGTGCTGTTAAGAATCATAATGATATGCATTTCAATTAAACAAATGCAAGTTTAAAATTTTGCTATAACTGCTATTAAAACAGTGACTTTGCAGTGTTTTAAAATCAGTATGGTAGCGGTGATCTGTGTCAGTAATCAGTATTAAAACAGGAAATTGCTTCAAAGGCTGTCTCAGAGGGATTTGAGAAACATTTTCATGTAAATGAAGAGGAAAATGCACTCAGTTCTAAGAAGCAAGCAAATAAATAAATGAAACTCCTCAGTATATGATGGCCAGAAAGCCTAGAATGCCTTTGTTCTTCGCTCGGGGCTGCAGGAGGGTGTGCCAAGGACACCAGAGTGGCTTTGTGAGCTGTGTGCTCCCTGGCCCTGGTTCCGTGCTCCCCACTCCCCTGGGAGTCGCTGGGTGCTCCCTGGCCCAGATCAGGAGCTCTGTTGTTATAGATTTGCAGGCTCTGGGCACATGGATCAGTTCCAAGGGCACCTAAATTTGCAAGAATGGGAGACCTGGAGTGGATTTTGCTTTTAGCTTTTAACTCAACACTCTCAGGCTGTGCTCTGCAGATGCAGTTTCTGAGGAACACTGAGAGAGATTTCTAGTAATCATTACCAGTTGGAGTCCAGAAAAGTGTGGATGTAAATGTAGTTGAGTAATAGCAATTCCATGTCATCTGAGGGAGTTAATCCACATTCTCTCTCTGAAGAAAATCAGTTCCTGTTGCAGGAGCTTGTCCAACCTGCACTAGTTTCCTTGGGGAAGGAAGCAGAGATAAATTATTCTCCCTCTGCTGCTTCCTTCTCCCAGAGGGAATGATCTGGGAACACAACTTCAGTTTGTCCATTTCTGGATACATCCCTAGTTCTCAGTGCTATTCAGGACTCTAGAGTTGAAGCAGTTTCTCTCAAAGGGTTTTGGAGTCCTGATGTCCACCTGTCCCTATGAGGTTCTGTGCATTTTTGTATCCATGCTTTCTTTTTTTTTTTCTGTTCCCTGTGAGGTTGGAAGACTGAATATTTGGGTGTCTCTTTCCTCATTACAGGGATTGAGGTATTTTTATTTCTCAAGAGATAATAACACCATTAAAATAACAGTTCTTCAGTGCATCATTGCCTCCTCCTTTTGTCACTGTTTGGGAAATATGACCATTTGGTGGGTTTCATCATCATTTGAGGACTCTTGATGCCTTCTCCATGGTTAAAGATCAAAATACCCATGGTTAGACTGGGCTTTCTGGCAACTAGTCCCATTCCCTGATGCCAAACAGATCCAACAAATTTAACATCTATTTCTCAAGTTTCCATGGATACCTGAGTAGAGCGCTCGCAGTAATCAGAACGGCAGGGCATGCCATTTACAAAAGCTTTCAGTATTGTCACTATGGAAGTGCTGCATTCAAAAATCAACCTTTTGTAGGAGCTCTCTTGCTTACTCAGCTACGCTCCTGTTATGATTTTAGCCACAGGAACTCCTTTGAAGGTTGTACCAGGGGCTTGTCACCGTGACAGTGTAAATTTGCAGTTGGTTTTCTGGCTGGTCACTGTGGATGCACTGTCATGGCACTTGAACCTAACCCTGATGGGTGCTAGTATAGAAACCTCTGGAACTGGATTTTGTGGTCTACTCTACAAATACTAATCAGGTAATGTCTTCTTTTCTCATAAGGTATTTTTTCTTTAAGCTTTTCTTTAAGCCCGGTAACTATGTGTTTTCAAGACCATCAAATAAAAAGAAAGAAAATCTGGTTTTTGATGTAGCAATGAAATATTTCTCAGAAGCTAAATCAATAGCCATAGACTATGGTTTCATAGATGACTTTGCAAATGACTTTTCAAATATGATACCAATATTTAATGTTTTGTCACAGTTACTATTCTTTTATTTTTCCATCTTTGAACAAAATTGGGTTTAATAGCCTTGAAGAATATGAAGGGATTTATATACAGCATCACTCATCCTGACTACTATAAGTAATGGCTATTCTACTTTGGCTTTTCTTTTTACCCTGCCCTCTGCTTATCCTTTATTTTTTTCCTGTGAATTGATGAGAGTGGTTGGTTTTTTCTTGTCAAGACTCTATAGATGTGTGAATCATGTTAAGCCTTCCAGAAGATTGTCAAAATGAAGACAAACATATTCAAATTTTTTCCCCAATTCATGTTTTAAGAAAAAGGTGTCACTACATTCATCCAGCTTGATGCATTGCGAGATACTGTTTGAATCTAGGAATGGTTGAAAACTAAATAACCTTTTTACCTTCTAAGCAAACAAATCTCCCCAAAATGTTCTTACTCCTGTGTGCTGGATACACAATCTGAGAAGCTGAACAGTGATTCTTTGAATATCTTGATTGAGAAAGGTAGGATTGCATTCTTTTCAGGATACAATTGCATCTTGAGGTGGTTCTTAAATAGAAACTTGTAGTAAAACAGGGGTTTATGCCTGTTATATTTTGATCTTGTTTTTTAAAGAGAAAAAGCAGTGAACCAGTCCAGTTGAGCTGGGAA
Source organism: Leptocoma aspasia (assembly GCA_013399835.1). Lineage (NCBI taxonomy): Eukaryota > Metazoa > Chordata > Aves > Passeriformes > Nectariniidae > Leptocoma > Leptocoma aspasia. The sequence goes on along the minus strand of VXAX01001186.1, from coordinate 755,496 downwards.
ATAGTGTTTCTCTCAAAGAGAGTGATTAACATCACAAATGTTCTGTTTTGTGAGTATGATCCTGGGAGTTAGAGCATAATCTTAGTAGTACCATTCCTGACAACCTTGCAGTGAGCCAGGTAGAGGAGGTAGATGAGGACAGACAGGATGAGGAAGGAAAAGCAGCAGGAAGTCTTTTCCAGGAAGGTATCTTTTCACAGAACCTAAGTTCTGTATATCTTGTGTTCTGTTTTCTGCTCCTTACGTGTTCCTGGAAGCAGGAAGGGGGGAGGTGAGAGATACAAGCAGACAGTGCTTGCTCAGAGGCAAATAGTGCAAGGAGGTGTGAAGGAAGCAAGTCCAAAGAAGAGCTTGTTGAAGGAAGAGAAGTTTAGTTACCGTGCACTGCAGGTGTCTCTTACAGAACTCTGCTGGGGAATATTCAGGGAGATCACAGACAATTGTCTTTTACCACTCTGAGCTGCCAAATCTGTTGTTGACCCACCTTTATCACAACATATACCCTGCCTTTTGCAGCAGGTAAACCAGGATCAGAGTTGTCTCTCCTGGCAGGAGTGCATGGCTATGGAAGAGCTGGAATGTGGGAAGAGAGGGATCACTGCAGGGCACTGCTGGTGAGTTCCCCTAACCCCAGGCTCCGGGGCATGAGCAGGTTTTGAGCACACAGGAATCACATCAGGGGATGGGGAAGGAAATGGGAGGGAAAAGGGAGCTGGCTGATCACAGAAGCTGGAAAACTCTCAGGTCATTCAGGGTGGAGCTGGATTTGAGACCTTACAGTGCAGATGGTGAAAGGGTTTGAGTTGAAGGCAGCTTAAGGGCAGACTTAGCTGTTGGTGAGGATCTGCTGGGGCATTACAGACCCAGTGTGCAGGGAACAGTGATTGCTCAGCTTCAGTCCATCTTACCAAGCATTAGTGAGGTCAGATCAAGTGTAGGTAAAGTAGTTTAGCCTATGTCCTGTCAAATAGAGGAGAAGTGAACATAACCCGTGTGGCATTTTCAGAAGGTTATTGCGAGTTCTTGCATGTTTCTTTCATCTCAAATTAAGTTCACAGAAAATTGGTGGCATATTTTGGTCTCCCTTTGCTGCTGAGGCTCAGGAAAATGAATATTATCCACAGAGTGAGTGATGGGATGAAACTGGGGCTGGTTTTTGATACTCTTAACAATAATGGTAAAATCTTAAAATTACCATAGAAAGCATTCATAGTGTAGAAAAAATGTAATTCCTCTAGTCAAAGCATAATCGTGATGGGAGACAACATAAAAGCAATAAATGGAAAAGGTCAAAGTTGTAATGACAAACATGTCTTATTTTTAGAATTCTATGCAAAGTATTGGGAGTTGGTTTTTTTTTTTTTTTTACTTAGGAAATCCTTGTGCTCTAATTGGCATCAGTGCAATGAATTCCAGTTCTTTGGGGACCAGATATTATGAAAGGGTATCAGGAAACTTGGATTTGTATCAGAGATTAGCTATGGCTGTATTCATGGAAGAGAAGTGTATTGCAGTCTTCAGCAAACCAGCTGGATGCCTACTGGCATTTTAAAACAAAGAACTCTAATTCCATTGATGGTCATAACAGTAGTGCCATTAGTTTCAGTAGAAACAGAAGGTTCTTCTGATATAAAATATGGGATCTTTTTATTATGCATAAGAATAGTTTAAGATTTTTTTTTTGTATTTGCTTCTCTCAATCTCTTTTTTTATTGGTCTGTAATTGTTTTAAAAGGCTGTCTTTGTATTTACAGTAAAATGCTCTAGGTTGTCACGTTACATTTGGAAGCTCTGACATTTTGTGCTTAATGCAAAGGAATATCTCAGCAATAGAAAAAGCTGAATAAGGTTTTCTTCATCCGTGCAGCAGTTGCCAGCTAATAGCAATACAGTGAACCCTTTTCTTGAGCAAACAGGTTTGCTTGTGTCAAAATTACTTTGATGCTCCAAAAGTTATAATCTTTAGAATGAAAAATAATGGGTTTATTCCATTCTTTGGTTGCCTGATGGCTATTCTATATCCATGTTTGGTTCAGCACATCGCTCTTTTTCCTTTTTTTCCCCCCTTCTTTTTTTTTCCTAAATTTTAAATCCAGATATACTGCCTGAATGGGAAATAAATCCCTGCTAAGATTCCCATGTAAATGGGAAATCTTGGCTAAGATTTTGGAATTACCAGCAACCTGACTGAGAGCAGAGCAGTGTGTATACACATAGCAACAGTCACCTTTGCCACATGCTGGATGGCTGGAAATTCCAGAAAAATGGCCATGAGATACATGCAAGTGTCTGATTTGTGACATATTCAGTGTGTTCGTGGTGGATTCAGTTAACATGGATTTATTGGAGCCACAAAGATCAGCTGCAGTAGTGACATTTTTAGTAGGTCTAATGCATCCCAACTTCCCCTGTGCACCTGGTTCATCAGCCTACAAATAGCTGAGTGCTTGGATGATTTGGCATTTGGAACAGTGGATGTTCATTATACAAATCAGAAAGAGTTACTGCAGCTTTCCCTTTGAGCCAAGGTGGTGTTCTGCAGCCATTCTCAGCTGGGAGTTTGGGAGAGCCTGGAAAAGGCTGTGCTGGGACCCACTGGTGTCTTTATTGTGAAAGCACTTACTAAAATACTGGAACCATGATCTGAAATGGGGAATGGTATTGATCCTGTTGTGGATTCAGAAAATTGTGGGAAGAGTTTGTGTTGGGTTTGTGGCCACTCTGTCAGGATAGAAATATAAATTAACTTGTGTTGATTGGGATATAACATAGACATTGGTGTTCAGGCATGTTCTTACAGAGGTGATATTGTAGTGATGCCCCTTTGCTTGTTCTTTGATTTGTGAAATGGCTGTGGGAGAGAGATCCAGTCACGTGGGAGTGAGGTCTGAGAAGGTTTGGAAAGTGCAACTTCTCTGCTGCAGCCTTTGCTTTTGTAGCCATTGCTCTAAAGTAGTGCAGAATGTGCCTGAAATGGTTTCTGATGGCAGACTTGGGGCTTGAATCCTTATTTCTTCTTTTTTAAAAAGTTGTTTCTTTTCCATACACAGAACTGGTGACGTGAGGCACATTCAGAAATGTCCCCCCTTCCCTGGTGTGACAGCATTTCTGGGCATTATGCTGCAAAGCCCCACTCCCTGAATCCCAGGTTCCTGATTTACTTGTCCTGCTAAACTCTACCTGGTGACAAAGCCCACTTTAGTTTATCCATTGTTTATGGCACCTGGGTTGCAGGGAACCTTCTGTTAGACAGAATCCACTGCTCTGGCATCTGCTTCACTGGGGAAAAGGTTCCATAATATGTGAAGCAGAACATTTTACTGATGCTTTATGTAGCTGAATTATATACAGATGAAATATTTAATAGAAAAGAGAAGATTTTGTGTGGCTGCTGAATTGTTTTTTTTGTTTGAATACCACCTTAGTGGCTTGTGACTGGGAGGTCCAGCAGTCACCCTTCTTTAAGCTGCTGGGTTGAAACTGATTATCTGGGACTGTATTGGTCCATGTCTGGCTTTTTTAGTAGTTCCCTAAAGTTCATTTATCCAGTCCTGAATAGGAATGTGTGGCAGGGGCTCTCAAATATTCAGAACAGACTGATGGTCTTCCAGCTGGCATTAACTTTCTAATTAAATAATGAGCTTGGTCCTGCTCTCCAGATCTATCAGAAAATCAGATTCAGCTGAACACGCAATCAGTGAAATATCCACACTGCATCAGCAAAGTTTTTATAAATGTTCTGGACTTTGCTTTTAGTCTGCATTCTTTGACACTTAAAGGTTAATCCTTCATTGCATTTTGTCAAAATCTACAATGTTGCTGATCATTTACTAAAAAACCAGAAAGAGCTAAACAGATAGGCATTGCAGGAAACCATAGAAAATAAATTCTTCCATCTATTTAGATGAAAAGAAGGATGAATTTAAATTAAATCTGCTAAACCAGTAATTGAAGCTAATGTGATAATGGACATGATTTCATTATTAATACAATATCTTCTGGTCTCATAATTTTACCAATTCTGTAATGGTTTGGGAATCTGCCTGAAATGGGAGCCTTCACTATTTTCCCTTCAACTTCTGATTACCTTAAAAATGTACAAGGTGTTCTTTGGCAATTGCTTAGGTTAGGACTAAAGTCAGATAGATTCTAATGTGTTCAAATTTAGTCTATACACATTTATGGAAATTACTCCAACCATATTCCAGGTTAATATTCATATCAGAAGTAAATATAAGAATTTTTATTCAAGAAGTTTGCATCATATTTAGAAAAAGATTATTTTAAATGCTGTTTTGTTTGAGGACTTATTTAATTTGGATTCTAAATCAGATTCCTCAATTTGATTTGGTGTGTAAATTGGCAAGAATTTAAGTGTTTATTTAATGCATACTGTTTTGCTGTGTTTTTGTCATAGCATGTAGTTTGACAAAGATAAAGATCCTTAGTAAACATGGAGATAAAGCTGGAACTTGAGCTATGTAGAACATTACTTGATTATGGTTTTTTGTTGCAGAAGCCATAATAAGTCATTCTAAGTCATTCTGCTTTTAAAAACTGTTCCAAATACCCTGATCCTATCCAGGACAGTCTAGGCATCATTTTTCAGTTTTGTGATTGCAAATCAGGTTCCTTGCAACCCTGTTCCCATTCTCTGGCTTGGAACAGATGCTTCTGTTTCTGTCAGATCAACCAATCACAATGCTTTAGAGATAAGGGATTTTTAAGTATCCTGGAATATCCATGCATTTACTGCTCTTCAGAACACAGCTGTAGAAATTGTTACACATGCAGTTTTTTTCACCACAGAAACACTAACTCAACAAAATATGGAAGCTCCCACATAGAGATATTTTAACACCTTGCAGTTCAGATGGGGTAGATGCTATAATGTTGCAAATATCCTAATATCATTTGCTTTTAACAGTCATTCACTACCTGTTGAAAAGTTTTGGCATTAGATCCAGGGTGCCTTATAGAATTATGTTATTTAGCTGGGTATTTGCAGGAGCAGCCGTGAATGCAGTGCAGGATGGTCATGGGTTTGGAAGGGTTTTTTAATTAATTAACTTGAATCAATTCTTGGTAGGACACCACCCAGGTTAGTGGTTTCATTGGATGGTTTCATTGGATTGCTCTGGATATTTATTCACTGCTCTCTGAGATACAAGAATGTGTATCCTGTCACACAGAATTTTCTGAGTTGCACGCAGAGATATAAATAACTTTTCAAGCCTGATAGCTGAAGACAGGTTGGAAAATGCGTCTTAGAAACACAGAATAGCTTGGGGGGTTGGAAAGAACCTTAAAGATCATCTTGTTTCAACCCCCTGCCATGGGCAGGGACACTTCCACTAGACCAGGTTGCTCCAAGCCCCATCCAGCCTGGCACTGAGCACTTGCAGGGATGGGGCAGCCACAGCTTCTCTGGACAACCTGTGCCAGGGCATCTCCACTGTCACAGTAAAGAATTTCATCCTGATTTCTAATGGAAATCTACCCTTTTTCATTTTAAATCCCTTACTCTTTGTCCTGTCATTACATGCCCTTGTAAAATGTCCCTCTCTGACTCTTTTGTAGGCCCCCTTTAGGTACTGGAAGGTGCTCTAAGGTCTCCCTGGAGCCTTCTCTCCCAGCCTGTCTCCACAGCAGAGGTCTCCAGCCCTGGGATCATCTCTGTGGCCTCCTCTGGGCCTGCTCCAGCACATCTCTGAAACATGAGTGCCGAAACAGGTAACCTAAAGAATTAGTGGCAGTGTGAAAACACTGAAAACACATGGTTTGATGTCTACATTGTCTTCAAATCAGCATCCTAAGTGTGGATAAAGTGCCAGTTTCCAAAGGTGTTGTGTCAGTGTTGCAGTATCCTGGTCTGCTCGGGAAGTACTGGTTCAGGAATTACAGCAGGATGCAAGGAATAGAATTTGTTAGTTATTTAATTTTTTTTTCTGTGTTGAAATACTGTTCTTCAATTCTAAAATACATAGTATGTTGCTGGTGCAAAAATTAAGAGGTAAAAATTGCACAAAGGAGGCTGATAACAGCATCTGTTCCAAAGATGTCTCATTGAACTGAGCAGATCCTGTGCTTGTCACATTTGGCCTATGACTTTTTGTACTTCACTGCAAGAGGAGTGACTTAATATATTCCTGGAGAACTTGTGTAGAAAATGCAAATACTGTGCTTCTGCAAATACTTCTGCAAATCAGGCTGAACATGCATGTTATAACTTCAACAAATAAATGAAGTTTCAAGAGCAATATTAAGATTTGGAGGAAGATTTTTTTTTTTCTGCAGACGAATTATCTCATACTTGCCCACTGCAGGGTTTTTGAATCTTCCCTGGGAAACAACACATATTTGATTAGCATTCTTCCCTATGTAATTCTAAGGTCTTGGAGAGCAGCTCCAGTGTCATCTTGGAGTGATGCTCTGAATTGTCAGTCATGTCTAGGAATTGCATGCTGTGAATAAATGTGTGATGCATCCAATTAGGTGATAAAAATACACTGAAATGTATTATTTATTATTTAATTATTACTGTTACTTTTCAGAGGCCTATTACATCATTCTGCTTTACATCTAATTATAGCTTGTATTCTGTGGAAGAGAATTCAGTAAGCACTTAGGGCTTAAGTTTTGGAACAGAGGGGTATGAACACAGGATGATTGGTACCTTTTCTACATTCTATTTTGATAAACTATTGCATTCTTCATAAGAGTACAGATTATATATAAATCCATCAAAGCCATCAGTGTTTAATTATTTTAAGCCATTTCCTTTTCTATCATCAACGATGTAAGTAAAAGAATGGCAAATAAAAATAGTGCATTACAGTATTTATCACTCATTTGGTCTGTGCCTTTAAATGAAGTTCTAGTATTGTATGCCGGGTAGAAATATTTCTTTGATGACTTGTTAATAATGCTTTCCTTTTTCCCAGCTGGATTCTGTCCTGCAGTAGTATTAACAGCTGCAGGATGTTCCAGTGCAGTGTGTAGTGAAGGATAAAAACAGAGACAGTATTGGGAAAGTTTCAGAATAAAGGCTCAGGATGGAGGAATTGCAGCTTACTCTTCCTGCTTTCTCCAATTGCTCTCAACTCCTCCTTTTCTTGTAAATGGGTCTGTCTTTTTGGATCTCACAGCTTGTGTTTAGTTTCTGCATTCATACATTCAGATCCTAGGCAGTGTGTGGTGCTCAAGCTGCTTGTACCAACTATGATTTTTGAATGTATTTCAGAAGACTTTTAAGATTGTACATGACTATGTAATAAAAGAATGGTAATAGTCATGAAGGTCAGACAGACATTTTAAAACTGAAACAGCAGTTGTGTCTTAGCACGTTTTAAAGGCAAAATGTGTTTTAGATGGCAGCTGTGGAATTTGCTTTGTGTTTTAGCAGATTCTTTACAACTGGAAAACCGTTTAGCAGTATGCAAAGTAACTGTTGTACCTACTCATTCTGCTTGCTGACACTGATGGGTGTTTGTTTCCTTTTAGATGCAGTTTCCACATCTGCCTACTCATCACCAGCCAAAAGTTTGGGAGACCCTGGAATAACTCCACTGTCTCCATCACACATTGTGGTAAGAAATGCACTCTTAACTAAAACAGTTTTTACTATATACACTATAGTTTTTACTATATTTATATTTATATACTGCATGCTTACATTACCTTCTCCTGCCTGTTTAGTGGGACATAATTTCTTTGGAGTTGTCATTTCCTCCATACTGATCCCCTTTATGCTATCCATAGTATTAAGTGAGGTTTTGGTCACACTGGAGTTGTTGACAGAGCTCTGATTCCTTTCACTGGGCTCCTGGTTTTGCTGTTTTCATTTACTAAACTCATAGACTTGCTCCTGCATATTTTTGTATCAAACACAGGGGCTTCTTGATCCTCAGGGTTCCCAAGGTCTGTCCGTGTCTTTATCACTGATTTGTTTAGGCAGCCCCTGAAAATTCTTCTTCCTTTCAGAAAAAAAAGGTATATATATGGTACTCAACAGTAAAACCTAAATTCTCAGAGAAAAGAATCTGCTCTGAGAGAGAGGTAGAAGCTTAACATAGAACTAACTGGTTTTATTTCTTAAAGAAAATAGCCACTTCTGTAAGCTTTTAGAGCCAAGAGCATGTCCCATAGTTAATATGTTTTAATCTCTTGTACATCATGCTAATTTTGTTGATAAACTCCTATTAAAACTAACTCCCACCTGTTTTTAAGATCACCTGTATGATTTGTAACACAGTACATGCACAATGTATTTCGTGTTATTGCAAGGGATTATGTTCAGAACACATTTTTATCCTTGTCAGCCTTTTGAATGGTAATAGTATTTCGTGTTCATACTTATGATATAGTTAACTCCTAAAACCACCAAGTCCCAAATATATCACACTGCTGGAAAAATTCTTCAGTTGATCAGTTTATGAAAAAAAACCAACAAAAATCAGCCCCAAACCCATAAGTTGTAATAATACAGGATAAGAAGTATTCCAAAAAATGAGTATGAAGGAAGCTTTGAATAGAAAATGATGTATAAAAGGCTCCAGCATATATGTTGAGTCATGTATTGAATTTCCAGTTCCATTGGAATGTGCAGCTTTCTGATCAACTTCGGTCACAAAGGCAAATTTTGGGAAGTCCTCATTTTCACTGAAGAGATATGCAGGTCTTCTGGCAGGTTACAGTGATTCTGATCAGTGACTCTGTGTCTGTTTTGCTGTTTAACAGAAGGACTCTGATGCAGACAATGCTGTAGAACAGTTATTTCTTGTTGTTGTGGCTATTGATTTTGGCACAACATCCAGTGGCTACGCCTACAGCTTCACCAAGGAGCCAGAATGTATTCATGTAATGAGGTAAGGGCTGCAATGCAGCATTTAGTTTGTGGCTGTGATAACATGGGTTGCCTGCAGTAGCCATAGATATTTTCTACGGGAGTGTCTGGATTTGTCTGGCATTACCACAGTGTGCAGATTTCTCATGGTTATGACTTTTTGTTGCATCTCATTGTATTCTGATTTGCTTTAGTAGTCAGTAGGAGCACATCCCCCTCTCTTATTTTGCTGAGTTTGCAAGGTGACAGAGTAAAAGGAGGAATCTGAGTATTCAGAATTGTTCAGGGGGCCGAGTTAATAATTAAGCCAGGATGCCCTTATCTCAGAGGCTGATTTTCCAAGGGTCATGGCATCCAGGAGCTGCCCATCCCCTGGAATCCCACTGTGTATATTGGGTGTACAACATCCGGTTACTTGCACTGGGAGTTTGTGTGGCTGATGTAAGCTTTGTGGTATAAAATCTGAATCAGATCTATGATAATGATCCATTTATATTGGGAAATAAGCAATCAAAAAGCATGAATGTGAATGAAAAGAATGAAAATGAAGGTTTGATGTGAAATCTGTCTGTGTTATATGTATGTAAAGGACAGACTTTAGATGCTGTGATGTAAGGAGTTTTTATTTCTTGATTAAATCAGCACAATATATGTCTATGCAATCACAAATGCAAAAACTGTTATGACAGCTACCTGAAAGTTTTGCCCTACAAACCATTGTTATCATATTTTATAGTCTTTTTTAAAAAAGTTACTTAAGCTTAAAACATACTTAATTCTTATTATAGTATATTAAAATGACTATATTGTAATGAGAGGAAGATATAGATAATTCTAGACCTAAAAAAACATATATGAAAAGCTCAACCATAGATGTTCTTCTAAACAATGCTGCTGTTGCAGAAGTAGGTACTGTGCTGTAATGCTGAGAACAAAAGGTCTGAAAGCCTAATTTGCTGCAGTCCAGTGTGATATACTGCATTTTTTTCTGAGCAAAGGTGGTAGCTGAATGCAGCTCCGTAAATCTCAGCAGACACTATTGATTGTGCAGTCAGCCTGCATGGTTGGTTTGTGTATGGCTGCAAACTAATGCAGCTGAGGGATTTAAAATACTGACTAAAGGAAAGTAAATTTAGAAATGGTATTCTGCCATCCAGTTGCAAAGATATCTGCCATTTGCAGGATGGACAAGTAATGCTTTCCAGGGCTTTCCTGCATTTCAGCCATCCCTAGTTCTCTGAGCAGCAGAGGAAGGTGCACGAGGCTGAAGTCAGAGGGCACACCCTGTGTTGCTCTCAGACAGCTCTCAGGGTGGGCAGGTTGCAACCCATGTTTATCAATTCCTGTTCTCATTGGCAGCAAGTAATTAATTAAAGTTCTTAAAGAAGTTGGATGGAATGAGGGAAAACATCTCTGAAGGTGTATCTGAGCAAGCCTAAATAGTGTTTAGAGCAACTCTGTGGTTCCTATAAATGCTGGAGATTTTACTGTGAGGAATCACTGCTGTTTCTGGGGAAGTCCTTGAAGTGCCTTGGACTCGAGTTTTACTTTAGGACCTGGTTTTGCTGCTGGATTCACAATGCAGATTAGAGTCTCCTTCCCTGGGGAAATCCCTTCTCCTTGCCAGGCTTCCTGCTGTCAGTCACTGGGACATTAAAATCCAGGTGCTGCGAATATATTCCAAATCTCAATTGACATTTTACTACTTGTGGTTCAAAACATGACATTTTCCTCCTTATGCAATAATGGCAGCATGATTGTGATTTCAGAGCTATGTAGCTATGATATGAGATACTGATGTTGAAAGAAATTAAATAAATTACTTCATTTATTTCCAACCAGAGGGGACGAATTTTTTTTTTTGAGGGGGGTGTATTCNATGTATATTTTTTATCTATATTTATATATTAATACTCATGAAATAATTAAATTCTATTAAAAGAAGGGTATATTTATTAAGGTAAGTGTTCAGTAGTTCAGAAGGTATTCAGGGGCTCAAATGCTGTATATAATGAGGCTTACATGTAGGATAACTTACAAATATTTCAGCAGAGTAAATGTAACTTCCCCCTGGCACTCGGGAATGTTTACATTAAAATAAAGCACATCAGTGATGCATGGTCCTCTCTACTTCCTAACATTTTTTCCACCTTCCCTCCTTAGTGTTGATCCTTTCCAGATACTTAGATTTCTGACTGCCTTTTAACAAAGCTGCTTTTCTCTCAAAGGGTAAGATGGGTTTATTTAGAAGGTCCTACTTTGGAAAAGTTTAGCACCAGGTTTGAGTGTAGTGCCAGCAGTGCAATGATTCTTGTGTAGTTAGGGGGCAAACAAAGTCACGTTTTTGACCGTGTGTGTTAATTTCCTGTGATGCCCAATGCTTAAAAAAAAAAAAAAGCGTTTATAAGCATTGACTGAACAAAGTTCTTTAAGCATATGTTTATCTTTAAATGTATGAGTGGCCTCACTCATCTCAGCACGTTTAGAGTTGGGTGTGGGCTTGTAAATGTTCAGGGAATGACTTCACTTTGATTGCAAAACATTGGTTTGTTTTATCACTTCTAGGTAGTACTGACAACTCTTGATGGTTGCCCCCAGCTTCTGTTTGAGGTAGCTGTGGTTCAGGTTCTTCGTGCAGAGTGAATGTGTTACAGGGAGAGCTGTTTGCAGCATAACTTGGGACTGGAGGAAAGACATCTGAGCTGCCTGGCCATGAGCTCAGCACTTCAGTGAGCAGGGCAGTGCCAGAGCCACACAGAAAATTTGCTGCTGTAGAACAAGTTAATAACATCTCATTTGGAGGGAATACATGAGATAATACACAGTTCTGAAAAACTCCTCTGGAGTTATATGCACTTACATGAAGTTACAGATGTTTTGGCTAGATAGCTGAATAGGAGNTTTAATACCAAGAATTATTTTATTTTTTTTAAATAGATATTTCTATCTGGGAAGGATTTTGGCAAGATACAATTAAAATAGACTTATAATATATGTATATTTTTTATCTATATTTATATATTAATACTCATGAAATAATTAAATTCTATTAAAAGAAGGGTATATTTATTAAGGTAAGTGTTCAGTAGTTCAGAAGGTATTCAGGGGCTCAAATGCTGTATATAATGAGGCTTACATGTAGGATAACTTACAAATATTTCAGCAGAGTAAATGTAACTTCCCCCTGGCACTCGGGAATGTTTACATTAAAATAAAGCACATCAGTGATGCATGGTCCTCTCTACTTCCTAACATTTTTTCCACCTTCCCTCCTTAGTGTTGATCCTTTCCAGATACTTAGATTTCTGACTGCCTTTTAACAAAGCTGCTTTTCTCTCAAAGGGTAAGATGGGTTTATTTAGAAGGTCCTACTTTGGAAAAGTTTAGCACCAGGTTTGAGTGTAGTGCCAGCGGTGCAATGATTCTTGTGTAGTTAGGGGGCAAACAAAGTCACGTTTTTGACCGTGTGTGTTAATTTCCTGTGATGCCCAATGCTTAAAAAAAAAAAAAAGCGTTTATAAGCATTGACTGAACAAAGTTCTTTAAGCATATGTTTATCTTTAAATGTATGAGTGGCCTCACTCATCTCAGCACGTTTAGAGTTGGGTGTGGGCTTGTAAATGTTCAGGGAATGACTTCACTTTGATTGCAAAACATTGGTTTGTTTTATCACTTCTAGGTAGTACTGACAACTCTTGATGGTTGCCCCCAGCTTCTGTTTGAGGTAGCTGTGGTTCAGGTTCTTCGTGCAGAGTGAATGTGTTACAGGGAGAGCTGTTTGCAGCATAACTTGGGACTGGAGTAAAGACATCTGAGCTGCCTGGCCATGAGCTCAGCACTTCAGTGAGCAGGGCAGTGCCAGAGCCACACAGAAAATTTGCTGCTGTAGAACAAGTTAATAACATCTCATTTGGAGGGAATACATGAGATAATACACAGTTCTGAAAAACTCCTCTGGAGTTATATGCACTTACATGAAGTTACAGATGTTTTGGCTAGATAGCTGAATAGGAGTATTTCACAAATGGAGGAGAAAAAATGAAAAAAAATGCACGTGACCATGAAACAAATGGCAGTCTGTCTTTGGAAGGAGGGAGAATGTGGTCTCTTTTCAGTGCAACTTCAGCCTTCAGGTTTTTCCCCTTTCCCTCTCTTCCCTGTTTGACTGTTATTATTGGGAGACACACACTTGCCTTTTTTCTGCATGCATGCTGCTGGTGGCATTCAGCTGTGTTTTGGTGACCCCAGTGTTTCATTTCCTTGACTGTGGTGCTGCAGCTCTGGATCAAATTCTCATCACTCTGCACAAGTCACTCTTTGGTCTGTCTCTTAGCCAGATTGAAGTGCAAAGGCATTTCTCTAACCTTTGTATAACCTTGTGCTTCTTTCCTCACTGACTCTCTTGTCTCTATTTTCACGTATACTTTACAGTTAGGTGCTCTGTGGCTATAAACAGGTCTATGTTGTTTATATTTCTGTTCAGATACTCCACTTTATATCAGCCTAGGAACTCATATGTCTGCATTTGAAAGAAATCTACTTTGGTTCTCTTTGAATAGTTTTTTTAACTGTGATGCTGAACTGCAAAAATATCCCCCACATGTATTTAGAAGAATTCTGGCTTGTAGAGGTTTATGCTTTTGATAGGCATTTCCTTTTTCTTTCTATTTTTCCTAATTATTACTATTATTTTGCCTGTATTGGTACCATGAAAGGAAACTGCAAATGAAAGTGTTGCAGTTTAGTCCTACTGACTAAAATCCTCCTGTAGCTGGAGTGAGGCCAGGGCTCCACCTGGCAAGTGTTGCAGCCAGGAATTACCCATTCCCATGCTTTTGCATCTGCTTTTCTCTAGAAAGACATCACACGGGAGTATTGTTAAATCTCTGATTGCAATGGTAAAGTCATGCTTCTCCTTCTCTTTCCTTGCTGTCCTTTCTGTGACTGAGCAGTAATACAAGCTGGGGGCTTTAGAACGTGCTGAGCAATTACAGTGTCCAGTTTCCATCAGAAACTCATCAGGAAGTGAGCATCCAATTCTCCAGGTGGCTTTGAAAATTTCATCCCGGGGCATTGAACATAAATTTGTCTCCATTTAGGCTGCACCTTCAGCATGCTTGTTCCGGAAAGAGAAAATGTGCCTGGCCATAATGAAAAACAAAGAAGCATTGTTATTAGCCACAGCCTATTTATGGCATTTCCCACCAGTGACTCAGAATGAATCATTAATGATTCCAAGCAAAAGCTTGGGTATCAGTCTGTCTCCTCTCTGCTTGCAGCGGGTGTGTGGGATTTAACAATCTGGTGGAATAGCAGTGTTTTCTGTTCATGAGCTGTGAGATCCCAGCTTCTTCACATTGGAACCATATGTTTGCTGTAACACCTACTCAAAGGTTCTGGAGTTGACCAAGTGCATTTCTAGCAGCAGGTTAGAAGAAATGACCTGGAGCAGAGCCCTTGTCAGCTGATCATGGCTCAGGGGCTGAGCAGCAGAACTAGGCAGATTTGGGAAGTTTTTTCCAGTGGATGAATGTGGAAATCATTCCACTCCTCATCAAGCTGTTTCTACTTTCAGGGCAGTGGAATTGGCCTCTGCGCTGAAGGAAGTTCAGACATGTTATTCTCTGCTGCTTGAGCTAAAAAGAGAGATTTTGCTCTGTTGGATCAGTTGAATGATCTGAAGGGGTCCCAGCACTTCAGAAGATCCCATTCCTTGTTCCTCTGCCAAGTGCCAACCCCTTAGATTGCAGTTTGCCGTGTCAGTTCTCTGCCTTGGTCTGGAGGTCAATTAATTTTCAATGGATTCAACTGTTTCTGAGAGTGAAATGGAAATTGTTTTTTCTACATACTCTTCCTATGTCACATAAACAGCTACCACAGAGCAAGGCAGACTATGCTTCAGAACGAGGGCTTTGGCAGGAGTATGTTCTGAAAGTGTGTTTTGCTATCTTTAGAAAAAGCAATTGACGTGCAGTTTAATAATGAATGCAGTTGCCTGTGTGATCTTAACTTGGCTCCTGTTTGAGCTGTGTTATGATTATGTCTGAGAGCATAAACAGATTTTCCATTGATGCCTTTTTAAGAAAATGTTTTCTGGTAAACATTTTTTTGGTTTTCTGGTGTTTGTTTCTCTTACAGAAAGTACTTGTATGTGGTGGGGGGAGGAACAGTAATGTGAGTTTCTTCCATTCTGCCTTTTTTTTGTGATGGAGAAATGAGGAGACAGAAATGCTCACAGCTGTTTCTACAACTTTCTACAGTCAAACCTTTTTGTCCTGCCATGCCCCCCTTCAGTTCCTGCTGCTGGGTGTTGCATATTCAATGTTCTTATTTATTTCCTTATTTATTTCTTTATCCATTCCGTGAAAGCAGCTTTGGGTTTACTTTTGCCTTAATACTTTCATGGGTATCTCCCAAAGATACCCTCACAATCTTGATGAGGTAGGATAGTTTTATTCACCAGTAGTGGCAGAAATATTTTGGTGCCTTTAAGATCCTTGGAGGTCAGGGAAGTCTGCTTCACTTTTGAAAGTTTAAAACTTGTACAGCATTTTGGGTATTTGAAACACAAAATCCATCAACTTCACATGAGTAGAAAGTGCAGTGCAGAGAGCTCAGCATCTGCAGGCATGGATGCCTTCAGAGTTTCAGGTGTCTAGGAAATGAAGCACATGATCAGATGTTGGTTGAGCTGGCTTGTCTTGTTTCAGAGAATATTCTGGGACAGAAATGGAGATTTAATCAACCTCCCCATGGTGATGTTAGATGACTTAAGCAGGTCCCTAATTCAAAATGGGAAAAATATCCCTTGCGAGTAACCATTCATGAAGTCTGGGACACAATTGGAAAGGCCATATTTGGGTTTTTATTAGTAGTGTTCTTGGAAAATTAGAGATTTTTTTTTCTCTACCATATTTATTACATGTGTTGGCTTTAGTAGAAATTTTAAGTACAAAACTGTTTCCTTAATTGTGTATGGCTTACTTCAGGGGACCTGTGTTCTTATCTGAGTGTAATGTATCCTTAAGAATTATACACTAACCACAAAAATGTGTTGAATTACCTTAAATGAAAATTGCATTCCTTTTTTCTTAGGTGGGAATAAAACCACTTGATTTTGATATTACAAGGTTTAAAACTACTGCCTTTGGAGGGAAAAGCAGTCTGTGCAATTTGCCACCACATGGCTTTTTCTCATGATACACTTGTTTTTTCCTGCTGCTCTAACCTCGAGCATCACTTACGGAGCTGTTTCACTTTTTGGCCAGACGATGGGAAGGTGGAGATCCGGGTGTTTCCAACCAGAAGACCCCAACCACTATCCTCCTAACACCTGAGAGAAAGTTCCATAGCTTTGGCTATGCAGCAAGAGACTTCTACCATGACTTGGACCCCACTGAATCAAAGCACTGGTTGTATTTTGAAAAGTTTAAGATGAAGCTGCATACCACTGGTGTAAGTAATACCCAAACTGTGTTTGCTACTCAAGTTGTTTTCCTCTGAACGCTACTAAAGTTTTGTCAACTAGAAGTGAAGCATCTCTACGTTTAGAGAGTAAATTGAGTAAATTAAACTCTTCAGTTAGCATTGTGATTTGTATTGTTCCTCACTGCATTTGGCAACTGTATCTTGCCAGCCTTCCTTGCAGATCTTAAAAGTTCAGTATTTGCTTTGCTCAGATCTTCATGTCCTGTCTGGGGTCTGCATGAGGTTGGTTTGTTCAATAAATCTGGTCAGCAGAAATGGGATGTAAGAGACAGACTGAGCTCCAGAGCAGCCAAGCAAATTCACCCAGAATTTGTTGCCAGAACTGCAAGTGCCAGTTGGGCTGTTAATTTGACATTATTCTTACTGTTTGTGTTTTTGTCTTTAATCCATTTTAGAGCTTTGGGAATCACCCAGTATTTTCTGTTTTGAGGTGTTTTCTGGTTTCATCTGTTGATGGGAAAGCAATAATCTGTACTTTTAACTTTTAACTTGGATTGAATACCTTGCATGTGCAACTTTATTGCAGTTATTTACAGATGTTTCTATTGCAATTGTTTAGTATTTAGTCCAGATTTCTTTCTCTGCCTGCAGTTATCTGTAGGCATGGTAAGTGTTTAAAAACAAAGTCTAAAATAAGCAGCAAAGTGTAATGCTCCAGGAAATTCAAGTGATGAGTTAAATCCTCTTCAGAATAGTTTTGTCACTTTTTCCTAATCAGGTGAATAATGAAGAGTTCACTGTCCTCAAGCAGTGGGAATTAATTTGATGTTTGCCTTTTTCTTTTAATAACTTCCAGTTATTTTCTTTCATGTAGAATCTTACCATGGAGACAGACCTGACAGCTGCAAATGGCAAAAAAGTCAAAGCACTTGAGATATTTGCTTATGCTCTGCAATTCTTTAAGGAACAGGCATTAAAGGTGGGGTAATGCTTCCTTATCAAGATTTTCTGTATTTATAACTAATATAAATATGAGCTTAATATTTTTAGCCTTGCCAAGCTTTGACCTAAGTTGTATTTGATGTAAACAAAGCAAGGCAGGTTTAGAAACTCTGGGCAGGCTGTGGACTCTGGAGAGCTCACAATAGCCTGAAGTAATTTCCCCTTGCACAGGTCAAGCTTGATTTACTAATAGCATCACTGTGATGCAGAATTCTGAAGAGCTTTTTACTGGCTTAAGTATTTTCTACTGTATTTTTAATGGGGAAATAAAAAAGGTACATTTGACAAGAAAATTTAAAATATTATTTTCCATTTCTGATTTGAAATGTTGCATTGCTCATTTCTTGCAGTCTTCTTGGATCACAAGATTGTTTTTCTTATTCTCCAATGGAATACATGTCCCCAGTAAACAGGTTTTGAGATTTTAAATCTCATGTAAACAGTCAATTGTGAGTTAAGTAAACACTGGCTTCCAACGTGCCACTATAATGTCAGTGTGAGCAGAGCAATTCCTGGGTCGAATCAGAGTATTCACCAAGCAAGTGTTGTTTAAAATAGCCTTGTGGTTAAAAGCTAACCTACTTTTTTGAATGGGTTTAATTTATTTTCTCTGAGATCCCAGTCCATTCCTTCTGGCTGCAGAGCAACAGTCCTGCCACTACAGCTCCAATGCCTCATCTTGTCAGAGACATTTTTAACTGTACTTTTTTGGGGTTGGTTGTGGAGTCACAGACTTGGATCTGTGTGTAGACTGGGGATATTCTTAGCAAATATGAATGAGGGATAAAATCCCATGTATTTGCTGTGCTGCCTACTCAGGGCTACATCCTTTTCCTGATGTTAATGACTAAATCCCTGGCATTTGTGAGTGAGTCCTGGAACTAATTGGACATGCCATGTAAGTGAGCTGTTACCTTGGACTGTGCTGTGTCTGTCTGTGGTGCCCTGTGCAGTATAAAGGTGCTACTTTTCCAGCATGAATTTCTGAACTACAGCATAGCTAAGCAAACACAACACCTTGGCTCAGCACATGCAGAAACATTTTTTTTTACATTCTAAAGGCCTGTTGTCCACCACTCTGAACCTTTCTCTGTCTGGATGGAGATTTAGATAGGACATATGGTAATGACATTTTACTTGGAACCTTGCCCAAAACATGTCAGTATATCACCTAATTTGCAAATGCAGTACAGACTTTCCTCTTTTTTAAGGGGAGAAAAAAAGGACAATAAAAGTACTAAACTAGTCTTGAATGTTTGCTTAAAGCAAAATTTTGAAGGACCCATCGGTCATTTTTTTAAAGGGGTTAACTGTAACTTCCCCTTGTTAACTGCATTATAAAAATTTGATTTAAAGGTAAGTGGTGTATAAAGAAGTCATTGAAAAATCCAGATTGTAAAACATAAATATTCATCAGTGATACCCCAAATATTTTTCTGTGTATTAATCAAGATGTAAGTGTGAATTCTTCAAGCTAACAGCAAATCCCACACCATGGCTAAGGATATACATAAATGTGCTGTAATATTCTGTAAATTGCTGCTTTTGCAAAAGCCAACTTTTCTATTTAATTTTGAGCAGTAAACTTTTCTATAGGCCTCCTTGAGAAAGCTTCAACCTTAATCCCACCTTTTGGCACAGTAAAGCATTCTTGGCAGGTTGGAAGTAATTCTGATTTGTAGCATGGATGTAACAGGAAAAAAATTGAAAAGAGGGTTACTGTTATCAGAGCCAGCAGAAAATAATGTTTTCCTGTAGACACCCATCGTTTTACATTCACCTCTATTTTTCCTTTTTTTTTTTAGGAGCTCAGTGACCAAGGAGGCTCAGACTTTGAAAACACTGAAGTAAGATGGGTCATTACAGTGCCTGCTATTTGGAAGCAGCCTGCAAAGCAGTTTATGAGACAAGCTGCCTACAAGGTAATATTACAGGCTGAATGTAGAAATGCCCCTTCAAAGCCCTAGTTTATAAGCTAAATGATAAAATGTATTTGGGGCAATTTAGTATAAACTGTATAAATACAGTCTAGAAACGTTGAAAGGGGAATTAACTCTACCAAGCAGTAGCTGTAGGTTATATGTATTCACCTCTTAAATGCCTTTTTCTTACTATTTACTTTCATGTATTGGTGTCCCTCACTGCGGACTGGTATTTTAGTCATCTTGGACAATGTATTCCTGCTGAATTCAGTGCACATGGAACAGATGCAGTTTTAAGACCCTAGGGAAAGTTGAGTTTAAATTACTGGACACAGTTTTGTTTGTTACTTTCTTTAGGTCATCACAGACTTTTAAAGTTAAAAAAAAAAAAGGAAAAAGGAGGGAAAGAAAAGAGCCTCCTTGGTGGGAGTTTTTTCCCAGTTCCCATTTTCCCACAGTAGGAATGAAAGGACTGTGAACCGGATAGTCTGGATATAAAATTAAATTCAAATGTTATTTTCGCCAGTGAGAGGTTTATCTGCATTTAATTCTTTTCCCCCAACCGCCCCTCAGATACGTGCACTTTCCATATGCATGTCCTTTATTTCAAAATCAGTTTGTGTCTCTAATACATGATATGTACACATTCTTCTTTTCATCAGGATACTCATTTTTAGTTATCTTTTTTTTTATTAATTTTTGGTCAAACACTTGCGTAACCCATTGGCAGCAGCTATGCAATGCACAGTTTGTAAAGTATCTTCTAGTTCATGAGTAATTTGCAGAGTGCTCCTGGGAAGCACCCAGCTTTTTCTAACTCTGTTTCTGACTATCTCTAATGTTGAGCAACGTTTTTCTTAACAGTCTGTATTGTGGGATTGCTAATGCTAGTGCCAGAAGCAAAACACTCTTAAAGTTCTGATGGAAGGACACGGTTGTAGGTAAATCTGAAACACTAGAGACCCATTCATTATCTCTGTATATTGTTGTCTGCCTGCTGTCTGTGTGCATGTGTGCTCGTGAAGTGGGAGCTGTGTAAGGAGCAGGGCAGGGTTCAGGTAGATTCTCTTGGCATTTCTCGTTTGTGGCACAATGGAATGTTGTTAATTAGTGTCTGTGTCTGTGGCTGTGTCTGTGGTTGTGTACTTCTATGGGCAAGCTTGACAAACAGCAAGGACTGACAAGGCTTTTAACTCGGGGTGTGTGATCCACTGCAGGAAAAGTCGAGTTTTGGGAAATAATTCATGTTAACTTGACACATGGCTGATTTTTTTCAAAGCAGTGGGGACGAAGAAACAAATGCAGAAAACAGAATTCTGAACTGCCATTCAGTCTGTCAGATTCCTATTGCTGCATCCAAATATTCCTCGTGGATGGATCAGAAGTTGCAGCTCTTGTTGTTAGCTATTGGAAGATGGAAGCATCTTGAAGATGAGGGGCATCATGTAGAGAAAAATGTGAAAAGGCAGTGGTAGAAACCTTGTAACAGGAGATACACTGAAGTACAACCACCAGTCTGAACTGAGAGTTTACTTGCAGAAAATATTAATGAGCTGTGGAAATCTGCTGAGCAATCTGTGTCAAATGAGGTAGCTCCAAGAGAACTGAAGTGCTAAACCAGCTTCAGTCCCTGGTTCATAGTGTAAAGCCCAGCCTTTCTGGAATGTTGAAGTAGTTGTCTAGGCAAAGCTAATGGAATTAATAAAGTAAGAAGTGTTGGAAATCGGCTTCTGTGCTCAACATCCATCAGCTTTTAACCAACCTATGATCCCAGTGCACCTCTGGTGTCCCCTCATCTCTGCTTTGCCTTAAACAAAACATTGCTAACCTGGAGCTCCTCATCTGCCCAGGGGCTCCTGCATTGTCCCCTTCCAGCTGCTGTGCTGCTTCCTCACTGAATGAGTAATCTGTGTGCTTCCTTCAGCTCACAGTTCTTCCTCTCTCTTTCCATCCAGCCTATCAAATCCTGCTAACTCTGGCTGCTTGACAGCTTGTCCTGTCTTTGCACACTGCTGAGCTTTCATCCAAGCTGTCAGTGATTTTGCATTTTGGTTATTGCAGCATCATTTCCTTGGCTTCAGCAGCTGTAGTCTGGCCTGGTTTGTATCTCTTCACAAGACTGCCATTAAAGAGTTTTGTAGCCTCACATTTGACAGGGAATCAGCCCACATTTGACTCCATCTGTGTCATCTCAGACATAAGCTGCATGAACATCTGTATTGCCTACTTATTTTCCTCTTATGAAACCCTTTTTAAAAATGCTGATTTTTTTTCATGCCTACAAAAACTTGACTGTGATTAAGTTACTTACATGGGAAAAGTACTCCTCATTGCTTCTTGCTGTTACTCTGCCTGCCCTATCTGTATTCATCTTTTCTGCTTTTTGTATCCTTAACAGTTTTTATAGCTGAGTTATTACCTCTTTGAAGCAGGTATTTGTTTATTCTCTCTGGGGCCTTCGGAAGGACTCAGTCTGGCAGGTTGTAGAGAGTTGCATGTCTTTACAGATTATTTTTGCTGAATCAAAATTACTTTATTCCTGAATGACAGTTCACAGATGCTTTTTCCTGTCCCTCATGCTCAATTCCCACGTATCTGGAGATGGCTCTAAAGCTCTGGGACACTTGTTGAGGTCTGATCAGAACTGGGGAGAGCTCTGTGGCAAGAGCAGAGTGTCAGTTCTGTAGGACTCACCTTTCAGTTTCCTTTCCCAAACCATCTGCTGGGATTAGTGTGCAATGCATCAGTGTTCATTACATCCTTAGGAATGACTTTTAGGATTTATAGTCATATATGCCATTCTCCCCACTAGTAAAATATAAGACATCAAAAGTAGCATCAACTTTTCTTGTTTCTGTGTCCCAGTTGTTCTGCTTCACATTCTTTGGGCACAGGAAGTGCAGAGCAGAATCTGCAGGCTGGAATTCCTTCAACATGCTAATAGGAATAAAGTCTTGAGGAAGAGTTTGGAGTATGACAGGAATATGTGAATGCTGAAGCTGTAAGATAAGAAAGTAAAACATAGCATAACAAATGCACTCTGGGCAGGGCAAAAGGAAGGGAAGGCTAGTGCATTTTCATAAGCTTGCCCAAAATACCTCTCTGGGCTTTCAAACATCAGTCATTTGGTCTAGTCTGAGATAGTAAGGGTTTTTCTCTTTTTAATACGAGCTCTTGAGTTTTGAAATTGAGTTCTAGAGCTCTGAAGTAGATTTATTTTTCAATTACAAATAGCAAATAAAATTGTTTGCATGGTAAGATCATATACACAAAAAGAGAGGCAGTCTAAGTTATAGGATTAAAGCATGTGAGCCTAAAATTCCAGAGATTTTATTTAACAAGCTCCTATGCTGAACATTTGTTATTGTTTTCACATCAGTTTTGTCATGGAATGTGCACAATGAGAATTATTTAACACATTGTGTTCCAGGGTCAATGACATTACATTGATCAATACTGCTTTATTCTGGAGGAACCTTCAGAGAAAAATAAACAGACTTGGTAAAAAAATAATGTGACAGCACAAGAAATTCCTTGCTAATAAAAATGTGACATGAAATATATTTGATTTTTAAAAGGTGGCTTGGGAGGCTTAACCAGATTGAAATTTGTGAAGCTACTTTTATTCCCTCATAAGTCTGTTCTGTACACAAAATACATGCAACTAAAATTTATTGGTTTAGGGACAGTGTGACACGTTTCTGCTATAAACTGCATAAGAAGGTGTAAACAGCACTGGGGAGCTGATTGTTTTTCTGAAACAGTACTTGTTAGTGAGGCAGAAATGTGTTAATACATCAACCACCCTGATTATTTGTAGCTTGTGGGGGTCTGTTGAGTCTCTGATTTCACTTTTGTGATATTAAGATCTTTTTAACTGTGAGGATTAAATTGTTTGTTGGGTGATGTTGGGGAGGATTCTGCATCTTATAGCTATGTTTAATTAGGAAATGATAACTAATTGAGGGGTGAAGATTACAGAGTGGAAAATGTGTACTAATTGATCTCTGCTCACACATTTGAGTTCCTCAGCCAGGTTCACATGAAGGCAGAGGCATC
This sequence comes from Leptocoma aspasia, assembly GCA_013399835.1. NCBI lineage: Eukaryota > Metazoa > Chordata > Aves > Passeriformes > Nectariniidae > Leptocoma > Leptocoma aspasia. The sequence goes on along the minus strand of VXAX01001186.1, from coordinate 732,240 downwards.
TGCTAATCCAGTTTTGTACAATGCTGTTTGTCCACTTTTGTGGCACAAGTTGGAGCATTTGGAGTTTTTTCTTTTGCTAAACAAGTAAAATAAGAGATTTTCATAGCATTCTGTGTAAAAGTGAATCTGTGCCTGTTTGTTACAAAGTTTTGAAACACATTTCTCAGGTTCTTAGAAATTGCCTGAAAGCAACAGAAATAGCCAAAAAATAGAATCTTCATTCTGCCTGGTGGAAAGGCTGTGCTAGATGACATTTACCAGCCCAAAAAGAAAAGTCTGAAAGGCTGTAAACTCTAATCGTTAGGGAGTGATAGAAACCCACAAATGTAACTCAGTCTGGACAGGGTCTAAAACTAATGGGTTTTTATATAATAAATTCATCGAAAAGGTCAATAGAGTGGTCTAAAAGACATCTTAGATGCCAATATTCAGTTACAGAGAAAAGAAATGCAAGCTGAAATTGGAACTGTAGTGAAAAATACTAAGGCAAAATGAGAAAGCCCAAGGTACAGAACAAGATGCATCTTACAGAAAATAGCAAGCAAGTATTTTTCTCAGTGCATGTCCTTCTCAGTAAGGGCCAATTGTGTCTTTTTAGTAAAATCAGCCTGAGCCATAAGGACCCACAATGAGGATGTTTCTAAATAAAGGGAAAGAGGGAGCCTGAGACATTAGGAAGAGACTTAAATAGGAAGAGTCAGGCTTTGCTGTTGTGGTAACTGGTGCATGCCCCGGGTACAAAAAGCATTTCTAGAGTATTATAACATGAAAAATTGAAAAGCTTATGAGAATTTAATGGCTTAGTTTTTCTAATGCACGCTACTCATCAAACTTGCAAGTAATGTTCTCCTGCACCTTGGGGGATATAATGTAATGCAGCAAAAAATTCTTGGTAATGCCAGTTGGAGCTAAGCTTTCAGTTATTGCCCAAATGTGATCTGTGACAAGAGTCCCTTGGGAAGGAGCTGCAGCAACATCACCCTGGAGAAATATGGACCAAATGCCACTGTGGTCCCATTTCTCCTCAACTTGTCAAAAAACATGATTTCTACTTGTTATCATTCAGCAATATGTAATTCAGCTTTAGTAATGCTAATTTGGATTTATTTGTGGTCCTAATACCTGAGAAACTTTTTGAGGAATGAGAGGGCAGAGGCACAACAAAACATTTTGTTTCTTGCAAAGAAAAATGTTGGTGATTTTAGTCTCTTGTGGTTGTTCCTTACCTAATAAATGGTCCAAGATTCTTCTCCTTGGAAAATTGTGTCTGGGATTATTTCTGAGACCAAAATGTGATAGACTGGATCTAATGTCCTGAGTAAGGGCTGCTAGAATTACTGGTATTCTTTCATGTCTCACAATACAAGAAATCCTTTTCTCTCTCATGATGACCCAGAAATCTTCTGCCTTGCCTCTGTGTGGCAAGAAATTATCTTTCTTATGAGCAGTTAATAAAAGCTTTTTGTCAAATAGGCACAGGTAAACTCCAGAACCTTCTCCATGAATTGTAAACAAAAGTGCTGCTTCATGATTGGTAGCTAGTGGTCATAATTCAGATATTTCCTGCCTTATGTTCCATCTTTCTTCCTAAAAGAAAAAAAAAGATTTTATAAATTAAAAAGGGGAAATTGTAATACAAAATCCAAAAGACCTGGTAAGTATAAATTTTATTAATAGAGTCAAACAGTCTCTTCCAAGCTCAGGTTGAAAATAAAAGAATAGATAATAAAAGTAATGTATAAAATATGAAGTACAGAAATGCTCAGGTAAAGCAATTTGTACTCTTAGCTGGGTTAACAGCAACACCAGAAAAATAAATGGAGGCAGTCTGACTGTGCTTAGCAAAGGCATTCATCTCAATCAGACAGCCTAGCTGTCTGTAACAAACTGGTTCATCTAATCAGTGGCCACACAAATGCAGCAGTTCTGGCTGTAGCCATGCAGCTCCACACATTCATTATTTTGAGTGTGCTGAAAATAAGTGTCACACTTCATTATGGTTCCAGGTGCCCCATTTGTTTCCTTGCTTTTCAGAATGAGATAATGCCATAGTTTCTAGGCAGCCATTAAGAGGGAGAAATGTTCCATGTTATTTCTTACCACAGAAATAGCTTTACTGACAGGTTAGTAAACAGAAGTGAAATATCAAATGGATTCTGCTTTGGCCCAAAGTGACTTGGTGAGTAACACGATCAGGTATGTGCATGCACAGACAGCCAGGGCTATTATTCAGAGCCTGAGTACACCTCATTCCAACAGACTTCAGCAACAGCTCCACTGAAAACCTTGGTATTGATTTGGGTACTCAGAAGGTGATGCTTTTTCGTTAGGGGGTTGTTTCACAAAGTTTGTTCTTAGTGATTTGCAAAATGTTATATAGGAAGCTTGTAGCAGAGCTGAATGCAAAAGCTGGATTTCAAGTCCATGTCTGCTATTTGTATGCTCATGTTTTTAAGCATAAAGACCATTTTTACCTCTACAACCAATTATTAATTAATTAGGAACTGAATTTCTTTCTCTGACAAGACACTGGACTGAGGCAGATAATTTTTTTTGAGTGCAGATTGCGTTAGTGTTGTAAACTCATCTTGTGCATCCCTGATGCATTGAACCAATTGCTTTCCATATGTTGCATCACTTTTTAATGTGACTCATGGCTGATGTTTAGGATTACAGGGCTGCTTGAGGCTCTTGTGCTCTATATATTTTTAGCTTTAAAAATAAAAAACTGTGCTGTGACAAATGTTTCCTTTTGATTCCAAGACACTTGAACAAAAGTTCTAATTACAGTCCATACAGAAACCTGTGAGGACCTGAATAACTGCAGGCTTGCAGCAGTGAGTCTGGCACTGCTGTCACCCTGTCAGATGTGATGGGCTCCCTCTCACGGATACACACAAGGATTTGACACAGGAGTCACAAAGACAAGGAGAGAAAAAGTGTAGCCTTTGGGAAGGATTCCTTTCTGCAGTTCTGGCCTTCCTCAGTGTAGAATACCTGCAGCATTTTAATCATGGAAGTATTAAGTGGGAGTGTTGGTTGGGGATCATCTAGCCTGACCTTCCAGCTGAAGCAGGGTTATTGCCAGCACTGGCTCAGCAGTGGCTTTATTGAGTCAAGTTTTAAAGCTCTCCAAGGACAGAGATGCCTTTCTAAGCAGCTGTTCACATGCTGCATCACCATCTTAGTAAAAAAGGGATTTTAGTACCCAGTTTGGACCCCACAAGCTGCAGTATGCAGCCTTTGTCCCTCCTTGTATCTCCTGACAAGACTGATAAAGAATGTGTTCTGCTGTCTTTGGACCTGCCCTGCAGAGAGCTGCAGGCAGCTGTTCAACTGCTCCTTGGCCTACAAGAGTTTCTTCCACCATGAAACTAATTTTAACTGTAAGTAAAATGCTAATCTAAACCTCTTGGTCCTTCAGCATACATGGTCATGCACAACTATTAAAGAGAGAGTAGTGTAACTATTAACTGGAATTATTTCTGTGTTGTCTAGCGATGTTCACCAAACCAGCTGTACAGGTGCCAGTGTGAGGTACCTCCTTATCATCCATCCTGATGGGCTGCAAGTTAGAGGATTTCACCCAAAAACCCTTGACAGGAGCTCACAGCTTGTGAGTTCCCTGTTTAAAGTGGGAGCAGCAGTGGGTTCGGCCCAGGTGAAAACTGTGGGAAGGTTGTGAATTTTCTGTGGGTTAAGTTCCTTTATAAAAGCAGGGAAATAGTGTATAAATACACAGTGACAGTTCTACTTCCTCATGGCAGAAGGGAAAATGTCTGAGGCCACAAAAGATTAACCCAAAATAAAAGATAAACCCAAAATCCTAAGGAAGGCTTAAAGGCTGATATTTACTTTGGATTTCATCCTTTTATGCCTTTCATATTATTTAATCAGTTATGTTTGTGCAAAGTGAGTAAATGAAAACTATTACAGGGGTCTCTTAGCTTCCAGTTTGTGCCCCTCCATTAGTGGCTTTTTCATCTTCCATATTCCCCTTGTCTGCAAAATGAAGTTACTATTATTTTACCATAGCCCGAGATGTCCTTTATGCTTTCTCAAGTAGTTTTCTCACAGAGAGATGAGTATCTTTGTCCTGTCCCTGAGCTGTACAGATGGAGAAGCTGACACTGAAAGAATTCTGCAGCTGTGAGAATTATCCACGATGTTCTCACTTGTGAAATGCAAAGTATCAGTGACACCTGATCAGACTAGGACGAAGGACAGCCTGTGCCACAAGTCTGATTTTAGTTCAACCAGCAATAATAGTGTGAAAATGTATGCATTTGCGTATCTGTGTTAGGTATATGCATGTATGTGTAGTGAATGTTAAGAGAAAGCAAAATGCTCTTGGTTCTGCAAAGCAAAAAGTGCCTCTACAACACTGTAGATGTCAGATCTTTGCAGGATCAACTGACACCCAAACATTGTGTTGATTTGATTAAAAAAAAAGTCAATATTCCATTTTCATCTAGGTTCTTATATCCAGAGTATATAACTTTGAAAGGAGGGAAGCACCCAGCAGCTGTTCCTCCTGCCTTTGGCAAACCCAGCCCCTTTGCTGCGATCACCAAGAGGAATCTTTGAAAATCCTGTTTATTTTGTGGCTGTTGAGCAATTTTAAGAATCTGTCTTTGAAGAAATAAGTGGGCAGAGCTAACTGGGCTGTCTGACCTCAGTCTATTCTGTTTACCCACTATATTTCCTGTACTGCAGCACTCTTCATCCCTCTGAAGTCTAAGGGCAAAGCATCAGGGTATGTGATGGTGTAGTGAGTTTCAAACATTTTCTATAGCCTTCTTCAGCCTGAAGATCCAGCAGAAGTGCATGCACTGTGCTTTTCCTGCAGCTTTGTGGTACCCCCTTGCCCCACTCCCTGCCAGCCCTGCTTCCCCTCCAGTGCCTCTTTGGGATAATGCTGGGAGTCTTTTCCCATGTTGCTCCTCTTCTTTCCTGGCACGCTCTGCCTCCATAATTAGATCTCAGTTGTTTATTTGTGACATCCCAGTCTGATGCCGTAGGACTGGAGAAAGTGCTAGCTAGTGAAAAAGGAGGAGGATTAGAGGAGCTCACTTACCAAGGCATTAAGTGGATGGTGTTATCTTGAAGCCCTTAACACAATGAACTGATTGGTTTAAACACTGGAAGTTCCACAAGGCACTTAATTTCCAGCCGCTGTTTTGTCTTGCCTTGATTCAGCCTCACAATACTTTCTTCATGCAGCCTGCACAGTGCTTAACTTGCAGTCATGCCTTTCCTATTGTTACTAATTATAATAAGTATCTTGGAAAATAGGAAAATGTTGATGTTAATTCTCAGCTTCTCTTGTTTTGGCTGAGTGATGTTGTCCTGCAGAGCTTCCTTTCCTAATGACCCCCATTGTCTTTACGGAGCTCTTTCATGGGATCCAACTTGTAAATTTTATCTCTGGTGCTTACAAATGAGGCTTTAGTGGTGAAACAGGTTTAAAAGGTTTTTCCTACCAACCAGAAGAATGGATCATTGCACTTGTCTGGTCTGCAGCATTGCTTCGGAAGTGATTAAAGCTGTGCAGTTGCTGGAGGTGACAAATTGGGAGAGAGGAGTGGGGACCCAAGGCTGTGCTGGAGGTGTGGGAATCTGTTCTGCAGCTTCTGCCTGTGCTCCCTGCCACTGGCAGCTATGGAACCTTGCTGGCTGGGGAAGAGTAGCATTTGGCTGTGACACTGAGCTGGAGTTCTGGGGTTCTGGAGGGAATTCCCACCTTGTTGTGGGCTCCTGTGCAACCTTAAGGAAAGGCTTTTAGTCTCTGTGCCTTGTTTTTCCAACTGTGTAATGAGGGTGGCTCTTTTGCATGTGTTTATTTATTTTATTTATGCTACGTTTTTGTATCTGGAAATATTAATTATTAATTAGTTATTAATTGTGAATGCAGTGCCTACAGCCCTGCAGCAGTACTGAATTAGGTCTTAGATGACTACAAAATATATCAAAGCAGAAAGAAAGTAGGATTCATCCAATCAGTTCTTTTAATAAGTTTTATAACTCAAAAGAACAGGTGCAGTCCATGTAAGGCATGTTCCTTGTGTTATAAATCAGTGGTCAGGCTTTTTTTTTTCCCTTTATATGTCTGATGTATCTATCTGAAAAACGAAAAAAAGCTTTCAGTAATTTGCAAGGATAGGAATAGAAAACAAGTACCTTGTCAACAATGGTGTACTTCCTAACATTATACTTCTTTAGAGGTCACTTCGGTGTAATAAGTAAAGAACACACTGGTGTTCTATCTGGCTGTGGGGAACTGTGGCTAAATGCTGATGCTTCTAATTATAGCAGCATTCAGAGATGGGACATTTTCATGTAGGCCCATCTTAAAAAGACTACATGGAATATTCTATTTTAATGCTGTCTTTAATGTCATATACGTTACAATATTAAAAAAAATAAAAGTGCATTGATTTGTTTTTTCTGTGTGTTGTGGCATGTGAGGCTGGGTTTTAAAAGCAGCATCTTTTAATTTGTAGTAATGTGATTCTGCATGGGGAGTGAGTGAAAACAGTTCTCTGAAGTGCTCAGACTGCTGTAGTAAGCTGCAGTCCAGACCTCAGTATTTGCTAGAGGTGAATTACTCCAACAGTTAGCAGCTGATGCTGTTCAGGGAATCAGGGATGTGTTGTGGTCAGCTGTGGCTCTCTCCTGGTGACACCTCTCTGCCTTTAAAACAGAGCTGGTGGCCACGGTGAGAATTCACCTGCATCTGGATGGTGAAGTTATTTATGCTCCAGTACATGAGACTTTGGAGCACTTTGTAGTTTGCTGTTGATGATGCATCTTGGCAAATGAACAGCAATGCACTGGCACACAGACCTGTGCTACTAGAGGGAGTGAAGTCTGGGAGTTCTCTTGTCAAAAAATGAAATCCTAGTCCTCAGGCATATGAGCAAAGTTGAATTTTAGAGCAGTTCTTTTCATAGTGTTCTTCGCTTCTTCCAGGTGTATAAATGCGGCAATATCTTGCAAATTATTTTAAGAAATTTTTTGTGCTCAAAGAATTTTTTTGTAATCCCATTATGAGTTTTCCACTTTTGTATTCTTGGGGAAACTGCTGTCTGCTTCCTTCATGTTCCATAAATGATGACTGCTAGTGAGTGTTACTGGAGCAAGAAAATCTCCTTAGCAGGCTGGAGTAAAGACACTGCTCTGTTCTGAAGTCTGCTAAAAGCTGCCCTGGACAAAACCAGATTGGTATGTGTCCCACTGCCAGAATGATCTCTAGGATGTTGAATATTGAGACATTGTTTGGATCTGCCCTGCTCAGGCCTGTTAACTTGTGAATCCCTGGTCTTAATAACAGTGGTACTTGGGCAGCAGTGGGCAAGGAGACGGAGTGAGGCAGACAGAAAGCAGAAAGTGTAAAATACAGCAAATTCCCAAATGCCTGCAATTAATAATTTTAACAAATGCATCGCTGTTTCTTCATGTTGACTGCCTGCTGTTTCCACTCCTCTTTCTCTGCATGCTCAATATTTTTCTCCCATCTGTCCCTTGGCTGTAATGATGGGACAGATGTACTGCCTAAGTCTTCCTCTTGGAGCTTTGTATTAAAACAACCTCATGGCTCTGTTCCTCCCCAGCAGTATTTATGTGCTCATGTTTCTTTATCATCTCCCCTTCCCCCATTTTCTCTGTGCTGTGTATAGATGTATAGATATATATTACATATATATCTATATATACATTACATATATATATGTAATGTGCTCTCTTTCATGGTCTAGTAGAAATAGTGTTATAGAAATAGCACATGAGATATGAAATATTGATTGCTACCTNGCTGGGTTTTAAAAGCAGCATCTTTTAATTTGTAGTAATGTGATTCTGCATGGGGAGTGAGTGAAAACAGTTCTCTGAAGTGCTCAGACTGCTGTAGTAAGCTGCAGTCCAGACCTCAGTATTTGCTAGAGGTGAATTACTCCAACAGTTAGCAGCTGATGCTGTTCAGGGAATCAGGGATGTGTTGTGGTCAGCTGTGGCTCTCTCCTGGTGACACCTCTCTGCCTTTAAAACAGAGCTGGTGGCCACGGTGAGAATTCACCTGCATCTGGATGGTGAAGTTATTTATGCTCCAGTACATGAGACTTTGGAGCACTTTGTAGTTTGCTGTTGATGATGCATCTTGGCAAATGAACAGCAATGCACTGGCACACAGACCTGTGCTACTAGAGGGAGTGAAGTCTGGGAGTTCTCTTGTCAAAAAATGAAATCCTAGTCCTCAGGCATATGAGCAAAGTTGAATTTTAGAGCAGTTCTTTTCATAGTGTTCTTCGCTTCTTCCAGGTGTATAAATGCGGCAATATCTTGCAAATTATTTTAAGAAATTTTTTGTGCTCAAAGAATTTTTTTGTAATCCCATTATGAGTTTTCCACTTTTGTATTCTTGGGGAAACTGCTGTCTGCTTCCTTCATGTTCCATAAATGATGACTGCTAGTGAGTGTTACTGGAGCAAGAAAATCTCCTTAGCAGGCTGGAGTAAAGACACTGCTCTGTTCTGAAGTCTGCTAAAAGCTGCCCTGGACAAAACCAGATTGGTATGTGTCCCACTGCCAGAATGATCTCTAGGATGTTGAATATTGAGACATTGTTTGGATCTGCCCTGCTCAGGCCTGTTAACTTGTGAATCCCTGGTCTTAATAACAGTGGTACTTGGGCAGCAGTGGGCAAGGAGACGGAGTGAGGCAGACAGAAAGCAGAAAGTGTAAAATACAGCAAATTCCCAAATGCCTGCAATTAATAATTTTAACAAATGCATCGCTGTTTCTTCATGTTGACTGCCTGCTGTTTCCACTCCTCTTTCTCTGCATGCTCAATATTTTTCTCCCATCTGTCCCTTGGCTGTAATGATGGGACAGATGTACTGCCTAAGTCTTCCTCTTGGAGCTTTGTATTAAAACAACCTCATGGCTCTGTTCCTCCCCAGCAGTATTTATGTGCTCATGTTTCTTTATCATCTCCCCTTCCCCCATTTTCTCTGTGCTGTGTATAGATGTATAGATATATATTACATATATATCTATATATACATTACATATATATATGTAATGTGCTCTCTTTCATGGTCTAGTAGAAATAGTGTTATAGAAATAGCACATGAGATATGAAATATTGATTGCTACCTATACATACATATATTTATATATAAATATGTATATATGTGTGTCTACATATAAAAATATGTGTTGGATGCCTTGTACCTTTCACTGTAAGAGATTCTTTGTATGGTCTTTTTATTATATGAAACAACACATTCTTCATTGTAACTGGCTCTTCAAACTCTGTAAGAAAAGCTTTTAAACTAAAAACCTCAGCATTTTCTTCATGGGGTTCTGTTAGGATCAGCTGTGCTTTGAACTGTTAAAAACTGTCATTTCTGTTGGATGTTTTCCTCAGGAGATATTTTGGGTATGTTAAAATCATAGCTAGAGAGAAAAAGGAGCAAGAATAGCATCTGCTGTGCATGGAGGGTCTGAGAACACAGATCCGAGTCCATCCGCTGCAGGTCACTGCCTTCTCTCCTGACTGCAGTGTGGAAAGTTCATGGTGCAGGCTGCTGCTGGAGGAGGGGAGGAAGCAAATGTTATTGTTAATGGTTTACTGTTTGCTTTTAGCAGGACCAGCCTTGGGAGCTTGTACTAAAATTCCCCCTAGAATAGATGATTTGGCAATTAATACAATCTTCTCCCCACCACCACCTCCAATTAGGAAATTCCAGTGCATTCCACATGTGTGCGACTCAGTTCTTGTCACCTCTGCAAATGCTTTACATTGTAGCCTTTGGATTTTAATATCCTTAGCAACAAACTATTTTTTCCCTAAAATACAGTTTTGTCTTTAGTGTATAGGTTAGCCTGAGACTAAGAATTGTGCTGCTGACACGTGCCCAGTACAAGGCGCAGACTGAGCACTCTTGAGTTCATCCACATTGCTAGATAGTGAAAAAAACCTCCACTTGCTGCTCAGATTCTCACACAACATGATAACGGATTTAATACAGGTGAAAACTGAAGCAGGGTAATCAGGAGCTATTTGTTCTCCAAGCCCTTACTGGATAGAGCAGGAAGTGCTGCCCTTAGAATTGCAGTAAGATCCAGATTAGGCTTTTAGCAAAATTCTCCAAAGGCAAAGACAGTTTGTGTGCAGACACCATACATTTTTGGAATTCTTAAGCAGATCAGACAAATCTGAGGGGCCCAAGTATTGATTAGTATCTGGAATGTTACTCTTTCCAGTGCAACAAACCAAAACTTCCTGTGTGGAAAAGCTCAGCCTGAGATAAGTGATGTTGAGGTGAGCTGGCATGAAACCAGCCCTGCCTGTGCCTGCTACATCCAGATGGGTCACAGGAGGGACTGGGTTTGTCCTAAGGCACATCTTCATCCCCAGTACAGCTCCGGGGCTGCATCTGCCAACATGCTCACGTACAAGTGCTGTGATGGCAGGAGAGTCTGTGCTTAATTGATACTTTTTTTGTACATTTTAGGGTTACTCTGGCTGCTGCAAATCTGTATTTTCCAAAGTTTGAAAGTTTGGTTGCAAACATTCTTTTTGATATAGTATTTTTTCAATATGGGTTGCCACAGAGCTGGCAAGGTTTGAAATTCTGTAGTATTTGCACAATATTTTCCTTCCCACACAGTTCTGCTAATTTGGGATCATGCTGTTTATCCAGTGGATGTAACTGAAGCAGAAAGGTTTGCCCAACAGCAATAAAGACTGCAGAGTTACCATAATCCCAGTCATGGTGTGGTTGTAAAATAATAAGCAACCATGATTTAAGAGTTTAACTCTTAACTCTTTCTTATTTTAGAACTTAATTGTTGTTGTTTTGCCCTTTTTTTTTTTTTCTTGTTACCAGCAGTGAAGAAGATGCTTTTTTTAAGACTCCGTTTATTTTACCTATTGGGATGGAGAGGGTAAAATGAGCCAGTAAATATGAAGGACAGTTTTGTGTCTCAAGTCTTATCCTAGTACTACTTTTTAAACCAACTTTACTTTGAGTTTCTGGCTGCAGGTGTCAGTGAGGCAGGAATTCCCACAGCCCACAATGTAGCTGTATGAAAGAAGCCAAATTCTAGTCCAGGTCTGCAGACTTTCCATGTGAGTCTGCCTTCTTTTGGGGATGCTCTGGAGACACCACTGTGTGTGTGTGTGTATGAGTTGAAGGCTGGAAGACTGACTGTGGAAGCAGAAAAATGTTAATTTTGTTTTGTTTGCTAGCAAACTTTAGTGCTTAGGCACTTAACTGAAAAGTAATAGCAAGTAACCCAAAAGTTGGCAGAAAGAGTTGAAAGATGTCTATTTTGTAGGCAGAAGTACTGGGGAAAAGAAATTGAAACAGTTGTGTGAACTATTTTTTGAATATTTTTCTTTAAGCCCAGTTCTGAGAGTGATGTAGTTACATAAGAACTTGTGGCTTTTTGAAAATACCTATGTCTGAAGGCTGAAAATCCAGTAAGAAAAGAGAAAGAATGGCAAATGCTGATTTTATAATGTGGTATTATTTTTAGGCTTGTTCTCATTACATTTTAGGGAGCCTGCCCTGTTGTATTTTGTCTCCTGAATATACTGAGCATTTTGAAGATGTTATAAAAGCGAATGTACTTTAAAGCAATAGATTTAGAAATAGAAAACGTTGGTTGTAAGACAGAAGATGCATTACTGGCAAAGTGTACTGTATATTCCTATACAGTTAAACAGTGCAGGAACCTCATTTTGGCGAGGACTGTGAATATCTGGGACATAAAGAAAGACATACTTAAAATGTTGTTGTGGTGAGGAGAGGCAAAAGGAGGCTGAGGGGAGGCTGGGGCCCCTGTTAGCTGGCAGATTCACAGGTTAATTAGGAGTCCAGCTTTTAGGCCAATTATTACAGGTTTCAAACCGATTTTCTTCGTTTCTCCACCTGTCATGTACACGAGTGCTCGGTTAGACACTTAGCATGGTAAGTGCATGCAAACCTCCCTGTTACAGCCTGTGGACTTGTGCTATACAGTGTGGGCAGGACAATTCCCAGATGCAGGCCTTTATCCCCTGGCAGCAGCTCCTTTGTGGGGTGAACTCTGAGGGGTGACCCAGCGGAGCCCAGGGGACAGCTGGGGACAGCCTTGTGCTGAGAGGGTTGTCTGGGCTGCAGGATTCCCCACCCCACTGGTCTGATCCCTTCTCTCTCACAGGCAGGAATGGCATCTCCTGAAAACCCCGAGCAGCTGATCATTGCCCTGGAACCCGAGGCTGCCTCCATCTACTGCCGGAAGCTGCGCCTGCACCAGATGATAGACCTGAGTAGCAGGGCTCCTGTCAATGGCTACAGCCCGAGTGACACTATTGGAACTGGATTTACACAGGGTACTTCTGTTCATTCACTTTTCAGATTCTCATGCCTAAGTTTGCTTCGTCCCCGAGGGCTGGTTTCTCACCGTTTCTTCTTGTCCTTGTTCTCTTGAAATGTTTCAGGCTGGCATCAGTTTGCTTTTAAAAACTGTTTTGCTGCTTACCGTAGTTAGACTTGTTTGTATGTTGACCCAACAGACATCACAGAATGATTTGGGTTGGAAAGAAATTCAGACATCATCTAGTTCCAACCCTCTGCCATGGCCAGGGACACCTTCCACTAGAGCAGGTTGCTCCAAGCCCTGTCCAACCTGGCCTTGAACACTTGCAGGGATGGGGCAGCCACAGCTTCTTTGGGCACCCTGTGCCAGGACCTCACCACCCTCACAGGGAACAAATTCTTCCTAATATACACTTGAATTTTAGCATGCAGGTAGCTTCCTTGTCTTGCCTTTATTTGGATGTCGTGGGAGTCTTTCAGTATTTTTCACAACAGTTTTCTGCCTTAATTTAAGTTAGTTCTTCATATTGGATCATTTTTTCCATTTAATTTGTTGGAAGCAATTATGTGTTTGATTATCTGCATTGTTGAGGCAGTGCTAAATAACTGGATCTGCAATGAAACAATTATTCTGAGGTGTTCCCAAGTATTGGCAGATGCTTTTTGATGTCATCTTTATGAAATATTGTTAATGACTTCCAACACTCAGTGGAATACATGGCATTGGAATTTAGCCATGATTTTATCTACATGTTGAAGAGCAACTGGATAATGCACTTCTGATTTATTGAGCTGGGATCTGTTGCTACTGTCACTGTTTGAAGGGGAGGGACAGAGATTGGAGCACTGTAAGTCACTTGGCAGAAGATCCTTCATCACCAGAGTTTTTTTAGCTTGGCAGCCTACTGAAACTGGAGGGAAATAGAGGAAACAAAAAAGGAAAATGGCCTGCAGCAGTAAGATTTGATTGCTGCATAATGTGCATATTTCTCTATATCTCTGTGAATTGTAACAGTTGCCCTGATACTGATGGTAGTGTGACAGTCTATCCTAGAAGGAGTTTTGCAGGAGAGTCTGTATTTTATCACGTTTGCTAGGTTAAAACAGTAGAGGCAAGTGGGAAGTTAAGCTAGTACAGCTATTTCTGCACTTACCAGAGCATATTTTTTTTAGTTAGGCAGAGTGACTACATTATTCTCTCAAATCCATGGCTCTCCTAGCCAGCATTTGTCAGATGTGTTCAGTGTTTGGAGGCCCACGCAGAGTGCAGGACGCAATCTGTTTTCAGGATTCAGTCCCTTCAGGGCCCCTTGGCTTCTGTCCCCCTCATTCGTGCCCTGAACTATTCCAGTTCCATGTGATTTTACATGAACTCACTTTCAGACAACACAGGGGTTTGCTTCTGGGAAAATAATAAAGGAGTTTATCTGGTTAAGGTTTTGAAGCTGGGCAGAATCAGGCAGATCATGGATTTCTGCTAATGGGCTTTTTCTTGGATGGGGGTACCACTCTCATTCTTGACTTCGTATGGTAAAAAGCTGTTGGGGATGAGAAAGTTTTCATGTCAAAATTAATGAAAACAAAGTTTGGAGTGAATTAATTTGGGGTTGGAATTAAAATTTCATAAAGGCATGGCAAGCACCCAAGACAAGCTGAGAACAGATTAAGGAGAAACACCCTTTAAATATAAACAGAGAGAAGCACTCCAAGGACCATATTATTGCTGTGAAGTCAAAACAAAAATTTTAGTGTTCATAGTAGCAAGGATAAGCCTGCTTCAGTTGTAGTTAAAGACTGGCTCTTGTGTTCACTTCTAGCCCACAGGAGGGAATTAAAGGATTGCCATTGATTTCTGTGAGCTTGACAGGTCCTTGCTTGGACCTAGTGCTTGTTCTGTCATGGAATGCTTCATCTGAGCTCTCCCTGTGCTGCCTGGGCAGCTTCTCTGCATCATGGAGTCTTCTTGGGGAGGGTGCAGGAGCAAGTGGAGTTGATGCTGTTTTCTGATGACAGGCACCATGGCAGTAGGAAGCAAAGTGCATTCTGTGATTTGCGCGCTTGTATTTTCAGAAAAAATTTCCACTCGTGACGGGCTGCCTCTCTAGTAGTGTTTTATGAAGTGCCTTTGAAGGCGAGTGATGATAACACAAGGAATGTAGGTTTTTTTGATCATTCAGTTATAGAGGTTGATTTAGAAGCATAAATAGCAGAGATTCTCACTACTCTGCTTCCTCTTGACAGACTGTTCTGCAACTTTTAAATGTCTAAGTAGCAGTTAAGTCTTGTTAAGTTAACGGATTGTTATAATAGTCTTGCAAGATTACGCTTAATTTTTAATTGGTGTATATTTTAAATATTGTGAGGGTCAGCCCTGGTGATCACTGTGCCCTTAAGGAGTTACTAATCTGAGCAGCAGTGCTTCTGGCTGCTTGTTTTGGGGTAGACTGACATCCTGAGAGGCTGGGGAGGCGTATTTGCCTGAGCACTCAAAGTGAGCAGTGGCTTTTGGAAATGTGGGAATGTTCTCCCATCCCGGGTGGTGGGGGGGGTTGTCTGGGAGTGGGCTGGGGCTGCCACCTGCTGGTGGAGGCTGCTGTGAGCACAGCTGGCTGCCAGCACCCCACCCTGCTGCCAGCACACACTTTGCAAGCCAGAGAGTATTAAAAACCTGCAAGTCAGACCTGTTTATAGCTTTCTTATTCGATTGTTGCTATATATGATTAGTTTGCATTATTTGTATTAGGTAATTAGTACAGATTAAAAGACAACCTTTATATAAGTTTATATGTCCTTGATATTGTTATATAAGTATATATAACAATATCAAGGATATATTTGGAAGATCAGGGTGGCTGTAAACAATTTTTCCTTCTTTCCAGGAATAACATTCTAATGTTCCTGGTCCCAATGCAATAATTTTTGTACATTTGTTTTACTAAGAAATGATACATACAGGTCTATCAGCCTGATTGCAGTTGTTTCCTGCAGTTTTTGATTTTATTTCTTTGTGCTTTTTTGTACTCAGTAACTTATTTTTTCTGTCAATCACTAGGGAAGGAACATGTGCGCCGGAACCGGCAGAGTCGGACCTTCATGGTGGAAAATGTCATAGGGGAGATCTGGTCTGAGCTGGAGGAAGGTACTGTCCTTTCTGGAGCAACCTTTGCTCTCACTGGTTTTGTATTGCAGGCAAATACTGTGTTTCCCACAAAGGTGCTGTGCACTGCATTGTTCCCACAGTGGTTATAAAGGGGAAAAAGAAAAAAACCCCACAAGTTCATGTGCTGCTCTAAATTACAATTGCTGAATTGCAATTCTGTATGCTCTAGCATAATAAGATTTATTAATGAGATGGTGGAAAGCCATGGAACTGGAATATTTTCCTCAGAACAGGCTTTGTAAATATGGTATAATGTTTGGTAGCCCACTAGGATGTACACCAGCAGCATGAGCAAGTCCCACTTTTCAGCTGTGCCACATCAATAGCTTTTGACATCTGACTTGGATGTTTGTTATCAATCATTGTGTTATAATTACTAGCAAAGACCAAGTCTTCAGCACGGCCATTGTGGGCTGTCTGTAGGCCCTTACCTCCCCCTCAGGAGCTCTCACTGCAGTGAGCTGGTGTGCTCACAGTGGTGTAAATGCCCCTGTCCTGTCCCCTTGGCCTTCCAGGTGATCGGTACATCGTGGTTGACAGCGGAGGAGGCACCGTGGATATGACTGTCCATCAGATCAGGCTCCCTGAAGGACATCTGAAGGAGCTTTACAAAGCAACAGGTAATGTCACTTCCACTGCTTGCTTTGTGTAATTAGATTGTGTATTATATACTTAGGTAATATTTTGGCTTGTCAGTGAAGGAGATGTGTGCCTTTATTGCATTTTACTGACAGTTCTTCCTGAGATGAGACCAGCACTCAAAATAGTGTAACCCAGCTGCTGGTTGGCTGAATCACTCATTTATAGTGGTAGTGTTACAGTGGCTGTGATGATACAGGAGTAAGAGTGAGGCAGAAGTAAGATCATGTTGTGTATTAGACCAACGGTTACATTTAGGAAAGATCCTCTTTTTGTGGACCTTCTGTGACAGTCCTGAGAGTGTTGTTCTCATGTGCATATGGTCAACTCAAAGAATACCCAGAATACTGGATTCTGGATATTAAAGATATTAAAGAATATCCAGAATACTAAAGCTGTGTTTTATCTGTGCTACAGGTGGGCCATACGGTTCTCTAGGTGTGGACTACGAGTTTGAAAAGCTCCTGTGTAAAATATTTGGGGAAGATTTCATTGAGCAGTTTAAAATCAAGCGCCCTGCGGCCTGGGTGGATCTGATGATCGCCTTCGAGTCCCGCAAGCGGGCGGCAGCTCCCGACAGGACCAACCCCCTGAACATCACCCTGCCCTTCTCCTTCATTGACTACTACAAGAAGTTCCGAGGTCACAGTGTAGAACATGCCTTGAGGAAAAGCAAGTGAGTGGACAATTGAAACCGCACGGATGCGGAGTTAACTACTGGTAGCAAAGACAAATAATTAGAACATCCTAATTACACTAGGACTGAAAGGTAATAGTGTAAAAGTGTAGTGCAAGGATGGGAAAATGGGGTTGCCTCTGGTGCAGTTTACAGAATGAAAAGTTCTGATCAGTCTCTTGCAAAAGCTTTTCTGTGCAAGACTTGCACTTTCCAGGTGTTGCTTTCTACGACTTCTGTTAGGCCACCACTGCGCCGCTTTCTTTGAGTGTATGTTGAGAGTCTCTTGCATGTTAAGTGGGAATGTCAGAACAAACGTAGAATTTGTTGCCTAGAACCTTAATTTTTAGCAGCCTGGATCCTGGAAAACATCCAAGATTGTGAGATGTGTAAATATGTTCATGGCTTGAGGGAAGTTATTGACAGTATCAGATCACTGGAGAAAACGTCTGCATAAAGCTCTGTAAGGGGAAAGCATTTAGCTTTTGGAGTGATGACAGGCTTTTGCTTCTTACAGTATTTTACCAGTTTGATAATTTGCTTCATAGGCAGGAAGACATAATCCCCTCCAGAGATTTTAATTCATGATTTTCAGTATCAAGAAGTCAGCCTAAATGACAAAATCTTGGGCTGCTGTAGAAAAGGAAGTGAGCAGAAAGTAGAAATGGGCATTTTGCATCTCTTGAAGTTACATATTACAGAAAACCTGGAGTTTAGTGATGTAAAGAGAATGAACAAGAGAACCTGTGAATCTGGGGCAGACACCTTGGGGCCTGAGAGGGAAACATTGTACCTTAATTTTTTAACCTGTACCTTAATTTTTTAAATTAGCCAGTGTTGAATGTAGTATGCAGGCTGAAACTCCTGCATCTCTTTCAGAAGTTATTGGTAGATGTACTGTAAATTACTTGAAATCCAGCTAAAAGTTGCCTTCTAAATGAGACTGAAGTTCTGAAATCACTAAAAATTTCTGGAAATACTCCCCCTCACAAGGCCATCTGCTTTTCATTAGTAGTCTTAATGGTGAATCTTAGAGGAAATGCTAAATGCTCCCTTCAAATGAAATGAAAAGAATTGGATAACAGGATAGAAAGAGTGTAAAGGTTGACATATAATGTGCATGAATGAAAGGGAGATTACTGAGCTATACAGATGTGTATCAGTGATGGAATAGCATAATGCCTGTGTTCACTTAATAAATGTTATGCCTCATTAAAAATGCCGTTCTCTTTTCTCCCTCCTGAGGCTTCCCAGCTTGCTTGTTTTCCTTGAGTGTTTCCAGTGGCATTGGCCTGCCACTGCTATAATCTAAATGTTGCCCTTCTGGGGATGAATCAGTGCTGTTTCAGATGAGCGAGCACTGCATTGACTGCCAGCTGTTTCAGAGAGCGGTTGAGCATTGCTAATGCTGCAGAAGGCAATCAGGCAAAGAAAACAACAATTAGATGAGCCAAAATAATAATTCTCCCTTCAAGTTTTACATAACTGCAGTTGGTATGGGGCTAGGGTGAGGCTGGGCACTTTGTTCCAAGGAAAATCCACGCAGATTCTGTGAACTCATTAATTCATTTATTTAATGGTGGCTGTTTTGCAGCTCAGCTGCAATGCTTTAATGTTCTTTCTCACTGTTCCTTTGCAGTGTGGACTTTGTGAAGTGGTCCTCCCAGGGAATGCTGAGGATGAGCCCAGATGCAATGAATGCTCTTTTCAAACCTACGATTGACCAGATCGTGCAGCACCTGAGTAGGTATCTGTGTGTGATTCCACTTCCTGGCTGAGCTGAAACTGAAGCTTTGCTCACCCATTTCAACCCAGTAACAACCCTCCTGGTATGCTCCAGTTGTGGACAAGGAATTCAGTTCTGAAACTTGCAGCTCTCTACAAATCAGCTAGGAAAATAATAATAGTAAGGGATGTGTCCTGAGCACATACTCCTGCCTAGCTCTGGTGCTAGTTACTAAGTGTGGTTCAGTTCTGTTACTGCCTAAGCTTCAATTACTCTGTGCTTCCAGGGCTGCAAGCATTCAGAGGGCTGACATGCACTGAGAAACCCAGATCCTGCCTTTCTTTTTCCTGGTTCTGGCAACAACTAAATTATGCCGGATTTGTAACTCGTTTCTGACTATTCCAGCTATTAAGACCTCCAATTTGTTCCTCCCTAGTGGAAGGTCACGTTTGTTCATGACCATCCAAATCACTGACATCTCTAAAGCACAAATAGTAAATGATGCATCATGGTAAAAGTACTTCCAGGCATGGCTTAAGCAGCAATGAATTTATTTGTCCAGTAATGGAAAGTGACATGTGCTTATTGGGAAAGTTGCTATTTAAGGTCTTCCTAGAGGAAGATGAAATTTTTATCAAGCAGAGTATAATGCTTGTGGTGGGAAAAATGTTGCTTTGTACATACTACAAAGCACTATTTGGAATAAATATCCAGCTTTCCTCGTCATATGTGAGAGATTATGAGCTAAGTTTCAGAACTTAATATCACAACAAGTATAGAGCAGCTTATATTTGAGCAGGGAGGGAGACACCTAGAACTGCAACAGTTGGGACAGGTAACTCACTTGTTTGAACTAAAAGTGAGCCTACAACTGAACTGCATCATTTTCTTAAAAGTAGGAGATGTGGGCTTAAGCTAAGAAGGAAAATCTGTAAAAACATAAAGAGGGATTATTTTGCAGATGGTATTTATTGTGGTTCTGCTGGGGTCAGAAATAATAAGGGAATTTGAAATGCAGTGATTTATCTGGAATGCAATAAAGGGCTGGTTTTAAGTGGCACTTCAGAAATGTATGATTGAGGTGAGTGAATTCATAGTGAAATACACAATGGTAACAAGTGGGACTGGTGCATGCTGAGGGTGGCAGCGTGGGCACAGACGTGGCAGTTCCAGATCACGTGCATGGAACGCTCAGTGCACTCACACATTGGCATTTCCACTTGCATTGCCTTGCTAAAGTGGATTTTATTGAATGGTCTTTGTTTCTGTTCAGGTGAAGTGTTTGATAAGCCAGAGGTGACCAATGTGAAGTTTCTATTCCTGGTGGGAGGCTTCGCTGAATCCCCCTTGCTCCAACAAGCCGTCCAGAGCGCTTTTGGCTCCAGGTGCCGGGTCATCATTCCCCAGGATGTGGGTCTGACCATCCTCAAAGGAGCCGTTCTCTTCGGGCTCGACCCCGCTGTCATCAAGGTGCGGCGCTCCCCGCTCACCTACGGCGTGGGGGTGCTCAATCGCTTCGTGGAGGGCAAGCATCCCCCGGAGAAGCTCCTGGTCAAGGACGGCACGCGCTGGTGCACCGACGTCTTCGACAAATTCATCTCAGCCGACCAGTCTGTAGCCCTGGGAGAGACTGTGACACGCAGTTACACACCTGCCAAGCCTTCTCAGTTAGTAATCGTGATCAACATCTACAGCTCGGAGCAAGACAGCGTCAGCTTCATCACCGAGCCCGGCGTGAAGAAGTGCGGCACCCTGCGCTTGGATCTGACGGGGACTGACGCCTCCGTGCCCAACCGGCGCGAGATCAAAACGCTGATGCAGTTTGGGGACACTGAAATCAAAGCCATGGCCGTCGATGTTGCGACCTCTAAAAGTGTCAAAGTTGGTATTGATTTCTTAAATTACTAATGGCCCTTTCCCCCACCACAGCCTGTCTGTGAGACTGATCTTCCACTGATCCATTTTTTGACTTTCGTCTGTCGTGTCGTCACCTTGAATTTCAGCAGGCTATGTGAGAACAGCTGGTGAGGTGGGGTGTGTTGTGTTTGTGTCCTTTGGTGACCAAGGACTGCATTTCGAAAGGCCCTTAGAAAGTTTCGGGAGCAAAAGTTCCAGAGGTAGTAAAAGTTACCAAGTTACTCAAGCATGCTTAAAGACCTACCTTTATAAAGTAAACACTAATTATTGTTGGGTCCTGAAGGTTAGTTAAAAAATACCCAAATTATAATCTCTCTGCCTTGTTCTTCTTCCTCTTCTTCCTGAGAAAAACTCACTAACCCACGTGGCAATTGTATGGGGCGTATCTGTGTGGGATATCTATTTAAACAGCACCATCCTCTGGCAATGGGAACAAATTAGTAGTTGTATTGTATTCTTTTGCTTTTACCCAGTGCTTTCAGAACTTGAAGTGCTGAAAATCAATGACTCAAAGAAATAGGATCTAAATTACTTAAATTCTGAGTAAAGAAAATCCCCAGAAATCCTTAAAATTATATTTAGGAAATACATACATGTTTTGGGGGCCTAGTACTGATTGCTCCAGTTTGAAAACAAGGCCTTTGTTGTCAAACCTCTCAGAACAAGCTGTCGGATTAATTAGCTAGCATTACCCTCATTATACTTTAGAAAATATTAAGAACAAACCTATTTCTCTTTTGGGTCTTTTAAACTTACTTAATTTTTTATCCATCTGAAATCACAGGAGTGTCACCACAGAATCACAGGGTAGTTGAGCTTGAAGGGGACATCCATCTGATAAAACTTCTCCATTCTAAGCAGTATCAGTCAGAACAAGTTGCTTGTTCCAATTTTTATTATCTCCAAGATGAAGATCCCTAAACTCCAGGCAGCTTATTTGACAACCCTCACTGCAAAAGTTTTTTTCTTACACTTAAAAGGAATTTCTTGAGTTTGAATTTGTGCGTGTTGCCTCTTTCTTGCTCCTTCACTGGATACCTCTGAGAAGTCTGGCTCCATCCTCTTTCCTGTCTGCTCTCAGGCATTTGTACACATTCCTAGCATCCCCTGAGCCTCCTTGAGTCCAGCAGCCCCAGCAGCCTCTCCTCACATGACAGATCCCCCAATCCCTTCATCCCCTTCATGGCCCTTTGCTGGTCTCAGTGCTGTGGGTCCGTGTCTCTCTTGTCCTGGGGAGCACAGAGCTGGACCTGGCACTCAGACATGGTCTCAGCAGGGCTGAATCAGGGGAATGATCCCTTTCCTGGAGCTGCTGGCAGTGCTGTTCCCAGGCTGTTGGCGTTCTGTAAGGCCATTGCTCATTGCTGGCTCAGCCTGGCTCAGTGTCTGCCACAGCACCAGGGTGGTGTTGGGCTGCCAGGCTGCTTCCCAGACAGCTGGGCCACAGCTTCTCCTGGTGCATGGGGTTATTCCTGCCCAGGAATAACAGGACTTTGCACTTGCCTTTGCTGAACTTCATGAGGTTCCTGTCTGCACATTTCTCCAGCCTGTCAACATCCCTCTGACCCATCTGCTTTATCAAGCACTTCCCCAAGTGATTATATTTCTTTTCTTGTTCATTCCTGTGTTAAGATTTGGGAGCACAGCTAGATGGTGGCTCTCCAGAAAGATTTAAACAATTCAGAAGGGACAAAACATTCAGATCAAAAGTACCATAATATATTTTTTGTACTGAACATTTTAATTCAGTAGAATATATTGCTAGGTTGACTTGAATGGCCAATGAAGTGGAAGGCAGAAGCCAATAGAGTGGAACTACAAGTAGCATTAAATAAAGCATTCCTTACCTGGCAGTGAGCACAGAGCTCTTGACACAGGAGAAATGCACTGATTGCCGTGGTAGCATCTTGTTTTCCAAATAACAGCTTTGTGGAAATGTTTCCCTAAGCATGCTCGCCTTGCAAATTTCTTTTGCAACTAGAATAGTTTTTATTTTGCAATATGCTACAGGAGGAAAACTTCTGAAACCTACATTCTTTATATGCCATGAACTGACAACTTCAGATTCAAATCCTAATTCCACTCAAATTAGCAGACTGGTTCCAACCTGTAGAATCACCCTAAAAGGCTGACACTTTCCAGTGCATTTATCAGAGCTGCCTGATTACCTGCTGGAATTCAATACATTTTCAAAACTTTGCAACATTAATTATTAATCTAAACCTTCCTTTTTAAAAAGTTGAGCATGAGTTAAATCCGTTACTGGCACTTTTGGGAGATTAAAGCTTTATCAGTTATTTCATTAATTTATGTTCCAATCCTGCACTTAAACTTTCTGTGTTTATCCTGGAGTTTTGCCACAGCAGAGAGCTGCAGAACTGATCCACTGCATTTTGTCATTGAGTTTTCTGTGTCTCCTGCAGAATTCCCTGGTTGAATGGGAAATGTGTTCTGCATTCAGCTTTAAAATAAATAAATAAAGGACTATGGAGAATGCTAGTCACAGTATCCTGCTGGATACTTTCTATAATTACAAAGTGTGCTTGCTAGCAGTCGATTTCCTGCTGCCTGCTAAATGCTTTAAAAGCTAAATACTGGGAATTTTTTTGTGTGTGCTGCTTTCCATGGTTTACAAACAAGAGAAACTTTAAGATGAGTTATGCACAATATAATTTTATGTAAATACAATATTTAAATATTGTACAGACTCTTTCTTTCTACAGTGCTATTTTCTTGTATAAAAATGCACTTTGCCTCTGTTGATTTCATTCAGCTGTTAATTTTAAATAACACAGTTTCTCAATCAGCTTTTGTAATTATAGGCTTTTAAAGATGGTAAGATATGAAATGTAAAAGGCCGATCTTATAATAATAGGAAAGACATGTTGGTGTGTCAGAGAATACAACATTCTTCCTGCAATGCAAGTCATACCAGCTGAGCACATCACACAAACGATGTCTGTTGCTGGGGTTTTCATTTCTTTGTTTCAGATGGTGACCATTCATTCCATCTCCAGCAATTCTTCATAATAATGGATGAATCCTCCTGTAAAACCAAAAATCAGATTGTGAAATCTGGGTATGCAGCTTCTTCACTAGGTTTTGGGTTTCTAATAAAGATCTTCTCTAGTTTAAAAAAAAAACAACAACAACAAATGAAAAACTACCTCCCAAAGCCAGGCAACACTCTTGTATTGTAGCTGCAGGTAAGACACAGTCTCTGTCTACCACTTCCACCTGCCAAAAAACCAAAATTCTTACAGAAAAATAGGCTTTGCTGTCTTTGCATGCTATGTTAAGCTGAATCTGTCCAGTTCTGCACAGATTGGTTTTCAGTGGCCTTAACACAGGATTTGGTCTAATGAATAGCTGCCACCCCCTGTCTCCCCTGTGAAGAGGAGGTGACCTGCAAGATCAGGTGGCCCATGATTTTTGTGCTGTTTCCAGCCTGTCTGCAGGGGAAGCTACAGGTGGTTTCTGCAGCTCTTCTGAAGCACAGTTCCCTGCACAGCAGCAATTCTCTGCCCTTTCTGATTCACCTTTTGTAAGATCCCATCTGGATCCAAGCAGGGGCTTGTTGCTGAAATCCCTGTAACTGTGAAACGTGGTTTACATATTTTTGCACTTCCTCCTTCAGTCTGATGAGAACACTATCAAGCTTATCTTTGCAGAGCACTGAACTACTGAACAAACTCCCAGCTGTCCTTGTTGCCCTCTTTCAGAATGGAAAATGAGCTTGTTCCTCTGATGAATTAGAATTGTTAAGTAGAATATTATGCTGTGGTCTGTAGACTATAACCCAGTTAAACAACTTTACATTGTAAGAGGCATGTGGATGCCCCATTTTGGTAAAGGATGTTAGGCTGTAAAATTAACTTGAAATTTACTAGGAAGTGAGGCATTTTTAGAACTGTAGTTGTGATACTTTTGCAGGACATTTCCCTGCAGAGCATTTTTTGGTAGGGGTTTCAAATGACATTGTGCATTGTTGAAAAGACAACAAGGCCAGCTATCCATAGGGAAAGCAGAAGGTCTTGGCAGGAATTTTGCTCTAAGCAGCAATTTGCAAGTTTGGGTCCAAGTTACTGAACTCTAGGCTAAAGTTTAGCAGCTAATTGTGATGGAATGGTTAATTGTGCTAGAATAAGATAAATGTGCAGTGGTGGTTAGGACAGTTTGCATTGGTATCAGCATACCAATATTCATATACAGGAGTTTTAATGCATTATTATGAGAAGGCTAATTATATATTGCAGAGATTTAATAGCCAAGATAAGCTGCATATTTATGATACGAAGTGGCTTAAGTGGATGAATAGTATAAAAGTTGTTGGGCATAATGTCACAGTACTCACCTGCTTGAAATAGTCTTAAACTATATTATAAAACCAGCCATTGTGGTCTTGTTCACCTCTGTGCAAGATAAATTCAGATTTCACTGATACTTGGAGCTGTTCACAACTTGTCTGGATTGTATCTTGAGTGTTCTTGTGTCTTCAATCATGTCAAATAAAATACCTTAAAAATAATTTCTCTTTTTGGGTGTTACTATTCTTATGAAAATGGCTATAAAAAGAAGCCTAATTTATTATGAAAGTGAGACAGGCCAAGTGGTTATGCTTGAGTTTGGGTGCTCCTTCATGTGTGTAACTGAGCAGAAGTGACACCAACTGTCTGTATGGCTTTAGTCCACTTGCGTGCCCAAGGTGGAACTTCACTGCTGCTCATGACTCAGCTTCCAGCAAGATTGGTGTAGCTCTCTGAGTAAGGTGTTTGTTGGAGTTCAGGCAGGAAGACTTTGGGCAATACCAAAAGCAGATCAGGTATTTTCTGCAGTGATGCTGTCAGAGAGCCAGGAAATCAAATACAAGCCCTGATATATCAAAGAGAACTGTAATCTCTTAGGTCTTGTATTATTAAAAGCTGTTTCATTGTTTAAAATGCATTATCAGGCCAATAAGCTGGCCAATAACCAGGTATATTAGCATGAGAATGTGCCTCTTTTTAGATCTAGGGATGTTCAGTAAGGTCCAGCTGCAGTGAAAAAACCCTTGCATAGCAGTTTGTGCAGTATTACATTTTTCTGCCAACAGCTGTAGGCCGTGTCCCTCTGAAATTCAGCAGTGCTGGCACAAGCTCTGGAGGTGATTCAGTGGCACAGGTGACCTTGGTCCACAGTGCTGCAAAGATGCAGAGAGTGAACTGAGATGCTTTAGCAGCCACTACACCCAACTTCCACCTATTTGCTGCAATGAAGGTGTTTTACAAGTGCTTTATGACTATAATTACAAACATCATGCTAATAGGCTAGGTACTGTATTTAACTTGTAATGAACTTGATTTCAGCTAAACATTCAATTAATGTTACTAGTACAATGGGAAATATAATTACAGTCTTCAGAGACATATTAAGAACCAAATTTTGCTTTCGGTGTTCTACCACACTGCTGAAGATTCCAGTAGAGTTTCATGTGTGTGCATTCAGAATTTGGTCCTTACACTGGACTTTTCTAAATCTTAAGGCTTTCTCATAGGAGTGTGTTTATATTTAAAGCTACAGCCCCATCTTGATAGAAGGGATTTTGTGTAAGTTGTTGGTTCTACAAAACCACGTATGTCCTTACTGAAATGTGCAGATTTGGTATTCATGTGAATAGCTATGGAATAAAACAATTCGTGAAAGGGCCTCCCTGACAGCAGTGTCCAAATCTCTGGCTTAGGGACAATGGATTCAGACTTCCTTTACACAGTGCAAGAACTGCTCTTTCAAGAGATGCAGCCTGGATAAATCAGTGAGAAGTGCAGGTGCTTTGTGTGACTGGAATTTGGGCCTGGTTTTTGCCAGTCTTGTACTTACTTTTTTTTGGGAATAAATTCTGTTGTATTAGTTCTCATTCATGCCTTGCTGTGTTCTAACAATCAAAGGCATTTTTGTGGTAGAATCAATGCAGAATCACAATAAAGTATTGTGCTTTTTTCTTTCAAGTTAGAGACTTGAAGGTGAGTATTCAAAAAAAGGAAGTTTCCACCACAGCCTGTTCATAGATGCAAAGATCAATTTCTTACAGCAAAAACTGCCTTGTGCCATCCTTATGCCATATATTGAGTCAGCTAACAGCAAAGAATTTTTCTGCAAACCAAGAAATTCTGTATTGTCTGTAGTTAACATACAATTGATTGGGTACTGGCTATGATTTTAAAGTAGTACCTATTTTCTAATTTTTCAGGGATTGTAATACTAGGGAAAAGTTCACTAGATGCCATATCCCAGGAGCTCTGGCTTTGTGCCCAGAGCAGAAGGTACTGAATGAGGCCATGGTGTTCATTGTGACGGCAAAAAAAATTAAGAACTTGATAGATTGCAGCCCCTATGATCCTTCTGTCAGTGTCCACAGGTGAGCTGACACAGACATGGAGAAATGAAAAATAAATCTAAGCTTACTCTGGGAATATTGTGTGCTGCAGCAGAACCAAGACATCACAGGAGGACAATGCCAGACGAAGTGGAAGGAA
The DNA here is from genome assembly GCA_013399835.1 of Leptocoma aspasia. Lineage (NCBI taxonomy): Eukaryota > Metazoa > Chordata > Aves > Passeriformes > Nectariniidae > Leptocoma > Leptocoma aspasia. The sequence goes on along the minus strand of VXAX01001186.1, from coordinate 705,242 downwards.
AGGAAGGAACTGGCTGGAGAGATGTGTGACCAGGACCTGGATGTGCTACAACAGAGCCTTTGGGGTGCTCCAGCAGCTACAAGGTCAGGGATGGTTTCAAAGCAGAGAGTGGTGAGATAGAGCTCTGCCAGGGTTTGTTAAACTGCAGCCATCTAAGGAGTTAGGTGACTCTCCCTTTCCTAAGGGCAACAAGGAGTATTTCCTTCCCTTTGAGGAGTAATCTCTGCACCTCCAGTAGGAACTTCCGTCTGCCCTCAGCTGATAAGAGCAGACACCAGACTGAGCACATCCTCTTCCTTTGTAGTCCAAAGAGCAGCCTCAGTGCTGCCCCGGTGCTTCTCACACAGCAGCACCCTGCAGGCGTGCACTTGGTAACAGGCTGCAGCTAAGGCACTGCAGGGAATGGATTGCTCAGAAGGTTTATTTTTCACTTGTGACAATCATAATGGATCTGTTTTCCCCACCAACACTTTGCGGAGATGACTGTTGACTCCTCAAAATGAGTGGAGTTGAAGGAAATTAGCTGTAAGTAGAGCAGAATCCAGCAGAGAAGGTGCTGGTTCTGCATGATGGTGTATGCAGGAGTTGTATATAAATGTGGTTTTTTTCCCACAAGCAACATTCCAGCATCCTTCTTCAGATGATTTTCTCCCTATGCTCTTTGTGTTGGCAGAGGTCTGGATAGCAGAACTGTCTGCAGGGTGTTGTGAACACACAGCCTTGTCCATGAAAAATTCCTTATAGAGTGGGCAGAGGAATGGATTTGTCTACTCAGGAAACAAGGTCAGCATTTCAGCCTGATAATTGTGTAAGGCAGCTGAAGAATCAGGTAACATCACTGAGGATGTTCCAAAACACTTCAAAATTAATGTTGCAGTTCTTTTGTTTTGTCTTATGGGTGAAACACATGAGATTGAAGATCAAATACTACCACACACTTACCAAGGGTGTTGCAGGACTGAGGAGATGTACAAGCTATGTTGATCGTATCCCATCGAAGGAATTTTAATTTCTCCCCTTCAGAGTCAAGTAGCATATAATAATTCAGGTTTTTTCTCTGTTCAGATCCATGGAGTATTTTTGCTGACTGCAACTGCGGCTCTGTCAGAGCATCACAGGAGTTTCATGTAGCTAGAAAAGACTTCAGGCATCAATCATATATCACCTTCTGCTGCAAAACAATATTAGTTCTGCCTAAACTACTCCCAACTTTTGTTTAATCTGGTTTTAAAACTTCTGATGCTGAAATTGTGTCACCTGCTTGGGCAGTTTGTTGGTTTCACTGTCCTCATCTGTCTGAAGTCTTACATAATGTCAGCTTTGCCTCTCTGTGAATGTCCTACCCCTAGAGAACAGGGGAGCAATTAATCTCATTCCTGCCCTTACAGCTTTTGACGTGTCTGAAGACCAGTTTCATGCATGCCCTGAATCTAATTATTTAATTAAATCCCAGGTCCTTCAATCATGTTTTACCTGTGATCTTTTTTTATGGCTCTGTTGGGAGCTTTGAGGATTAGGCAGTGGATGCTGGTTTCTGGCAGATAAGCATCTTATTGCTGGGAGGAGATTTGGAAACTGATGCTGAAGTTTTTCTGTGTGAACACATGTGAAGGACTCGAGTTGGGAGCATCCCTCTCCACAACAGCCCTGGTGAAGCATCCACAAACAATGAAATGGGATGTGGGGATTTGAGGCACCTTGTGGTTTTCTCTTTTGCAAACATTGATTAAAGGCCTTTCTGTGTTTAAGCTGAAAGGTATGTGTTTAAACCTTAGGAGCTTGTTACAGGAGTTGATGTTACATTGGCTGGGTGTGTTTTGGATAAATTACACTTAGGAGGTAACCACAAGTCATGGTTGTGAAGCAGACTGTGAGTTTTCCGCTCAGTACTTTTAGAATTTGCATCATTAAAGCATTTTCCTTGAACTCCTATGCTATGGAGGTTCTGACAAACTGCTTGTGCTTTGCAGGCCTGAAGTGTGTTGAGCTTTTCAGCTGCATGAAAAGTGCTGCAATGAAAAACTTCAAAGAGGGGGAGAAAAATATGACTTCGTGAATTACTTGAGGGGGAAGTTTTGGCAGGGTACATTGAGCTTTTTACTCTGAATTTAAAATGCAGGAAAATACTCCAACCACAGAAAATCAGGTTCCACTCTGAGTTAGAGATTAATTTAATCTGGTAGTCACCCCTACTTCTGACTAGATGTCAGCACCTCTGGGTATCTAAGTCTCCCTTACATGCTCCTGTTATTAAAATCCTTGGCTTTTCTCTGTGGCTTTTATGGGACATCCTGACCTTTGGAAAATGTATATCTAAATGGAAAGTTTTGGAAGACAGTGCTTTAGAGTCATTTGATAGCTATTCTACTCACATTGATGGCTGGGGAAGAATCACATGATCTCTTGGGAGATTCCCAATGCTCTATCACCTAAAACTATGAATGGTTTGATGCCAACAGGGAGTGATAAACCTTGTGCATCACTTTTTCCTCTCTGCTTAACCAGTGGAGAAAGCAGAGGTGCTGTAAACAAGAGAACAGCTCCTGTGTGCAAACTCCGCACACAGGATTTGTTTTATCTGCTCTATTCTACTCCTCCAAAGCTGAAATAAAGCATTTTTTACAGTCTCCATGCCCAAAATACCTCACAGGAACAAAGAAGATAATGGGATTGGTATGAGCAATTTGGTGTGCCCACAAAACCCTAAAAAATCTGCCCTGTAGATGAGCAGTCCTGGTTGGGAACACCTGAACAGCTGGACCGGTTTTGGATACTAAAGCAAAGCAAAAGCAACTGGAGAAACTCCTCAAATTTGTTGAATCTTCTGGGGGCTTTTTGTGTGTGAAGTTTTATTCATCTTCCCAGAGTACTATTAGCATATTCACCTACATTTAAATAATTAATTTCCTTGTTATACGCCAACTCTTAATTTTTTGTTCTTTCAGAATTATTGAAATTTGTGACAAGAGGTAGTGATACGAGGAAATGCTTGGTTTCTGGTTTGTTAATCAATTCCATAATATCTCATTCTTCACAATTGCTTTATTTAATAGCACCAATTTCTGCTTTCAGGTCTTGACTTCCCTGTTAAGCATTTAAGTTTCAGAATTTTTTTTAATCTTTTAACCTTTATCCCTTTGATTTTTTTTTTCTCAGCCTATAATTTGTTATACAGTCTCCTGTCAGAGGAGGAGGTAGACTAGGTGATTTTTACTGTATTGCAAATTATAATTATTATAGTTATTTGCATTAGTAATGGATTCATTCTTATCACTGAAAACAATTCCATTATCTGATCAGACAGTTATCTTCACACTGTCCGTGATCATATACTTTCATTAGGCACCTCTTTCTCTGTGGGTCAAAAGGAGAATTATTCTTTGGTGCAGTCACTCTGCTCTCCACTTTTAACATTTTTCCCTGGTTAAAAAGAAGTTTTTATTACCTTATGGGGATCCTATGCAATAAAAATATGCTGCTTTCTGCTGCTGTGTTGCCATCCCTTCAGAGCCAGCAAGGGAGGGCACATGAGCAGTGTCCCCTCTGTCACAGCCACCAGGAGAGGCTTCCTCATGCAGGTTCTGTGGGAGGGAATGAGAGGCTGATTTTCATGACCCAGCAAAGGTATTTTGGATTGTTTGGAATTAAGGCAAAGGCTTGAGGATCTATAATCTGTCCTTAATGAAGGGGAGAAGCCTCTGCCAAGCCTTCCCTGCGTTCTGTGAGAGGTGGGGTTTGGAGGTGGGTGATGGCAGAGGGAGGCTGCAGAGGGGCAATCACATCCTCCCTGCTGAATTTGCTGTGCCTCTGCAGGGCTGTAAGATGGTCAGATGCACTGATCTCCAAACTGCAAGCAAGGGGGAGACGAGACAGGCTGGAAGGAGACGTGAGGTCAGGCCACAGAATCCCCTGAGGGACTGAGAGCACCTTGGTGAGAGCTGAGGGTGGTGGAGAGCCCTTGCACACTTCCCTCCTGATGATTTATTCCCCCTCATCAAAAGAGAGAAGGCTGGTGTTTGGGTAAAGAATTAAAGACAATACAGAAAAGGTTAGTCTGAACCGAGAGTTTGTTTAATTTATTTTTGAGCAGCTCCTGGGGTAGTTTCTGCAGCGTGACTTGGGCTGCAGCCAGAAGACAGAATGCTTCTCTGGGAGAAGGAAGGGGTGGCTCCTGCTCTTCCATCACCCCAGGCAGGACAAGCTTGTCCTGTCTTTTGCATCCCATAAAATTAAGGTGATGACTTCATGTATTCCTCCTCCATGAGGAACCTCTTCTGAGTGAGAAGTGGTACTGCCCTTAGGACTGCACTCACTTTCCAAAGAGGACAATCAGGACTCGCAGAGAATCCATCCTCTGAAACTGCACACCCCAAGCTGAGGCACCCACGCCACCAGTAATGTTCGTTGCTGTTATTTTTCATGTGGAATTGAGCCTTAGGTTATATAAATTATATGCTAAATTACAATAATGTGAATTATTAGCTGAACAAATGCATTACTGTGGAGGTTTAGATCCCTTTTTTTCCCCCTCATTTCCCTAATTGGTTAGATGTGAAGCTGTTATCTACTTAATGCAATTAAAGGTAATATTTTTCATATAAACACACAACAATAATTCTATGGGCCAGAGCACAAAGAGGAACTTGAATGCAACTTTTGTCTTTGGGTCTCACAAAATATAGGTCATCAAAGGGATAGCAAGTGCAGTAGCCACCCAGTTGTTACTGTGTAATTGGACACAACATTTAGACTAATTTAAAGAGTACTTTGCTTCTTGTTTCTGTTCATCTGCAAGCACAGTTTAAAAGTTAGTGTCATGTAGGGCACTAATAGTATTTTTTAATTTAGAGCTGTCAGCCCTCTCCTTTCTTCCTCTGCCCTCTGCTGACCTTTTTTGACCACGTAAAAATGGGGATAAATCTTACTTTTTTCTTGTCTTCAAATTTTAGAAAAAAATGATACCTGAACTTATTGTATCATTTCTTTGGCACGAAATGTTATTTTTTTCCAGTGAATATATCTTTTGTCAAAGAAACTGCTCACAGCTTATATCAGCAACAAGCTGTTAACAAATTTAACCTGTTTTTTCCACACTTTAATACAACCACACGTAGTATGTACTTCTGAAGGATGAAGGTGGGGCAAAACAGTTTGGGAATTACACTCCAATCAAGAAAAAAACTGCCTTCAAGGCATAACATCGTAAAATTCCTATTTGCAACCTCTAAGGACACATCCCATGAAGGTATGGAAATAAATACCCAGCCATAACACTGTCAGCTAGGTGATGAAGGCTCTAACATGACAAACTAGATTAAAAAAACCCTCCAGAGATTCGGGAAGCAGAATTCATCAATGCCAAATTAAGATATGCCCAAATATTTCTTGAAAGATAGAACCTCATTATGCTACTGATTTATGGAGCAAAGTAATGACTGTGGACAGCATTGTCTAAAGACAACAATGAGCAGTGCTATATCGCAGTAATAATTAGAGTCTTCAATTTTTTTTTTTTTCTCCAATTCTAAGATGATTTGTAATAAAGGGGGAAAATGCATCGCACATAGTAGTCTAAAATGTAATGGAAATACGTGGCCCAAGTTGTTCCCATATTTAAAATATTTAAAATTCTTCTTGCAATGCTGCCCACCAACAAAATAATAGTAATTTCTGGCAGGAATTATAAAACCTAAACTGTAGCACAAAGCGTTTTTCACCAAATTACTCACTCTATATCCACAATTACAGCCCATTTTTTTTTCTTATGCTGATAACAAAAGATACATTTTAAGATTCTCGCTGTGCTACTCTTCCTTTAATAAATAAAGTGAGCTTTTCAAAAGCTGCAAAACGACACAGATAAAAATCAAAACATTTCTACATTTAAGGATGCAATCAAAGACTTGCCATGAATGGTGTGATATAAAAGTAAAAAAAAAAATAATCGATTTGCTGTGTATTTTTGAACATAGTTTGTCACAAATACCATTCCCAATAGATAAGAATGATTATATGGTAAAGAGCATAATTTATATATCTCAAGCATTCTGCTTTTGTCACTGCCATCGTTAAGGAATTTGACACGTTTGCAGGAGAACAATATATGTCAACTGAAATATATACCAATTAGCCCTAAATGGGACACTGAAATGAATGATGCATGTGCATGCTATACTTACAAGTAATAACATGTGGTTTAAAGTCACTCGCGTTTTCAAACAAGAATTCTTTTTATGTTGTCATTTAAAAAATCTAATATTTCAAAAGGTCAGGAATAAATAGCACCATTAGCATTAAAAGCTAGCTAAAGGGAAAGTAATTTGTTGTTCATTTAACATTGCATTTTATGTAATAGCTTTGTAAAGTGTTTGGGAGGGGGGAGAGATTTTACTCTGCTAAAGCAGGATGACGGCAGCTCTAGTTCATTATTAAAAGGAGATTTTTTATTATGCTATTGTCAACTTTAACGTCTTGATTCTGTTAGGTGTTTGTTAAAATTACATGGGCTGCTGAAGTGGCTATGGCAAAGGATAATGCTGAGAATATCATAACTGTCAAAACAATTGTGTAGGCAAGAATCTGCTTATTCCAAGGTAATGGAACAAAAGACAAAGGAGAAACTCTTCTGCAGTGTTAGGAAGTTAATAACCCTGTTGAGGTTTCCTCAGCAGGAGGCCTCGAGATCAGGACACCAAATCCTAGGAGATCTGGGAACAGGGAAGGCAGAAGGAAGCAGGGGATGCCAGGGGGGTGGGGGTACATGAAAACCCAGCATCAGATGCCAGCTCCCCTGTCCATGGCTGTTCATAAACCCACAACTATTTATCTTCCTGGAGAGGGTTTGTGTGTTCCTCCAAGGACTGGATCAAGTGTGAAAGCCTCTATTCCTGTGGCTGGATCCTCTTCCTCCTGCCCAGCTGGGCCATGCAGCTGTGGAAAGCCAAGGAGGGCATTGCAGGAGCAACCCAAAGCTGGACTGACCAGAGCCTGATGCAGGACAAAGAACTCAAATCCTTGCATTTATTAGGCCTGACTCTATTATTCTACCACTATAAGACTGACCACATTTGGGAAAAACTGGAGACAAAATAAATGTCAGCTTTTAAGTGTCCTTCTGCACAGAATAGGCTGGGAGGAAAAGACACAAAGAACTCTGCTGTGTGGTTGCTGCTGCCTGAGGAGCTGCACAGGGAGAGAAGGAATGTAACAGGGGGAGTACTCCAGGAATTCAGCAAATTCAACCAGCCTGGTGTGGAATATTTCCAGAGATGGGGCACCTACCACCTCTCAGGGCAACCTGTGCCAGTTTTAACACTCCTGTAATACAGAACTTCTTCCATACATCTAACCTAAACCAAATAGTACCCTTTAGTCTGGGCAAGAAGCAGAAGTGCAATTTAGAAGGTTTTTAAACATAAAAGCAAGCCTGCATGTCTCTGAGTAAAACTGGAATTGCTGGAGGATATTCTCTTCAGTTGTGTTAAAGCAAGGAACACTTTAGCTTTTAATATAAAGAACTTCAGCCCAGAGCATGCCCAGAGGTTGCTAATCTTCAGTGCTGATGTTTCTTTGTCTATTATTTACATCCTCTATCTCCTTCCCATCATCCTGTGAGAGCTGGCAGAATGCACTCAATTTAAAAAAAATAAAAAAACCACCAAAAAAATCCCAAACCAAAACAAAAAAATCATTTTAAATTGGTTTCCACCTCCACCACTACACAGAATCTAAAGCCTTGCTGGGGGGTTGATGTCCTTCAGCTCAGGGTGTTCTGGGTGAGGAAAGGTCACCCTGAGAGACAGAAAAAGCAGAGTGCCCCAGTCTGGGGAACATCAGGAGAAACTGAGAGAAGGTCCCCAGGAGCAGCAGATCTGAGTAGCAGCAGATCCCCAGCAGTTCTGGGAGGGTTTATCAGTGAGGATGAGCTTCCTCTGGCAGCAGAGGAGACACAGCCCCCTTGTCCAGCAGAACATTGAGGGACATCAGGCAGGATTACATGGGGCCAGAAATGAATCTGTTTCTGTTACCTGCCCCCTTTCCTCTTGCTTTAAAGTATTTTGAAACAGGCTGAAAGCAGGGGAATTCTTCAACAGGTTTTGGCACATTCATTCCTAAATCTACTCTAAAAATTCTGTTTAATAGATAGGTATCCACAGACTTAACCTCTGCCTCCCAAACCAGCAAAAACCCACCCCAAACAACACACACCATCAGTATTACAGCTGCAGCTTCCAGTGTTTTATCTATGAGTAGCTTTTATTTGCAAGGATTTGGGGATCTGAATGTGCTGTTAGCAAGCAGTCAGAGTCTGCAGAACATCCTCCCTCACGGTGCCAGAGCCACAGAAACGGAACCTGAGGATAAAGCAAATGAAAGCACCTTGAGCTGCCAGCAGCTGCTGAAATTATGCAAGTGGATTTCCTTTGATGTTAGCACAACCTGATCTGTCGTTTGGGGCAACTGAACAGAACGCACTTAGAGCTTCTAAATGTGAAATATTGCTGCTGGGGAAAGCACTGATAGACTGCATTCATACTGCTTCACTGCTCACCTCACTTTAATGTTACAGTTTTGGGGTTTTTCCCCAGATTTTGTGCTACCATCTCTATAGAGATGGCGACAACTACCTGTGCAAAGGTCACAAGTCAGCAGAAGGGTGAGTTCCTAGCTACAGAAATACACTTTGTCACCAGTATTCTTTGGTGACTGGAAACTACAGCCAGACTTAGGACCTCTGCTTTAAGGTGAGTTCAAGTGCTGCTTGGCTGTAATAATTTCACTTTGCTTGAAACTGTTTCCACCTCCCATGTTGTCTTTTAAGTGATGGAATTTTAACTGTGTGTTTGAAACTAGGTCTGAAATTTAAACTGTACCTGTTGTTCTAGATACCAGCTCATGATGTGGATAAAATAAAATAACTAATCAAGAAAATGAAGGAATTCATGTTTAAAAGGCCAGAAAAATTAGTAAAACTGGATCAGTAACCCATGCTCCTATAATCTGAACATGCAAGCCATACTTCACAAAGTCTAGAGAAATCAATTTTAGCCTCTTTCCCTCAGCTTTATATATAGCCTTTCAGTGGAGGCTCCAAGTGTTAGTATTCCTCATTGGAAGGGTGGGTTTGTTGTCACCATCCTCCTTAGTCAATCATGACCTTAGGGGTCATCAATACCAATGGAATACTTGGCTGGTTCCAGCTGACAGTGAATCAGACCCACAAATAAGCTGGTTTTGTGGGCAGTAGGAGCTTGGCAAGCATGATGCTGACAATCCAAGCCAGCGTTAATTTTTCTCACCTAAAGGGTTTTACAGAAAGTTTGCTTTTCTAAAGCCTGGATAGATTTTCAGTTTTTCTTTGAGGTTATTTAAGGCAAAGGGTTGAAGTAGTAGTGAATAGAACTCTGGATGAGCAGTGTCTTGAAAGGAAGGAAAGAAAAGGTTTCCTTGAGAATCTTTTCCTTTTAATGCCTTAAATAGCTTTTCTTGTGAAAAGGCTTCCACTCCACTTATAACTTTGTAACCCATCTTCTCCAGTAACTTTCAAGATTTTCACAATGCATATACTTACTCTGTTCTGTTTTGTCCAGCCTCTACTGTGATAGTTGCAGCTCCCAGTTTAGGAAAAGTTGGGTTTATCCAGTTGTTGTTCCAAAGAAATTTAACTTTAGTAATTTCTCCTACATTAACTTCTGCATCAATATAGGCTGTGTAAGTGTTGTCTGGTTTGAGGGTACCCCTGTGAAAAACAGCATTTTATGGATGTGAGGCATGGCAACATTTACTGTTAGTTACCTGTCTTGTCAAAGGCTCTGCTGTGGTGGCAAGAGGGAAGAATCTTAGCAGAGAGACAACATTTATCCTATTTTATGGTAGCAACATTATTGCCAGATTTCTGATGTAATTCATCCCAAATCACTGTTTTTCAGAGGCAGCAAAGGTAGGTGGGCCTGATATGCTGCCTTTTTGTTTCTCTCTTCAAAAGATAAATTTAAACAGAGTTATTAATTATAAATACAAATTAAGGGTTCTAGAAGAAAAGTTTCTTTTCTATTGAATTTTTAACTTACTTGGTGATCTGGTACTGCCTTGTGTTCCCACCACTGCCATACAGGGCAATATTTACATATCCTTTAACTTTCTTCTTTCCAGAGAGGGTCACGGTTACTTTGTACCTCCAAACTACACAGAAGAAATACAATGACTTAGACTGTACCCAAGGAGAAACAGTACCCAAAATATCAAATTCTAGGTTTTTTGGGGTTTTTTTTGTGTTTTAGTGTCTGTACAGTATAGTTGAGAGCAGAAAATACAAAACACCAGTGAGTCAAATCTGTTGTTATGTCCTAATGAGATGAACATGAGAAATGGAAGACATTTGTGTTACTTTCTGGGAGAGAAAAAAAAAGAAAACTAGTCCATATTGTAGTAAATACGATACAGATCTCAGTGTTTTGACCATGAAGGTTTTCATACAGAGTGAAGCTGGAAATAAAGGGGTGTTAGGGATAAATACAGAATCAAAGCAGCACAAAAAATTCTGAAGCTCCAGGAGAATAATTTTTGTGGGTGGGAACTTCCTTTTAGAGTACAATTAGGAAAAGGAGCTCGAGAAGATTCTGATTTGTGCTTACAAGGGCAAACTAAGCAGTGCATTGTGGGAGCTGGCATTTAGGATAACTGAGGTGGTAAAGGAGCTCATCTTGTCCATCCATTTCTGGAACCAGCTGTGATCAGCTTGTTCTTGGCCTTTGTCAAATGGAGTTTTTGGCATCTCCAGTGATGGAGTTTTCCCAGCTTCCCTGGGCCCCTCTTCCTGCATTTAACCACTGCCATTGTGATGTAATTTCCATACTATTTAATAAGAAATTCCCTTTCTGCAACTTCTGTGCATTGCCTCTCCTCCCTTCTCCTTGAACCTTGCAATCCTCTAAACATCTCAGTAACCTCCACTAGAGTTTGTCAGCAAATTTCTTGTACTGGAGGGCCCCAAACTGGCATAGTGGTGGGGCAAAAGAGGAAAAAACACGAAGAACAGAAGAGACTTTGCACTGTGGTGAGATCTGTTCATCTGCTAAAGTTAACTATCAAACAGGAAAATAAAATTTTTATGAAGAGTGCGTAGCAATGGAAGTGTTCAAAACTCACGAGGAAAATCCTTGGCCTCTCCTGTATTCAGGTAAAGTTTCAGGAAATTATTTTTAATCTTGTCCTTGAATTTGTCTGCATAGTGACCCATATTTGGGCAACCCTCTTCTGGGCATGGGAAACACTTTCCCTAGTGAAAACAAATATATCTATTAATAACATTATCCAGCCAGCCAAGGAGAAGAAAAAAAAATTAGTCAAAGGATTTATTTTTAATAATGTTTTCAATAGAGTCCATCCCGAAGCTCTGAGAAATACTTACTGACTGGAAAAGATCATATGAAGCACAAGGATAGCCTAAAAATCCGTCAGGGTAGATGATGCTGTCCGAATAATACTTATAACTCCGCAGGTGATTGCAAGCCACGAAGTCCCGAGTTCCTATGAAAAGATGCCCCCAGGTTAGTTCTCCTTTTCTCTTACCACGCAAGGAAAGAAACCCAAGTCATTGAAATGGAGAAGTCCTCCTCAAAAGCCTCGTCACCATCTTTGGAGTACCAAACCGTAAGCTTGGAACCTTCCTTGCTTCTGATGCACTCACGCCCTGGGGAATGTCACTGGCTCAACAGGTATAAAACGCAAACTTGAAATGCTTTGTGGAGACCGACTGTGCAGCTCAGCGCAGCCCCTGCCCCCCAAAAAACACTTATTCAAGCAATCTGAGCGAGTTTAACAATAGAAACGAGAGCTGCCTGAAGCAGGTCTTTTGTAGGCAACAGTTTCATTACCATAACAAAAGAAAACCAAATGAAAAGTATTTAACAGTGAACTTCCTAGGGCAGTGCTGATTTGCTCCAGCTGAGGGCTTCAAAACAAAATTATTATTATTTGGGGGGTACTTAAGAAAGGGAGACTCTTAAAATTAAAATAATGAATATATTATTTTCCTTTGTGTTGCCTGTATTTTCCTGACTTCAGGTTAAAAAGAAGACCATGTACTACTCAGTTATTTCTTTGTGCTTTAATTCCCCATTATTGATAACAAGTTTACTCTATCAAAAAAAAAAAAAAAAAGGGCGAGAAGGAAAAAGTAATGCCTCCAGCTGCATTGAATAAAACCTGGAGTAAAAGGCTAGCGATCCGATAATGGATTCCCAGAGTTTAAGTTTTTTGCAGTAGTATAAGAAAGAGCTCAGATAATGTACTGAAAAATCTCCACAGCAGAGATCTTCGGGGGTTTTTATTCATTTTTTTAATCTCATGTGCAATATAATTTTAGAAAGATACAAAGGAATCCTCTGATCGAGATTTTATTAGAACCACGTAAAACAACAAAGAACAGCGTATTTGAACAACTACGTGCCAATCTTTTTTTTTAGCTGCCTAAAAATAGACACAATGACATCACTTCAATGCAACTCTGTAATCTGTAACCTAACAAGGAATCGAATTAATTGCTCTATCTCCGAAGAATTTCAGCTGAAGACACTCTCCCAGGAGTAGCTGTGAAGAATTTTGCCCAATTCCACCAGTGCTGCTGCTGGACAATTAGACACAAAATGCAATGTGTTGTTAAAGACCCTTCAAAATGCTTGGCACAGCTCCAGCAACTTTTGTTTCTGATATTCGATCCTTTAGAGGAAACACATTTTCCAGAGGCAAACCCTTTGTCTTGTTTATTTATTAATAAGCTCTGGAAAAGTGGTTTTAACAGTTTCCCTGCATTTTAACAGTTTCCCTGCAGTCTGCAGCTGCCATTGCTGGATGCACCAAAGGCTAATGTAAAACACCTGAATTAAGGAAAGATAAGTGGCTGCACTTTGAGGGGTTCCCCTGAGTTGGCAATGCAAATGACACGCTTACCTTCCCAGATGCCATCGAGATCTACGATCTGTGAAACGGGGTTCTTGTCACAGCCGGGCATCTCCTTTCCTCCGTTCGGATAAAAGTCAAGATGTCCTATAGCTGGACTTATGCCAAAACCTGGAGCATTTGAAACGGGGCTAAGCATGTTGGAAATTAATGTTGTCTCATACCTGTAGCTTCAAGTTTGCCTTCTGTACATGGTGTTTCAGGACAGGAGCTGTCAGTGACTAAAGTGGTGAATTTGTTCTGTTCTGCCACAGCACAACAGCCTGGGTGAACAGTCAGAGCACTGGAGTGCCACAGGGCATAAATAATTCAGCACAGTAAATAATAAAAAATCAGTGCAGTAGAGCTGCATACTCACCTAAGTTGGGGATTGTGGGAGCTGAGTCTGTGTGGATAATGTCAACAAAGTCTGCATCAGATTTATCCAGCCTGACTTCAGCTGGAGTGCCTTGAAAATAAGGTTGTGCAGGGTCCAGGCCTGAGAGAGAAAGAGTAGTTTTACATATAAATAAAGAAATGTAGGTGTAGAATCATTTTACATATCATTGATTGATTGTAGATAATGAATATCACAAATATAGTTGTCTATGGTTCTTATATCTAAGTCATATAGGCATTAATAAAATGAGGATGTGTGCTCTCTCTTGTTGAGTGGCTTTTCTCCCAGGAAGCCACCTGCAGGGAGCCTATTAAACTTTACTGCTTTACATACTTACAGCAATACCCAATACCAGCACTTGGAACTAACTTCTTTAATTGAACTTCTCTTCAATAACATTACTCAAACTGAGGTTATTGTGTCTGCATCCCAAGGAACTGATCCATCTGTGTGGTTTCCAGGGTCCCTTGCTTGAGAGTACTCAGAGGAATTTGTGCTGATAACACCCCACCTGCTTGGAGGTGTTGAAACCTGCCTGCCTGTGTCAGGCTCCAGTCAGATTTTGGGAAAAACATCTATTTCTGAAGCAATGAGCTTTGCTTTTGAACCTAGCAGAAAATGGAATCAATTTGCTTCCCAAATTGCTGCAGCAATTTCAGGTGCTTGTAAAGTCTTGCAAATTGCACAGTTCTTGCTGCCTTGCATCTCTGCTTGTCCCTAGGCAGCATATTTTGGGTTTGCTTTTAAACTGAATTTTGTAGACTATTGGTCCAAGTTTCACCAAGCCTGAATTCCCTGAGGAAAAATAACAATTGAAAAGGCTTTTGTTAATACTGTCCAAAATTGTCTTTTATGCATGAAAGGCCACTCTGCTTAGTGCACAATGCCCTTGGCATTGCCTGTGTGATGAATAAGGAGATCAAACCCACAGCTTTAACCTCTGGAAACGCTGAACATATTTTAAAAAATCCCTTTGCTGTGTAACACATGTGCAAGCAAAATAATTACCACCCTCTTTTCCCCCCGCTTACCACAGCCCTGCTCCTTGGGGTAAAGTATGAAAGGGCTGAGTTCTATAATATCCCAATTACCCCTGGCTACAGTGCTGCCCGCAGGTGGCATCCCGAGGGAAGGTGGGTGGCAGCGCTTTGTTTGGTGGCTCTGGGTGTGGCTGCAGTCACTGACCCGTGATCCTGCCGATGCCCGGGCGCCTCCGGCCGGCCTCGCCCGCAGCGTGCGCTCCCAGGCTGTGGCCGATGATGTGAACGTCAGCCGGGGAGTATCCATACTCATCCTGAAACGGCAACAAACAAACACTGCCATGCCCCTTTGCATCAGCAACAGGGAAGACTGAGAAGGGGCTGGAAAATCACTTTTAATTTGCTGCTGGCTCAGGAGCTCCTCTAGGATTTCAGCGTTTCTCTTTTCTGTCCAGCACGTAGATTTTTCCAAACCTCCTTATTCAGCTCTTGCTCTGGTTTGGGGGTTGTTATAACTCCAGACAGCTCTGTCAAGAGTCCTGAGAGGCTCTGTGTCATTCCAGAGGGGCCATTAGGGCTCACAGAATGCTTGTCTGGCTTGCAAGAATAGGCCAGGCAGGAACTCTTGGTTACACCTGGCAGGTTAAGGACCACGCACAGCTCGGGGAGGGCGTGAGATGAAAGATGCCTTCAGCGTTTTTGGGCACGAATTCAGTAGCTGCAAGGCAGGAGTGGAGAGTGAGGGGTGTGTCAGAGCACTGCTATACCCAGCACACTCTCTGGTTTTAGTTATTTATAGTTCTCTTATGGAAAATATGTGTTGAAAGCAATTAGATTAAGAGAAGGCTTCAGACCAAGATTCACTTCCCATGTGAAGCTGGCTGCAAAGGGGGGCACCTCCAGTGGGTTTGGGCACTGTCCACCACAGCTTTCCCTGGGGCAGCTGGTGGGTCCTGCTTGTCCCCAGCCAGTGCTGCCAGCTGGTTTTCTGGTGTTCTGAGCTCATGGCTTCTGTCTCCATGAAAAAGAAGTTTGCCATATCCATTATTTCTGCATATTTAGTTTTACACTGCATTTGTTAACATCTACAGGGTAACTCTTTGGCTGTACTATGAGAATTTGTTGTAGAATTTCCTCTCCTTAAGTTGGCAGGCTTCACTGCTATCACACAATACCCTCCTTTTAAAAAATGTTTGTTTTCAGCACAACTGATGGTGGAGTAGAGGACAATATTTTCTGCTGGTTACATCCACATTTGTGAAAGTTCCAGAGCTGTATTTCTTTCAAACCAGTATCGTACTATAGCTTTAGAAGCAGCAGACTTACCACAAGAACATCTATAAAATAAGCAATTTCAGCACCCACGACACGGACGTTGTTCGATGCCTGCGTGTACTGACACCTTGCACCTCTCTTCCAGTTCACACACAGGCAGTTCACATCTTCCACAGTAAGCATCCTCTGTTTTGTAAAACAAAAGTAAAAACCGTGGTAAATACAGAATGGGATCAGTTCATGTTGGTCATTGTGGCTCAGCTGCTAAATCTTGAGTGAACTTGTATGAGAATGATTTGAAAATCAAAGCTGTAGCATGGATGTGTGTTCAGAGGGGTTTGTGTGATCACACTATGCTGAAAGAGGGTGATATGTAATGTAGTAATCATTTCAAATACCCCAAGCAGTATTTTTTACAGAAAGGAAAATATCAATAATGAAACTTTCAATTTTTATTTTCATTCCAACTTGGTATGTAACAAGAGCTCTACTTATGCACCTATTCACTTCAGTGATTTAAAAGTACTACTTTAGCTCAAATTCAATTAGAATATTTTTGATATTGTACTTGTAAAAGTCAAGAGTGGTTTTCTGGTGCAGATTTGTAAGAAAGAGAATGTGTTTTTATAAAATGGTGTATAAAATGTTGGTGTTCATTTCAGATTTATGGCTTTATTTGGAAATATGTATATGCAGGCAGAGACTTTGCCACAGAACCAGAAATTTTACTGTTCTCCACTGAGCTGGATTGTTTGGCTAAAAGTATTTTGTTTTAGCAGCTTAAGTATATGGCAACAACTGACAAAGGACCAAAAAGGCAATAAAAGTGTCTGTGACCATACTAGAAGTGGTAAAAATCAATATGCAGATAGAATTATTGCTTAATGGGAAGGGAAGCAAGTAACAAATACACATAGGAGGATTGATGTATTCACAATCCCCTTTGCTCCACTTATTGAAAAGATGCACTGAGACCAATTTGTTTCTAAATATAAACTAGAGTATTGTGATAAAACACAGGCTACTGTAATAGATGAAGAATTTAAGGATTTATCTCATGCCTCTACAACCTGGAAAATTGATCAAATGGGTTTAAGGGACAAGCTGAAGAAAAATTGTGAGCTATCTCATCGATTGTGAAGTTCCAGGAAACAAACCTCTATTTTAAAGTGCAAAATGTAAGACAGGAAATTATAAAAACATCAATCTGCTTCCGATACTTGAAACAAATTATTAACTGACAAATCCAACCATCATCCATCATTTTTTTTTACTTTTGATCTAGCATCAAAAAGAAGCAGGCAATGGGGATGCAATAAATGTGAAATACCTTGATTTTAGTTTCACATTGTTCCTCACAGTGTTCTCATAAGTAAAATAGGAATACATTATTTTAAAAAGTTGTAGTTGTGTTAATGGTTGAAAAACCTTATCCTCAAAGAGCCATCAACAGAAAACAGACAATTTTTATGAATGTATTTATAAATGCAAACTAAGAGTGTCTGTGGTGCCTACCTTGCACAAGTCTGCCAGCCAGTTTCCTTCTCCATTGTCTACAAATCCATGTACAATAAATTTGGTCTTCCTGCTTGCGTTAAAATTTGAGGCCTCGATTGTTGACTTCTCAACAGCAGACACCTCCTACATTAATGTAGATTTAAAAATATTTAAATTAGCATAGATAAGAACTTAATAAACCTTGAAATCTGCTTTCTGTAAGTAAGTTTTCAGAACTGCAAAGACCAGAACTGTGTTTATCTGTACAGGTGTTTAAAGGTTACGCAATGTTGAGCTCATCTGCAAGAGTTCACATGAAGGTTTTTGTGTATCTCCATTTGAAGCAAGCTTTGACACTTATCTTAGAGCAGACAAGACTTCAGCGTGCTTTGTTTTTATCTGTGGAAAAAAATTTCCCCAAAATGCTCAGTTTCCCAGTAGTTCTCAGTGGGGACCCTGCCAAGGAGCTGGAAGAGGTGGTCTTTTGGACAAAGTGGAAGTTTGGCCATTTTTAACACTTTTTTTTGTCCATTTTTAACACTTTAATCACATGCAAAACTCATAAATAAACACAGCCTCCTGTGTTTATTTATGAGTTTTGCATGTGATTCACTAATGTTTAAACCACAACAGTTCTTACTTGATAGTTATTAGCGTTTTCTTTAGTGTACAGGAGGAAGTGAATGTCTATGCTCTCTGGTTTCCAGGGTAATTTGTAGATTGGCCTTTCCGTAGTCCCAGACCATGGCACATCATCTGTGAAGCACCCAAGCCTTTCAAAACAAACTTCTTTGCCTGTAGCATGAAGACCAAAACAGTAATGTGTGAATGGGC
Organism: Leptocoma aspasia; assembly: GCA_013399835.1. Classification (NCBI taxonomy): domain Eukaryota; kingdom Metazoa; phylum Chordata; class Aves; order Passeriformes; family Nectariniidae; genus Leptocoma; species Leptocoma aspasia. The sequence goes on along the minus strand of VXAX01001186.1, from coordinate 687,317 downwards.
AGAGAAATGGAGCAGTCAGAACTCATAGCATGGCTTCTCTGGGGGTCTTTTTTTTTTTTTTTCCTGGAAAATCCCAGTTTACAGAAAGCCAAGACCAGCAGTTGCCCTTTCCTAGATCTTGAAAGGCTGCAGTTTACCCCAAGGAGAGAAGCCACCCTATTGCTCATCAAAACAATCTTCAGAGGAGTTCCTCTCTGGTATCCTTGGGTACCTTGCCCCAGCTGTTGCTTTGCCCAAGGCAGAGACAGCTGACAGTTTCTCCAAATGCCAAGCCAAAATATTGCAGATAATCAGCAATAAATTGAGACTGTTCTGAACACCTGACTGCACATGGGAAGTCTCATACTACACAAACCAGTGTCTTCTGCTGAATACAAAGCTATGCCCTCATTAGACTGCCTCTCTCCCTTGCCCTATTTTTTTTTCCATTTCCATCACTAATAAGAGTATAAAAAATAATTCCCTATGTTTAGTAGAGCAGCAGCTTTGTTCTGAGATAGGAAACATCAGCTTTTCTTGCTCACTCCTAGGGCAGAATTCCCAGAGTGGAGAAGGCAGACAACACCCACACACTCTCATCTCACCATTCCTGCGTGGAAAAGTGAACCACATTAACCTCAATCAGCAAGTTTTAAGACACCAGGGTGTATGTAGAATAATACCTAGAAAATAGGTGGCAAATACAGCAGCACAGGAAGGGAATACAAACACTAACCCCATACGCTTACCTTCTGCTGCGCTGAGCAGGAACAGGGCAAGAATCCAAATTCCCAGCATCTGGAAGAGTAGGAAAAGAAGCAGCTAGGATTTGCTAACCCACTCGTTTAGCAAGCACACTCAGCCCCCTGGTGCTGCATTTTCTCAAGGTGAACAGAGTGCCTGCTGTTTCTGCAGGATGTGTCCCTGACTGCTGTGTGTGACAGACAGGTGTGAGTCAGCTTTGTGTTTGCTTGCTCCATGAGAGATTGGGGGCCATAAATATACAAAAAAGCATATCTTAAATCCAGAATGTATAGGAGCTACTTTAGAACTAGCACGAGGACTAGAGAACATGAGCTGCCATTCCCCTTCACCCTCCTGTGCTGTGAGAAGCCACAAAGCTGATGAGGTACAAGGAAGGACCCCCAGGCCTGAACTACTCACGATGCAGCCTTGAGGCTCCTGGCATTAATGTGTTGACTTTGCATGTACTTTTTATAGTCTGCTTTATCCTTGGAAAGGTTCCTAGAAAGATAGGGATATTTGTTTCAGATTATAGTTAAACTGGAAAACAACATTAATGGTTGGTTTCTCTGATAGCTCCAAAATCCATAGATTTCTTGAATCAGTGAGCTGGATCCCACAATGTGATTGGAGCTCCAGGGGCTGGTAATTCCCAGGCAGCAACTCATCAGGAGTGGCCCATGAAAGAGAATTATATGGATTTGTGTGTCTTGTCTTGGCTGGGGAGGCTTTTATTTTTGGTGTTGTACAGCTGGGGTGCAGGAGATCTGCTGGGGGAGTTAGTAGGGAACCACATAATTTTTAAGTCCCATTCCTTACCCTGTATCAAGTAATTTAGGATGTGAAATGCTCCTGTCTTTTCTGGGTCTTTTGATGAAGGCTTATCCCTTTTGGAAAACTCTTAGTGGGCTTGGTATATTCTTTTCATAGTGAAAGAGTCTGACCTTCTCCTGGCATCCCTTTAATTTCCTTGCTGAAATAAGTAGATGTAGAAGGACAGTTGTGTAACCCCTGGAATCCTTTCTATACTACCCGTGTAACCCAAGCTTTGAGAGAAATTCTGAGTGATGAACTGAGAGCAAACACTCTGGAAATGTATACAAATAGCATGCAAAATTCCTCCAGACATTGGGAATATGGCTGGAATGCTACAAAGCTCTGTGGATTGTTCTAGTAGAAACATCAACTAAAAGGTGAAAAGCAGCCTGTGCAAATGCACAAGACTAGGTCTGGCAACCCCTTGGACCTGTTTGTCTCTAGGAGAAGGCTCTAAGTGAACTCAAGAATAAATGAGACCTGAGCTGACTCCCCTTAGAGAGTTTCATCAGTTTGGCTGTGCTTTATGGCCTCATGTTTGCAGAGTTGGTGTTCCCAGATCTCCACCTCTGGGAATGACCAAATGGATACCAGGTGTTCCACTGCTATCACTGGTGATAATGGAGTTTATTTCTTTAAACAGCTAAATTTTATTTTTTATTCAGATACCACCTTTGATACTGGTTTAGAGCTCAGTGCTCCTGTCTTTGGTTGAAGTGGGATTTTGGTTTGTAAATAGGTTTGTACCAGTGGAATCAGTACCTGCCCCAGTGCACTGAGAAGATTTAACACTTGTTCAAAACGAGGGGGGAATAATTTTTCCCATTTAATTTAACAGCCAGTGGAAAAGATTTGAGTTAGGATTTTATCCTTTAGTCTGCTGCTCTTATTCAATACTGTAATAATACAGGTCAGACAGAATAAATGCACAATTCCTCAGGCCACAGTCAGTTGGATTTCAGCTGCTTGCTTCTCCTTTGGGAAGAAGGGCTGGGATGCAGGTCCCTCAGTAGGATGCAGGCTGCTCTGTGCCTGGGGGAGATGCTCTGGTCCTTGTGGCCTCACAGTTGGGGGCTTTGGAAGAAGGATGGGTTTTGATTAAAAAAAAAAAAGTGATAAATTAAGGCACAGCTGTCTTTCTCCAGTCCTGAAGAAGGTGTAGTCTGGAATAGGAAGCAGGCAGAGGAGAGGACTAGATTTCTGGTGTTGCAGGATGGTGTGGCTCTCTCTTGGGACACTGTGGAGCTTCCCAGCATTGTTCATGTTTTCCTTGCCATGTGTCAATTCCCCAGGAGACTTGCAGGGCTCAGGACTGCAGGTCTCTCTGGCAGAACCTCAGACTTGTGTTTAATTATGCTTTTAATTTTTTACACACTTGTGTTTAGCAAGGATACAACAGGGCTGGGGTTTTTCTTAAAAAAAATTCGTTCAGAAGTCTATACTCAAAAATGTGTTCTCATAGTATTTCTACCCCTATTTCTTAGAAGTTTATCTGCCCAAGTGCTTGTACATCGTTTGTCAAAGATGGAGAAATGGGAGTAAATAAATTATTAACTTTCTTCCTCTTCATTAGCTCAGAGTTTGGGTTTTGTACTTGGAAAAATACCCACTGCCTTGGTCTCTTACAGCTGCAGGAGCAGAGCAGTAATGATAATTTTAAATGTGAAATGGTCAGTCCCAGGTTTTGCAAACCTGGCTACTCAGAGTTTCTCTTCAAGATTGTCAGTGGCCACTGCAAATGTTTGTGTTTGAAATTAAACAGTATCCAGGAGCTGGGATTCAGTGCTTAGTGCCTTCCAAAGTGGGGAGCGCTTGAGGTTTGCCTTATCTGTGTTTTCCAAGCAGGTGCAGGTACAAAGTGCTGAGCTCACCTGCTGCAGGAATAACCTGGCCTCCTGCTGCCCCTGCCTCACCCCAGGGTGGCTTCTCAGGGCAATGCTCTTGTGTGGGGCTGGAAAACTCTGAACAGCAGCACAGGCTGCAGAAAAGGAGCTGTTTCAGACCTGCAGGGGTGCTCTGAGGACATGTGCTGCCTTGAGAGTGTTTGATAATATCCCAGATTTATCTGTCAGTGTGGTGGGACTCGGTTCTTGCCTTGAGGAACAGGCAGAGTGAGACTGCAGTGTTTTAAATGGATTTTGGCATCTGTGATTTCTGGTTGCTCCATACTTACAAGCACAATAAACGTGGCTCAAACACGAGAAACACTGACGCGTGTGTTTGCAAAGAACTGAAAAAAAAACCAAAGGGAACAACAATTTTTTTTTAAAATTTGCTTTATTTGTGTTTTGCACCAAGATTTCCATGCACAAGACTGAGGGTTTACTCAGCTGCCACGTACAGACCTTGGGGACCTCTAGCAAGGTGTAAGTAACTGAGGCTCTCCATATGCCACAGTTCCATGGCCACAAAAATCTGACCTGGGAAGAAAAAAAAATGCTTGAATCAAGATTTATCTCTTTTTGCCCAGTGAAAAATGAAAGGGTGTCAGCTGTCACCTTGAGGATTGTTAGTCCAACCCATAATCCCACTGAAGGCTTCCTAAAAGCCTGCTGCAAAGACTATTAGCATCTGCTATTAACAGCAACAAGGTGAATTTCCTCCTTTTGGGGACCAGCCCTAAAATTTGAGGTTTAATATGCTTTATCTTGGTTTGTAATTGTTTTGCTGTGGAAAAGCTAAACATTTCAAATTATTCATTGCTGCATTTTTTTCCAGGCAGTTATTCCCTGGTGCATAGTCAAACATCTGATTTTTTTCTGTCCAAAGTGCAATGCCTTGTCCTTTTCCTTATTGAAATTCACATTGTTGATTACAAACCATGTGTTCAGTTTAAGACCATTTCTCCATCTTTTCTCTCAGGGTTTTTTCTCTTGCCTTCTGACCTCTAAATGGGATACACTTACCTATGTCCATCTGCTCCATATATTATATTGACTGTTTCTGCTCCCAGTCTTGCCCAGAGCAGAGAGAATATGGCTTTATTCCAGAGAAATTCAATTTTTGTAGTATTTTTGGGGTTGATTTCAACATCAAGATACTCTGTGTAAACATCATCTTGAGAGAGGTCTCCACTGTGAATAGAAGGAAAAATGGCATCACTAAGTTTAACAGTTCAGAGATCAAAAATAAATCACATTCTCCACATATTTTCAGGTTTTCCCTTTTTTTACAATAGAAATTTGCATTTTTGGTGCTCTTTGTAAGAGCACAGGGCACGGCATCAGGGCTCTGAATGAGGAGAGGATGAAAACCAGTACTGAACACTTGAAATGTGCCTGTGGCAGGAGGCCATGGGGAGATGACAAGAGTGAGACTGGGGCTGTCCCCAGAGCCCTTGTGTGCTGCTTTTGCAGGAATCACTCACCTGGAGTTCAGAAACACAGAACTCATGGAAATGGAAATGCCTTCCATTTCCTTTTTACAGCCATCCACCTGCCCTCATGGCTCTTACTTAAGTAATAACTTCTTTCCTATCTGATGTTAAGCAAAATATTTGTAATGCAGGATGAGTGTTAACACTGCTTAAATATGTGGAAAGTGTGTAGATTAATGCCAGCAGCATTAAATACTGTAGAAAAATATTAATTTAACTTACTTGGCAACTTCATATTCTTTGGTGTTCCCCTGGGTGTCATAGTAAACCAGGTTTATGTCTCCCCTCGTTTTCTTTACACCAGACAATTTGATAAACACTTTTTGTCTCCAAGCTGCATAAATAAAAAACAAAAATAAATCCAGATTAGGGTTGATTGGTGAGCTTGAATGCTACATTACACAAGTAATGTAGCATTTTCTGTCAGAGCTATTAGCAGTCATTTATAGAAGCAGCACAGGTGCAGGGCTGTAAATCACATCAAGGCACTTTTCAAACTTGTGAACAACTGTAACAAACCTTCTCCACTTACTAGCAAAAGGCTCATCTGCTGCTGTATTTAAAAAATATTTTTGGTCTACCCTCTTCAATTTTTCTGGGAATCTGTCAGCATAGTGCCCCATCATTGGACATCCCTCCCGTGGACATGGGAAACAGATTCCCTAGGGTAAATAAGAGCATCCATTAATGAGGAATTTTATTTTTCATGCTAGCCCCAATAAAATTAAGGCTCCAGATGCTGTTCTGATCTTGCAAAGCTGTGGCAGTACTGTGTCTTTTCATAACTTAACACCAAAACCTGATAAACTTGTTTTAGATAATGGCTCCTGCACTCAAGAGGGTGCAGAATGAGCAGGTTTGATGCCTGTGTATGGTAATAGCCTGAAACTTGTTAGCTCAAATATTTTTCAGTTAGATTCCAGTGTGAAATATAGGCCAGTTTTACCCTCCTAGTCACAGAGAACTTGGCTGCATTCACAAATGGGGGAAAATGACAGGAGCATTGTTCATAAGTGCATGTATTTAGGTGCTCTAATCAGTGCCCAATGTAAATTAGAGAGCAGTCACAGATTCTGGAGGCTCTGGATGTAGGAATTAGTAGGATAGATTTATCTAACTTACACTCCCTTTGCATAAAGGTTTGGGGTGAGAATTCCCCGAGCTTTCATTTTTGTCCCCAATATTTTGGTGACATCATTTATGCTTCAGGATTCCTTTTCCAGAGTGGAATAGTGGAACTGCTGTGTGCTGTGCTTCCTCCTACCCAGCCACACCGTGTTACCCCAGCCACCAGCATCCAAGTGGTATCTGCTCCAGAGCCCTGGAATATTTGCTTTCCAGCCCACCCCTTCCTGGGCTGAAATACTCACTTTCTTAAAGGCTTCATAGGAGTCACAGGGGTATGCGAGGTATCCAGTGGGGTAGAGGATACTTGCAAAATAAAACTCGTGGCTGCGAGAGTGGTGGCAGCCCCCAAAGAGTGTCGTGTCTGTTGGAAAAGAGTTTATGAGCTTTGGTGAAATAACCTCCTGTTATCCCCTGCAAGAGTTGCATTTGTCTCACCATGGAAACAGCTCAGGCACAGAACAGCAGCATGGGCCTGTAATAATTTCTTTTTTTGCTCTGAATTTCTAGTTGCAGGAGAAAGTACAGGTTTTTGTGTTTTATCTGGAGAATGGTGTACCATTACCCTAAGATTTCAAGTGAGGTGCATTGCTTTGCTAAAATGTAATAGTCCCTTTTAAGAAGACACTCATATATACATATATATACACATATATATATAATATGAGATGTCATAGCAAGATAACATTTGTTACAGTTTTAAGGGCTCAACAGAACACTGAGAACCCACCAAACTCTCTAAAATCTCTAAAAATAGAGAAGTCTCAGGTTCAGAGGTGAGGCATGTCCCTGGAAACACTCTGTTTTTACCTAATTCATGCCTTGGAAGTGTTGGATGCCCTTTACAGCACCTGCAAGAAACCAGAGGTGATGCTGTCATACTGCTGATTTGGCCTTTCTCAGCCTGGAAAGTCTCCTGCTGGCATTGTTGGACCTGCAGACCCTCTGTTTCCTGCCTTTTTGGGGTTTTCATCCAATTTCAAATTACAGAAGCAAAGCTTGATATGTATGACCCCTCCTTTCCCTGCAGAGTTCTCTGTGGAGCACTGTTCTGTTCCAGCCTTTGTTGTTTCTTACTTCCTTTTTAACTTAGGAGTAAACAGGCAAAAAAGCAATTTTGTTTCCCTGTTTTCTCCCAAACAGTGGGCAATTTTCACGATTCATGTTTCAGAACTGAACAAAAATAAAACACGATGAGTGTTGGAATTGTATGTTTACCTGCAATGACGGCTTCAAAATCATTTTGTTTCGTCTCTGGAATTAGATCAGTGCATCCAGGCATCACAGTTCCTCCGTTTGGGTAAAAGTCCAGGTGCCCAGTGGTGTTATACATTCCCAGCCCTGAGACATGCATGGGAAGGTGTCAGTGCCTTGGTGCCATGCCCATCCCTGCAGGTGCCCACAGGCACAGGAGCACTTACCTGCTGCAGGGAAGTGAGCAGCATTGCTGTGTATAACATCAACAAAGTTTGCATCTGTAGGATCCAGTCTCACCTCGGCAGGAGTACCTTCAAAATAGGGCCCAGCAGGGTCTAAACCTAAAAAAACCCCAAAAAAACCCGCATTTATTGGTTGAGGGAGAGAGAGGTGTTGCACATGTTAATATATCTTTTGCCAACTCGTGAAATCAGATGTATAATTTTGAAAAAGGCAAGTCCAATAATGATGTGAATTCCAAGCTAAACTATAAAAAAATATGCAAATAGTATGGTTTTGTGAACCTTTCTGAAAACTTATTCCAAGAGAAGTAAAATATTTTTTCAATAGAGTATATAATGGCATATTATATTACTAGGAAGGAGGCATTTATTACTCATGGACTTATTACTGGACTCTAAAGCTGTAAATAGGGAAAACTAAGGGTTCTTTGTGTGGGGCTTGATGTAACCCAGTGAATGATGGTAATGTTACAAACATGTTAGCTATGCTTGTCCTTCCACTAAAGAGTACTTCACCTAAACAAAAGAAGATGTTATAATTACCCTGTTTCTGAGAAGCATAAATGCTGTTTGCTCTCAGTGCTGGTATCTCCAGCACTGCCAGTAATTTAATTCCAGTCTACAGAGCAGTGTGTTGCAAGTTTTTCCTTCTTTAGACACAGGCTGTTAGCTCTGCACCGTGGTGAGCAATACCTGTTATCCGTCGGATGCCTCGGATCCTTCTTCCTGCTTCTCCTGCAGTGTGTGCTCCCAGACTGTGGCCAATTAAATGGATTTCGTAAGGGGAGTACCCGAACATTTTCTGATCATTAAAGTGGTGGTGGTGGTAGGAGATAAGAACACAGGCTTTGAATAACAAGCAAAGAGAAGGTCTGACATTATGGGCCCCTGGGAACACCTAGGCCGGCTTTCTGCATAGCAAACAGAGGGGGAGTTCCTTGAGTTAATTGCTGTTTAAATTACACTAAGAATTGACAGAAAAATGATCCCATCTGGAATTTTGCATGCAGGGTGATGAAGGGTTCACTGTTGTAGTGTTGACATATGCTTGCTGTATTCCATTATCCCGAGTGACAAAATATGGACCGTCTTTCCCATTTGGATCAATGTCTAATGTCATCTTCCATAAAACTGATCTTACTTTTTCTTTATTTATTCCACTTTGCAGCCCTTTTTTGTCACATATCTATTCTCCGTGTCTATTTAGAATATGTGATCATATAATGAATAAGATTTTCACTGCTCAGGTGGGGTGACATCCATTCTCCTCGCCAGGTCTCACCTGTACAAGGCCTGCACAGCTGAGATATTACACTTGCATTGAAGGTGGAAAGGGAGACAGAGGGGACACATTCATTGGGTTTTGTAGCAGCCAAAACCAACAAAGTTGCTAATTGCTTGAGTTTTTTACATTAAGTTTTGTATTGTGTGCACCAAAATTAAAGAAGATCTTGAGAATGGGCCTGTCTGCCTTTATTGTTAAATGGCAGATTCCTCTGAAAACATTTTACTGCAGTGCTTCCATTTTCAATGCAGCTGAACTTTTCTGACAATGAAACTCCAGAAATTTTTTAATTTGGGAAAAGGAAGTCTAAGCATAATTTATGCGTTTTTGTAAGGGAAGAAAAGGTGCCTTAGACTGCACACGATGCAGTAACAGAGGCAGTAAATAAGAAACAGAACACGTCTTCAAATGACCTGATATTTATACATAGAGGAGGAAGAGCCAGAAGCCAAATGTGTGCGGCTACACATGATTTTCCTAGGAAGGAACAGTAGATTGTAGCCCAGCAGAATTTGGTAAAGTGTTCTTTGAGCCTCATGTTCTTGCAAGGTTGGCCCTTCGCCCCATGGGCTCTGAACTTCCTCTTGCTGCTCTTTAAGAAAAAAAACCTCCTGGCCAGGGTCAAGTCCAGTGCCAGGCAAGATTCTGATTTTCAGCTGCTCCAAGTACTCGTGAGTCTTTCTGAAATCAGTGGGAAACGCTGCTGCACAGACTCTGCAAGTGAGCAGTTCTGCACTCTGTGTGAGAAAGCAAACACACCTTTGGGAACACGAGCTCACAGCCAGGAGGGAGCTGCACAGGTTATCCTGCCTGTGGACAGCAAACACGGAATTATCCAGCAAGGCAGCTACTGCTCGTTTTGGCGGTGCTAAGCTGAGATATTAATGCACTTCTGGCACGGGTGTGTAACTCTGGGAAACTTGTAAGCCCTGAAATTGCCTCATTTCCATGGGATGCTGGCTTGCCTGTAACATCGCATGGAGACGTTGCCACCTACTGGTCTCTAATTAACAGGCACATCTCATCAGTGTCAGCTTCATTTGTGTCCTCTGTGGCTGTGAGAACTCCTCACAGGGCTGATAATTAGGATAATTAGCTGGATCTCAATTAGCTGGAGCCCTGGCTGACGGTACTGGACAAGGTTCCAGCCCAGAGGAGCAGTGTCACAGCCCCAGTGAGGGATGGCAGGGGTGGAGCAGGGTCTTTTACCTGCAGAGCTGTTAGGAAATAAGCCACCTCAGCCCCCAGCACGCGGATGTTGTTCACTGCACTGACGTAGGTGCCTTTTGCTCCCTCTTTCCAATCCACAGCAATGCAGTTGATGTTTTCCACTTCGAGCAGCAGCTGACGTGGGAACACACAAAGCAAAGTATTTAAAGAAACCAAGTAACAATCAGAGATTTAACTTAAACTGGAATAAGGATTAAAATGTAACATAATAATGAAGTTTCTCATTCTTTACTAAATGGGACTCTTCACTGTAGCCTCTATCACACTGAAACACGTCTTCTTACAAGACAGAATATAACAAGCCATTCCTCAAAAAATATCAATTAAGAAAACTGTAATAAAATACTTTACTTTATACACCATTTCTATATTTGAAATACTTCTGAAATGCCATACAACTGCACAGTAGATTCTATGTACAGTATTGTGACTTTCTTTGAGGGATGTTGGTAGCTTAAGTGAATTGCATAAGAAGTAGTCTTATTTACCAACTGGGTTTAAAACTGTGAAAGTCATGTCAGACTTAAAAATATTTGGAGGACAGAAGACAAGTTCTATTTCAGCAAAGAAAGCATTGGCCACTTCAGTAGTGGGCACAGTCCTGCAGAGATAGTGATTTTTCCAGTGGAAGGATCATGTGTTGGTCTGCAGTTACAGCTTTCTGTGAATAAGACTCAAGGTTTGAGATAGAACAAGGAGCGGTAACAAAAATTAATCCATGAAAAACAGCTAAAGGTGACTGACAAGGAAAACAGAAGTGAAACAATAATGCATCCTGGACTCACTCCTCTCCTGTGAGGACCATAAGTTTGTAATCTAGAGAGCCAGAAAGAATTGCTGTTTCTTTTCAATTGAAAAAAAGGAAATTCAACATTTCAGATTAAAAGTTTTCATAGATTTTTGAACAGAAGTAGTGCTGCCGATTTGTGACTTAGTATCCAGTGGTGTCTTTTCTGAGCCTGGCCTTTTCCCTGCCAGCACAGAAGCAGCAGCAAGTAGAGCAGATCTTGCTTGTCTGCCAGCGCCGAGGTACACTCTGCTGGCTTTGTGGGAGCTTCCACATTTCATATTTGAAATGTTTTTTTTCCACTGAACTCTGTAATCAAACAAAAAGCAAAAATTTTGGTGGTGTGTGTTTGCGTTTTGTTGTTGGTTGGGTTGGTTTTTGTTTTTCTCTAAGAACTGAATAGTGATGAACCAGGGTAGTATTTATAGACTGAAACTTGAGCTTTACAAGTCAGGAGGGCCCTTGGACTGAAGGAAGGCTCAGCTGCTGCTGCTGGGAGCAGCTGTGAGTTGGTGTCTGATCCCAGGTGTGGACAGGGGTGTAGAGGCTGGGGACAGCTCTGTTCAGTTACTGCCTTGATCTGACCTGCAGGCTTTGGGAATGGAAACTCCAGAGAAAAATGATGTCAGAGAGGACCAAGGGACCTTGACTGTGCTGCATCTTCCTGAGTGGGAACACTTTGGTGTGTGTGAAATTTAATTCTTGGTTTGTATCTTCTACTACCTAATGAACTGTAAAATGCATGGAAGACATTAATGCCTAAAGGATGCCAACAGAACTGATGGGCACCAGAGGATACTGTCTCATACCAAGCACATTTCTACCACCCAGCCTGTTTTTCCAGTGCTGCCAAATCCATGAATGATGAAGGAGGTTCTCCTGTGTGAGGAAAAATGTGACTTCTGGATGGTCGAGGAGTTTATCGCTGAGATCACCTATGGGTAAAAAAAAAAAAAAAAGGTTTTATCTGTTCCTACTTTTGAACATTTAAAAATGTCAGCTAGGTCATGCCCTCAAGACTAAAAGGACTCTACTTTGGCAGGACAAAGTCTATGGATTTAGGAACTCAGGGACTGAAAATCTCATCTTTCTCAGTTCCACTATGGTTTCCACAGAAATTGTGCCCTTGTGGTTTTTGCTGCTCCTTAATTATCTATTTTTCCTTGAGAATGTTATCTGTCTGTATTGTTTTCAGACAAACATAGGGCCTGTGATGTGAGCCCAGGGAGTTTGGGTGTGGAAGGGCGGTGTCCTAGATCATAGATATGCTGAAGTTTAATGGGAAGTAGTGGAAGCTGTGTTTTGATTTATTTTACCAACAACAGAAGTGCTGAGCAACCTGCTGCTGAGTGTAACCCATGTGCTTCAACCTTCCTCAGAGACTTAAATACATGCAAAAGGTCTGCCATAACCTATATCCTAAACCTTCAGGAAAATACCAGGAAACTTCTTGTGCCCTGCAGTTCATTCATAATTTTTTTTGTGTTTTACCCCAAAGTACATTAGTGTACCTTCAAACTAACTTCTGATTCTGGCTTGTTTGCCTATGGTGACTGACACAGACTTCGTAACAAGTTAACAAATGTTTTTAGGTGCAGTCAGCTTTTGGTGTTAAAAATAAATGTCACCTGTGAGTTATTTCCTGTTTCTCTGGTGTAGAGAGAGAAGCTGATGTTCATCTCTTCTGGAGGATCAGGCAAACCTGTCAGAAGCCTCCCTGGTATCCCAGACCAGGGTGGGTCATCTGTAAAACAGCCAAGCCTGGGGTAGCAAACTTCTTTACCTAGAGCAGAAGAAACAACTTGTTTATATGTATGATTCTCTTGGTTGATAATGTATTTGAGACTAAATCAGTTTGAAGAGCAAAACACTAAGGATTTAATTTTATGATTGATTTTGAAATTAATCTTTTGAAGCTCATTTATGTGTCCTTTGTGTGTATTGCTTGAAGTGGGAACACAAGCAGAGCTGGATAAACCAAGTAAAGAGCCAGTGTTTTGACACCACTTTCTAGGCTTGTAAAGGATTAGTTCAGTTCCTTTTTAAAAAACAGCCTAGTGAGAAACGCTTCTTGGAATTGCTCCTGCATACCTTCTACTCCAAAGCACTGTGTCTCTGTCATGGGAATGAAGGTAACTTTGTACAAAGAATAATGTGAATATTTCCTTCAATTTAGTAGTTTTTTCTAGATCAAATGGGTCTCCTGCTCACTTACACTCAAGTGTGTTTTAGCATTGGTGTGCTGAGCACCCTGTTGCTGGTCAGTTCCTTGTATAGACCAGCAATGTAAAGACAGATCTTGTGTTGCCTTGATAGAAGTAGGACACACAACTCTGAATTTCTCAGTGGATTTTCAGCACAGAGTTATGTCTCTTGTGCTCTTAAAAATAAATTTTAAGCTCAGCAGAGCCTTTTAGCATTAGTTCCATGCACTGTAATAGACATTGCCCTACAATGACCCACATATCATACTACAATTTCAATGTAAAGGAAAATAACAGTCATCATCTGCTATGTACTGCTTCATCTGAATTCACTTTCTAGTGGCAGTATTTAAAGATACAATTTCTCACCTGCTACTCTGCCAAGGAGATAAAATGCAACAATCCACATTCCAACCACCTAAAGCAAATTGAATACACAGGTTAAGCAGTTTATTTTGAGTGCTTTGTCCTTTTAAAAAGAGTGTAATACAAAGAGAAATGCAAAGACCTGCACCTGAAGAGGAATAACTCACACATTGATCCTGCACAGAGTGGACCCATCAGCCAGAAAGAGGCCTGGGGGTCCTGGCAGACACCAATTGACCATAAAACAATGTGCCCCACAGCCAGCAGCATCCTGGGCTGCTTGATGGGGAGTGTTCCCAGCAGGATGTGGGAAGGGATCCTTCCCCACCACTCAGTTTGCCGTTCACTGCATTTCTTGCACAGACAACACTGCATGCAGATTGCTGCTGGGGTCAATCAGATCCCAGGATCCTGATTTTTCTTCCAGCTTTGGTGGGAGAGGTGAGAGGTGTGGTACAACAAGCACAGTGTAACTTGTAACTTGTTCAAGTCTGAACACTTGGCATCTTAGGCCCCTCACTGCAAGAAAAGCTTTGATCAGATTCCTTTCCTCTGCTCCCTCCTTAATGGTCTTCTCCGTGGCAGGACTTCCATTAATTTCACCCCCTCCCCTCTCGTTTGCCTCATTCACTGTTCTCAATTTCCTCTTCTTTTAGGTGTTTCCTATGGCACCCACGTCCCATTTCCAACACACTGCTTTACTTTTAAATGAAAAATTTGAGTTGTCACCCCTAGCCACTGGGAGAGCTCATTAGAAATATTAAGAAAAAGTGGTAAATTCAGTAGTTATAACCTTGCTATGTGCACAGCACTCTCCAAGGGATATTTTTACAGATGTGAGAAAGCCAGAAACACAACACTCCAAAGGTCCTTGACACTACAAAATGCTTTCAGAAACAAAGAAGAAACAACTGGGAATTTTACAGAATTTGTCCTTGAAGCTTGTGTGACATGTGTCAGACAGGAGGAATGTGTGAGATCCACCTCTGTGCTTGCTTCTGATGGGAGGGGGATTACTTGGCTGTAATGACATGTTTTCCTAACAAAGCCAAACAGGATAGGTCAGAGCACTCTCTAATAAAATCTGAAGTCCCTGTTTGGTAATAGCATTGTTTTGTTTGTGTGTTAGGGAGAAGAGTGAGGATTAATATCTCAGCAGTGAGCAGGAGCTGCAAAGTGCAGAGCTGAGAGAAATACTGAAAAATCATGAAATCATTTCCTCAGAAATACAGTTGTGATCCTAAGCCTAATTTATCCATTGATGTAGTTACCAGAGAGGAAAACTATCTGCTCGAGGAGTGGAGTGGAAAGCAGAGAGGAAGTCTGGCAGTAAAATAGGAGAGAAGAAGATCAGGAGCTATTCTAAGCAGCTGGTGAAGGGCAGGAACAGAGAGGTCCCAACTGTTAGCCAAAAGGAGCAGCTCCATTCAGCTGGAATGTCTGTCAAGGTGCCCATCATCATGATGAGAACCTGATGACAGTGCAGGAAAATCACAGCTGATCTGGCTCATCAAATGAGTTGGAGAGCTCCACAGGATTTCTGAATATTAATGGACAGCTCTCACACCCAGGAGATGTACAGTCCATGTCAGGAACACTACAGCAGGAAGGAGAGTAGAATTTCTTTTCAGACCCTAAACCTGAAAGGCAAATTTTTAATTTCCTTCATCCTTCCTTCATCCTTCAAAATTAAGTAAATGTGGGAGATTGTTGCCAAATAAAAGTGATCAGTAATTTCCTTCAAAGGATCTTCCTTTGAAGGCAGAAAATAGAAATGGAAGTGTGGCCAGGGAAATAAAAGGAGTAGCAGAAATTTTATCATTTGTGGAATGTTGATACATTCTGTAATTAAGAGAGTTGTAGTTTGGGCAGAAGATGATTTTTTAATGGGAAGCCTTTCTGTATCAGTCTATGTTAATGACAAAAAAGATTGCAAAGAGGTTAAAAAACTATGCAAAAAGAGTTCAGGCAGCATGCAATTTGAAAATTCTTTCACTGGGCATTTAGGAGGCGTAGAGCTGAACAAGAGGAACTGGAAGGACTTGTTTGTGAACGTGATCTCAGCCTACCAGTGCTGCTGGCAAGAGGCTGCTCAGGGCCGAGCTCAGGTAACATCTCAATGCACAGAAAATGTGCAAAACCTGCACTAAATATTCTTAAACTGATGTTCAGCCTAGAAAAAAAGAATGCAAATATTCCTAGCCTGCCATGCTATCACATAAAAGCTACACTGGAGCAGAGGTTGCTCCTCACAACAGGACATCAAGGCACCTTCAGGACACCATTGCTCCATCAGTGACTCATGGGCCACAGTGCAGGGCTGGGGAGATATGAGAAAGTCTGCATAATGACTGTCTGCATTGTATTTTTAAGTCCCACACATGTACCCACACACCTTCCTTAGGACATGCACACAAGCAGCCCACAGAGCCTTAATGAGAAGCAAGGCCAAATCCTAGGAGTTCTCATTATCAGCATTTTAACCCCATAATTTCACTGCCATAAATAGATTTTTTTTACATTTTAAACAACATTTGTTATGTATTGAATTGCTAAGTTTTCTACTCACCATTGTCTTATAACCCTTGTTATCTCTTTTTCTGGTGAGCAGTACCAGGAGACAAAAATTGCTGCTGTTTTCTTTAGTGAAAATTGGAGAGCTTTATGCTGAAACAAACAGCAATAGAAAATAAATTAAAAACCTATGGGTTACTTGGTAAAGTGGAAGAAATTAGAAGAAACCAGAGGGGCAAAAAAGGGCAGTATTGGTAACTGTGAATTAATGGCTAAAAGTTACACAGATTTCATAGGGAAAATAACAATGCCAACATGTATAATTTATGAGCATTGGAAATAAGGAAAAATATTTGATGCATGAAAGAATTAAGAAGATACAATGTTTTTTGTCTATCTTTACCAAAACTGAGTGGAATTCACAGTGATTCTCTGTTCAGACAATAATTTTAGATCTGATCTAGAATAGCTGTTGGAACTGGAAATTCAAAAATCACTGGACTTCAGTAAATCCTAGCTGAGATTCTTAAAAAAAAAAGAAACTACAAAAACCTATTGGTAATTTTTTAAAAGGTATTGATTTTTTTAAAAAATCCAGATACAGAATTTGAAGAAAATTAATATATTAGGTAAAAAACTAGGATGAATGACCTGAGGAATTTCAGTCCAGTATCAGCCTGAGGCAGAATAATGAAACTCTTCACAGGAGAGTTTCTCCACTCACTCATGAAAGAAAAATTGTGAAAAACTGTTAAAAGATTAAGCTGTGTAATTGAATTCAGTTACATGACATGACAAACTAACTGACAGTCTTATAAGATCAACATTTTAAGCCACATGATACTCAGATTTTAGCAAGATCTCTGCCACTTGATATTTTGATTAAGAAAGTAAAATTATATACATGCAGTACTACAACAGTTAAGTAGATTAAAATTAAACGCATGGATTAAATAGATTAAAAATTGAGTAATTATTGCATTTCAGGCTTTAGTTGGAAGAACTAGAAGGCAGCTCCTGGATTTACAAATACAGTTCTTGCTACCATCATGTCACATAACATATAGTATCATCTTATCCTATCATTTTCATATCATATATCATAGCTTACCACGATCAAAGTGTGATTTTGTTTTTTAGCTTTTAGCTTCAGGGTTTTTTTAACTCATGCTGGATCATCACTGACAAAGGTTTAGAGGAATCAGTTTCTGGCATTACACTGAATGCCAGCTTTCAACACTGGTATTGCTGGACACGAGCTCAGACTGAAAAATGCTGACATCTAGGCTAAAGTATAGTAAAAAAAAAAGTACAGTTTTTGGATCTAGGATTATTTTTTGGTGTTTGGTAAATTAAATGCTGTCACACTGCCTATCATGATTGCTGATCTGAGGTGAACATTTGAGGAAGCTGTAACTGAAAAGACCTTTAAAGTCTTGTTTATGTATTAGTAGTGACTTTTGAAGGGCCAAGGAACTTCTTATTCTTTGTTTTCCACACATACAATTGGGAGAATACTACTTTCCAATTTTCAGGTCTGCTTTATCTGCTCTAATACTGAAGTTTAAGTTCTCTACCTTCTTTCAGGTCTTTTTGATGTGTGATTTTTTTTTTCCAATTTTTTTCTTGCCTTACCACTCCAACCATACTTCCTATATTCCCTGCACTGTCACTGTCCTTAAATAGAGAATAATTTTGCAGTTCTGTCTTTCTTCTGTTTTATTTAAGTGTCTCTTATTTTTCAGCAGTTTGGCTCAGCGCTCAGTTAAAATTGTAAATCAATGCAAAGGAGGAGAACCCATCCAGAGTTTAACATACAAGATTTGGATATAGGAGTTGTAGCTTAAATTTCTTGTTCTCCCAGCAAATTCTTGCATGGCTTTGAGTGTGAGACATTTAGAGAACTAATTGCATACCCAAGTATTGAATATTAAATGGTAAAAGAAAGAAAATGAAAAAACTACAATAGTATCTTTAGGCCTTATAATGGGAATCATGTACATATTTATCCTTTATTATATATGTGAATACCTGAAAGCACAATATGATCTTTAGTTGTTTATTCAAATGTGATTTTGTTGTTCAGCCCACCCTATACAAGCACTCAAAAAACACCATTTTTCCTAGCACAGCCCACAATCAGTGGCTCAGGCACACTACTTGAGCAAACTATCAAATAACTATCAAACACACAAAACTGGTGTGCAGAGCACTGAGGAAATTGCTGGTGAAATGGTGTGATAACTCAGGTAGCAGAGTAATTGGTATAACTGTTAAAGGCTTAATTTTGTCTCCAGCTCCTCCCCATGAGCAGCCCAATGCAGGGTCCTGATTCAGGATGAGGGCTCTTTGACACTGCTTCAATACAAATGAGCAATAACAAGTAAAAATCATTTTGGCATTGGTCAGCCTCCTTTCCTGCTTGCTCACCAGTTTTAGGTACAGTGCAGTTCTGCGGGAGGAAACTGGCCCTAATTGAATAGCTCTGGAACCCACAAATTTAATGTTAAAGAAATCAGTTTTGTAGCAAAGCAAAGATGTGCAGAACCTTTTGCAAATTTTCTTCCTCCAAACCACCCAATACAAAGCAATAACCATGACAAGGCAGGGCTCACACACATTGTCTGGGTAGTAGATTTTTCTGAGTGCCAATTGACCTCTTAAACTGAATCTGAAACGGTGGACTAGGACATTGACCTGAATGACTCAGAATAGTAATGCAAATTATTTTCTTGAGGCATTTAATGTGGGAAGAGCTCCAATAAAAGGTTAGTAGGTATGTTGGAGGGTGCAGTAAGATTTAGGCATTTAAGGTGTTTAGGTCAGTTGCTTAGAACTGGTAAACAACCTAAAGAAATTGTAGGATAACAGTGAAGAAAACATATTTAATAATAAGTCTGGCTTCCTACTGTGCACTATTTGCTCAGATTTCCTAAATAATAGGGTTCTCACCTTGACCTTACATGGTATTCACACATTCAAGTTGACAGAGACAACTATGATAATTTAATCCGACTACAAGCATCATAAAAACCCCAAAACAAACAAACAACAAAAGTGATTCAGTTTTGGGAAGTGGCTGTGCCAATTCTGAGTAACCAGGGAGCCTTCAGCTGACTTGCAGCCACCACCTGGCCACTTTGTCTTCCCCAGGTGATCTCCACTGTTCAGCTCCATGATTAGGCTGCTTTTAAACTTAGTCAGCTCCAAGACCAACTCTGTTGTCCTTTTGCCATTTCTGAAGTGCAGAATAGCCCTTGCCAATGACTAGCTCAAGTTCCCCTGGGAACAGTAGTCTACCAAAAAAAGTCTCATTTTTCAGTCTTCCACAAAACAGCTCTATAATTCTTCCCCATTTCTATTCTCCCTTTAAATTTTCAGTGCTCCTAGTAATGATTAAATATGTAGCCTGTTTTATCCTCCTTTTTCATTTCTGCTCTTGTGTTTTAATGCATTTTCCCTTAAAAATGAAAGTCCAGACACCATCTGCAAATACTGTCATTTTGTTCTTCCTTCAAAAACAGGGACACGTTCAGTCTCAAATCACCTTAGCCCCACTGAATCCACCCTGTTTTCCTAGCTGCATTGCATTGTCACAGCCCAGAAATTCTCATCCCCTACTGGGATTTCCTGGAATTGAAAAGTTTCAAGCCTGGTAGCTGCTGCCCAGGGTCCCCCTGTGAGTGCTGCTGTTTGCTTTTTGCATGTTCACTCAGACCACACGGTTCAGCCTGGCTATTTTTAACCTGAGCAGTCCTTGCTGTCCCGACCTGCAGCTTTTACAGACACTTGTCCCCAAACCCCACCAATTTTTCAGCACTTACCACTCTGAATGCAGCAAGGGTTGGTGCTTTGGAGGCTCTGTTCAGCCAGCTCCCTGTCAAATCCTGGTGGCTGCTGGCCTTTTTCACTTGGAATCAGTCCCATGGCAGTAGGTGCAGACCTGCCCACACGGTGTCTAATTATAGGCTTGGTGTGGGTGAGCGAGAACCTTGGTAAGAATGATCCCCTTGGTGCTGGCTATAACAGATGTTGCCTTTTCTTGTGTCTCCTTGGGTGTAATTCAGCAACATTTTCCCCTCCTGAAGTGTTGTTAGTTTGAAGGAAAGCAAAATGAGGCTGTTTGAGCCCCCTCAGAGGGGTTGTTGTGTGTAACACCCATCCCAAACCACCTGGAATTATCTCCTGAGTTACCTGGTTATTGTGAGCTGGTGTTACAGGTAATGACTGACCCTCCACTGTGGGGGAGTTCAGAGCAGGAGCTTTATTTCCTTGCTCTGTGTCCCCCACTAGCAGTCACCAGCTGTCTTTTTGTTAGCTGTCTGGTGAACATGCCTTGTCAAAGCAAACCCTTATATATTTTCATACAATCACACCTCTTTTTTTTTTTTTTTTTTTTTTTTTTTTTTTTAAATCAAGGGAAGACTAGCTTCTTTTAAAAGAAAGGAATAGGAAAAATAGTCTTACAGCTTAGGGGCAATATAAGTATTGAGCTTTTACCAGTGATGTTACTCAAGCTCTGTCTACCCACTACCATTTTGTCTAATCTATGTTCTCTTAGGCCATGTGGGATTTACACATCAGGTGTCTCTGTACCAAGCTCTCTTATCAGCTGGCATGCTCTGAATATAACTGCTGTAAACTGACATTATTGTGATCCACCTAGATCAGAGAAACCACAGGCACTTTCATTCAACATTGTTTCAGGAGAAGGATAGGGTGATGATAATCATGTCATTCATCTTTTCATGACTTGTCCATCATGTAAATCCCAGATTCTCCTCTGTGCTCTGGAGACTGTGAGTCACAGCCATGTCAGAACCCAGTTCTTCAGTTCCTGAGCAAGGCCTCAAGTCCCTGCAGTGCTATCTGCAGGATGGGTGCTGCCATAATCACCTGCTCTGGCAGCTCTGTAGGAGCCACTGTCACCCTTAATCAAGGAGTGGTGCAAGTGCCTGAGGGCAGGAAGTAACTTGGGCTGGATCTATGGTTCACATAAGGAGCCAATTTGTGGTCCTGAGATATGAGCATTGCCTGAAAGAAGATATTTCAGAAATTACATCAAAAAAAAAAAAAAAGAAGGTTTGTCCATATACCTGAATTGTATTTAAGACAACCAGCCTGCAAGGCATTGGAAAAACTGAGTCAAGAGTGTCTGTCACTCCTTGTGGCACATGACACCTACAGCAAAGTTTGAGTCTGGGTCTGGTTCTTGGTAGAGTGGTGCAAGGCAGTGCCATATATGAAAATAATCATTAGAAAGATATCTGAGAGGAATGTGGAAGAAGCACTGGCCAGGGCACCTCATATTTAATTTCTGCTTGCACTGGCAATGCATGGGTAATTTCAGAAAAGACAGAAGAGATCCAGCTAATAAGAAATTCTTGACACTCGAGTCTACCATCAGTGACTGGAAGATGGAGATTTGGCAGCAGTCATGGGACAGGTATCTCCTCAGAACAATGCAGCTCACTAGATAGGTCTGGGGAGGAATGAGGTTGGGGAGCCAAGGAAAAGAGATAAGGAATGTCATGTGCCCTCATGTGCCTCGTGTCAAAATTCTGGCATGTAACTTAAATGCAAAGCAGCCACTGAAACTGGTGCCTCTGTTTATGATGAGACACCTCCAGAATCTGATGGGCATCTTTGTGTGGTGATCAGACCCCTTTGAAACATTTTTTAGGGGACCAGGATTTCTGGATATGCTCAAATATTTTGCTGTTCTTTCCACAGAGTTAGTCTTTCTGTGTGAGTGCTGAAACAGTGCCACTGAGTTTCACTGTCTTTGTATTTCAGAGAGAATACACAGAGGTGTGATTAAATTAATGTAAGCCAGTACAGCAAACCAGAATTAATAGCAAAAGTAATTTCTAACCCGTGCTGTAGGCTTTTGAGGTGTAGCTCCTTTTAGGAAAGGTCAATTTTTCTGGGCCTGTTTCTATGTTTTAAGAGGAAAACAGGTTTTAGTGGGCAGGAAGAAAAGTCTAGCTTTTGCAGCTGCCTCTGACAGTGTGCAAGTGAACACATCCAGTGGTTTTATAAATGTCAGCCTGAGAATTATCAAGGACATAAATCCTTCTTGGTAGCAGTGGCATTCACATAGGTAGGAAAAAGAAGATCAAAATACTCACTGAGAATCATGTTCTCCAAAGGAATCTCAGAAACTGTGTTTCAAGTGCAGCAATAAATAAATTACCGTGGCTTTCATAGAAGGATAAGAAGTGCATAAAACTGTAAAAACAACATTTTTCTTGCTCTCATTTCAATTTTAGATTGAAGATGGTTAACGAATTTCTTAGCTTGGATGGAGGTCATCTGGAAGTAGCTTTGTGTTTTCCATCCTCTAGAGAATTGCTAATATGTATAGACAAAGACCACTCAGCTTATTGGAGAATCTTACCTGCAGTATTTGAGTGGCAGAGCCAAGAATAAGAGATTTGCTTCATATTTCTATTGTTTAACTCCAGTGTTTTCTTTCTGGTCAAGTGAACAAATTTTAAATTGAATAGAGACAAACCCAATTTACCTTAGCATATCCTTTCCAGTCCAGTATCACACAGCAGCAATTAAAGGAATGTTTTGGAAGTTATAAATATTTATGCATATAAGTATTTTCCATAATACATGCTGGCTGTTGATTAAATCACTCAAGGCAAGCAATGCTAATATTAACTATCGGTTTTGAGAGCTGGAGATTTATGGAGTATAGTATTTGAAGCAAATAGCACTAGAAAAGGGAGTTTTGGAGCAGATGATGAAAGTCACCCAAGGCAGAGGGGAGTCCTCAGGGACAGACAGATTTTCTTTACAAGTAATGGGCAAAATTAAAGGGAAGAGGGGGAAGTTCATCATTCTGAATGCTTTATCTCCTATTAATGCTAGAGTATTGAACTTATTTGAACGAATCAGGTGAGATAAAGGGAATAACTATAGATTTGCCTTGGAAATTGAAAAGCAGATGCAAATCTTGAATATGTATTTTGATAAAAGCACGGCTCTGAGAAGCTCAGAGGCTCAGAACAAAGCTAATCCTCCAGAGCTCGGGACACCAGCATTTGGCTCCAAGCTTTCCTAGTGTCACAAAAGAAAGGGAAGAAACTCTGGGGTGACACCACTGGCAGCCTGTATTTTCACATATTGCTTATGCTTCCGGTGTTGCAAGACCCTGGTGGCAGCTGGGAGAGGTTTGTGCTCCTCAGAACAGCAACGTGGGCGTGCTCTGCTTGTGCAAGGGCTGGGGATGAGGCATGCTCTTGCTGGAAGTTTTTATATCCTTGATATTTGGAGATAAAGATTATTTGGCTCCGTTTTGTCCTGGAAATATGCCGCAGAAATAGATCTGGGCATGGTGTCAACTTCTGCTCCCTAATTACTGGAAACAGAGCAACCTTAAAGCAGCTTGGAGGCTGCTTGAAATTACAAAGCCCCTGATACTGAGTAATGACAAAAGGAGAATAAGAAAGCCCCAAGTTTTGTAGACACTCCACCCAGACAGATTTACTGATAGGTCAGTTGTTTAGCAGCAACTCCAACTCCAGTCAGCTTTGGTTATGGAAGAATAACTCAAATTAATGTTGGGAATGTGCAAAGATTTTTGGTTTTGCTTCTGTCCCAACAGCCTGTCAAACAACTGTTAGACCCAGGGGTGTCACAAAATACCCAACTGCATTAAAGTCTCAGAAAAATTATCTTCCAAAGGTTTGTTTTTTGTATTTTTTAAATCTTCTGTATAACAGACAGATATTTGAGAATTGGAACCTGTTGTAAGAAAAAAAAAAAACCAAAGATGAAAGACCAGAAGATCTTGGAAGGCTTCCTGCCTTCCAATTCATGCAAATTTCTGGTTATTTTGCAAGGATTTTATCAATGTATTGTAGGGGATTACAGTAGCATGCAAAAAAATCTAAAAATCACGGATTAGGATAGGATAAAAAGTAGGAAAAGAGACAACTGCAAAATCTGAATGCTGAGGTCTCTGTCTATTAGTCCTAATTAGTTAATTTTAATTATTGTTGTTATTTTAGTTCTGGGCTCACAAACATTTATGAGAGGCATTTTGGTAGGCTGTGATTTTGGAAAGAAGAGAAACTGCTGTGCTATGCGGTAGAGTATTTTATTTTTGTTATCAGAGAATTCTGACAAAAATGGCCCTAATTTTCTCTTTACACACCTGCACATACGCCTTTATGACAAACGTGTTTTCTTCCAAAATTATTTTTCTATCTCATATAAAGTAGATAAAGATAATGTAAGTGGACCAGATAGTTTATATTTTGGATTGCTAATTATTGCTGTCCCTTCTTCCATAAAAGGCTTAAGAGGTTTCTTTGTGCAGTTTTACTTTACCCCATTGTCAAGAGTGCCATGAGAGAGCAAAGTGCCTGAGGCTGAAAGCTTCATAATGGCTTTCTTATCAATTTACCTTTGGGATAATTTTTGTAGTGAACACATGTTTAAGGAGTATAAAATCAAATTTGTATTGTAATTCTGAAGCACTTATAATTTGGCACAATATTTAAATAATGTAAAAGAATGCAAATCATAGTATGTCCTTTAAATCCCTGGAGAAATGAGGCATGTTTGATTTTAAAAAGCACTACCTTTCCACATGACAGCCAAACATATTGAGTGGTGTGTCTCACTTGACATTTTAAAGATTCAATTTAAATTGTTCTGAAAACATGGCTTACCTTGTTTTAAAGATGTGAAAGAATTGCCTGTCCAGAGCTTTGTCAAAGGCAGATTGTCTCATGAAATATCAAACCCTTGCATTATTTGGACTAGCACCATGAATATGAAGTGATAGTATCCAAAGATTTCATACTAGGAAGAATTTTAAATTTTACGTACAGAAAGAAACAAGGAGGAAGATTATTTGCTACCAGCAACACACAGCTGCTGCCAGTGTGGGTTTTTTCACCTTTATCTCATAAAAATAAATCTCTCTTGTTCTGTCTAAAAATATATTAGCAAAGAAGGGCAGTGTTGATATCTACTATACCAAAGAATAAAAATTAACTCAAGAAATAGTATATGACAAGAATGAAAACAGAACTACACAAGGGGAAGAAGTTAATGCAATGTTCTAGTTTTAGCTGAAAAAGCTGGGTGAGAAAATGCATATTTTTAAGTGGTCTGATCAGCTGTACCACACTTGTAGCACAAGTCAGCAGCCTAAATGAACTGTCACATTTTGTCAGAACACTGTTGAAATCTATAGCTTAAAATTAAACAAAACAAAACTTGTATTTTGGAAAGAATATGATTTATTATTCATAAAAGCATCAAATTAGTTTTTGGAATTGCAAAAGGGGAACAGTCAAGTATGGAGGCAGGAGAGGATGGGCTTTAAAGAAGTCTTGAGTCAAACAGAACCTTGTTTCCTTCCTGTGAGGAGTGATGCCTTACATGGCACTGATCACACTCCTGTTCATGCCATAAAACCCAGCTCCTGCACAGGTTTTTGTGATCCTGAGGAAAACATTTACATTTATTTTGCTTCAGCTCCTGACTGTACAAAAGGCAAAGTAACAATCTCCTTAATTTGTGCAACTCTGGGGCAGAGAGCCATGCATGGCTTATGGAGGATGTTGAAGATGTTGTAATTACCAGTTACAGATATTTCCAAAGTGTGTAGAAGTGTCTGGGGTTTCTTTATATCTCCAGGGGAGCACAGGAGAGGGGAGCCCCTTCTTGCCCAAGGGCATCTTGCCAAGGAGTTTCCTGAGGTAAGGGGTAAAGAAGGATGAATTTCCTGCTCAGGATGGTTTCCGGTCTCACCCTGCTCGTGGGGAGATGATAAATAAAGGGCACTGAAGAGTGATCCTGGCAGACACCTGATTCATCAAATATCCTGAGCAAGCTCCTTCAGCAAACTTCACAGGAGGTGACAGGGTTCTGACACCCCAAAAGTATTGGCTGCATGATTTGAAACACACCTGTTCATCAGCCACATTCAGCCTTGTGAAACACATCAGCAGCTTTTGGTGAACCTCACTGGAAGCATTCTGGAATAGCTGGTTGGCAGGATGGGACACAACAGAATTGCCCAATGTGATTGATACACCTAATTTCTGCACCCAAATGATAAACCTCACATCAGATGCAGAAATCAGTTGCATGCCTTAGACAACAGCTGGTAATTAAAAAATGAAAGAATTTTTGTGGGTGGCTTGTGTTGAAACAAAGGAACTTTAGCTTATTTTGGCTGATGCTGATAACTCTTAGTGGTCTGGTTTTGCTAACCAGTACAATCAGAATGCTGACAAATTTGGAGTGGCAATGCTAATCCAAATCATGTAGCTCTAGTCTGACATCAACATTGTCACAAAGGCAAAGCAGAGGTGGAAAATTCAGTTTCACTAGCAAAGAGAAAATAGTTTCTTATTGAAGGCTGCCAGAAAATGTAAGTTCCTGAGTAGTACAATGCAGTTTTGATAAAGAAGATACCTGTTTCAGGTATAGAAAAGAGTCCCAGCTGGTTATTAGTAACATATGTATTTTCTGTCATGTAACCATAGTTCACAGGAATGTAGCTGCCCTGCATGGAGAAAAGGTACACAACTGACTTGGAAATTGAGCTTTTATAGAGGGCTGGGCAAATTTCACCAAGTCTGTTGGGGGAGCCTTGTTAATCCTTTGCTGCTGACTGCAGTGTCCTGTTCCAGCTGCTGCAGTGCTCCAGGCATTCCTGGCCCTCAGCAAAGAGCCAGGGCTTGCCACATGCTGGGCTGCACAGTTCCACACCCACAGAACACAGACCTGGGAAGGGGGGCAGAGTTTAAGGAAATATTTGTCAGTAAAATGGGACATTTTCATAGAAGCTAGGCAACATAATTGATGTAAACCCTGGTTTTATTTCATGTTAGGTCAAAGCATAAGTTCCAGTAGACTGAGAACGTAGAGTGTGTGTTATCAATTTTTTTTTTTTTTAGGACTTACTAGTTCATGAGTAATTATTAACTTTTAGGACATGTTTGCCTTTTTGATCAGGCTCCCTTAGCATTTTCATCTGGGACAGGAGCGTGCTTTGCTCCCTCCATTTTCCCCACTTACCACACTTTGGTTTACATGACAGAGTGAGGTAGATGCATAAACTGGATTCTTTTTGGTTAAAACTAAACAAGAGGTATGTTCCAAAAGTGTCTCTAATGTCCTGCAGATGCCAGTGGCTGCCAGGCCCATCAGCTCAGGCTGGATCAGCATGAAGTTACCCTGCCCAGGTACAGTGTTGAGCTCTGCAGAGCTGTTTCTGTGTGCTGTGCTGTGTGCCAATGGAGAGCTGGGCACATGAAACTGCATTCAGGAGAAAAACTTCTACCTTTACATCATTAGGTTATGTACTTACATATTTCCATTTTCCCCAGATATTATTCTGATTTCTTCAGCTCCCATGCAGCCTCTATCTGCACGACCCAAGTGATTTTTCCAGAGAAACTCAACTTTTGAAATGTTCCCAGAAATTTCTGTATCAATGTAGTTCAAGTATGTGTTGCCTGGTTTGAAAGTTCCCCTGCCAAAAGAAAAGCACAGAAGTGATGCTCAGTGTTCCACAAAAATGGGGGAAAAGAAAACTTGACTATAGGCAATAAGGGAGGTGAGCTGTGGTGTGCCATGAGAGTTGGGGCTTTGAGTACTACTGTTAGAATTTTAAGAACTTTTCTAATAGATTTGCTGAAATTCCTGTGCCTTTCAGGATGGAAACACATATTAGTTAGCACAGCCTTTGTCAGTATCACTGTGATTTATTCTATACATTACTTTTGAAAAATAAGATCTATCTTCAAATAAATCCAAGCCCAAATATTCTCTCAGTGTTTCTGGTTGCTCTCAACCATGAAGGAAATTGAAAATTATAGTTTACATTTGTACCTTCTGTGCTATCACTGTTCACTCGAACAGACACACACTGCAATGTGACATTAACATTGAAATTATCTGTGGGTTTATTGCTGCAGTGGTGTATTTATAACCAAAGGTACTCCTGGTACAGACCAGTAAGGGGCTGTGTTCAAACAGAGGAGGTTGGTTTTGTAATATTGAAGCTGGGCTGCTGACCAGCATCTGTTTATTGAGATTTAAATTCACATTTACTGGAAAAGGCCAGGCTGACTGGACAGGAAACCCATATTCCAGCACAGCTCATGGGCAAGCTGCAACTTCATTATTCACATATTCCCCAGAGGAGGGGATAATTAGATGACTGTGCATCACTGAGCTCTGTCTTCTCAGAGATCACCAAATCATGTTCGAGTCCAGCAGCAGCCACTTGCCCACTTTGCTATGCTAACATCAGCCTCAGAAAACAAAAGAAAACACAGAGCAAGAAGGACCAGCAAACAGAGTTTCACCACAGTCTGCAGCACAGGGAACTTCAATCGCTCAGCAGCTACTTTTATTACCAGTGTGAATCACAGAGCACACAGAACAGGGTGAAGCATGTGAAAAAAGCTGTGTATACATTCCATGTGATAACAGTGATAGAGCCACGTTTCCAGCAGCCACATTAAACTTACTTGTCAATGGTATATTTTTTTCTGAACCCATTAGTTCCAGTCAAGGCTACATCTATATTTCCCTTCATGGTTTCTGTTGCACATACTTTGACATGTATCTCTTTTCGCCAGCCTTGGAAAGCAAAATCAAATGGATTACAGCTGTAAGGAGATTTCTTTCCTAAGGGTTACATTTCTTATATGTTTCAGTGTCTCTAAGAGAGGGAAAAGGATTGCACAAATGTGCTTACAAGCAAAAAACACCGGTGATAAATTGCAGTTCATTTATTAATTTTCCTATTTCCCAGTCCTGTGGCTATTTCTACATTAATCACAATTAAAACTGTATTTCTTATTGCTCCCTGCCATTTTGACTTGATGAACTTGGCTAAAATATCCTGAAATGCTCCAGTTTTATAAACTTTTGCCAATAAAAAACAATGCAACATTTTAAAATTTGTGCAGATTTGAAATTGTGCAATTCCAGCATAAAATTCCTCCCAATTTCAGCTTTATAGAATTTTTGAAGCCATCATGTAATAACCTACTTTAAACCAAAGGTGAGCATCATTTGATCTGTTTTTACAATTATCTCAGCTTTCCAAAATACTGCTGGTACTGCATGTTCCTAACACCTAAAATTCTAGATGTTCTATTGAGTGCAACTCCTTGACTGCAGCAGCTCTGCAGAAGTGTAAGGTCCTTTTTCACACATAATTCATTGCCACTTTGGAATACACCACCAAATGAGCACTTACGAGCATATGGAGGGGAGGCCCCTGTGTTTAAATAAACCTTTTGCTGTTCTTTTTCAGTTTTATGTAAAAACTTATCAGCATAATGACCCATCAGTGGGCATCCTTCCTCTGGACATGGAAAGCAGTCTCCCTGGGGAGAAAATAAAAATGTGTGTTATAAGACATCACCTATTTTAATCTCACTTCTTAAATTTTAGGAAATTAGGGTATTTCAGCTTTTTCCTAGTTTTTGTTTGTTTGTTTGTTTGAGTTTTTAGAGGTTCTTGCTTCTCAGTTTAGATCATATCTTCAGTATTTATCATTGCAGTTGAAAAAGGAGTTGAGATGTTTCTGTTTAGGAATACTGAAGGTTGGGCTTTCAATTTGGGATTTGTTCTGTCAGCTCTTTATCCTTTATTCCCATGCAGAGCCTTAATGAATTTAATCTACCTACATAGATCAAATCCCAGATCAAGACCTTGACATCCATTAAAAAAGGTAAAAAAAGATAAGCATGAAAGCAGATTAATTTCAGAAAAAATAGCACTGCTATATTTAGGTAGTTCAGTTTTGACGTATGGGAGTTTCTGTTCAAACTGGTATTTGTGGACCTTTGGCTATTGGTGCATTTGATAAAAAAAAGGCTAAATGATCATCATCACTTCTCTGTTGTGAAATTGCTTGGGTTTGTGTATGGTCTGAATGAAGGTAGTCAGTGGTTCTGAATGTGCCCATATCCCATGATCCCAAGTGTAGAAGTTGTGCCAGAAATTATTAAAAGAAGAAGGGCAAGGCTATAGGGCCTCATATAAATCCAGACCTGGTACTTACCAACACAAACGCTCTGTATGTGTCACACTGATACCCAGCAAATCCATTTGGAGTGATGATGCTCTCAGCATAATACCTGAGACTTCTTTTATGTCCACATCCAAAAGATCTGTACGCTGGGGAAAGAAAAAAAATCCAACAAAAAAATCCAACAGATAAAAAGGGATTAAAGCAATACACTACCATAAGGTCCAACCCAAAGAAACATTTTGGGGTCTCTTTTCCACAAAAGCACTTGCACATATAGTGATGTCTCAGGTAAAAGAAATAGCAATGATTAAAAGACATTTAAAGTGTGAATTATTTGGTTTTGTAGTAAGATAGTGTACTTATGCCTACATAGATTTTTTTCTCTTGGAAAGAGTTAGTTTTTAACAGAGGTGGAGATGTACCAAGGTGAAACGAGAAGCATTTGGGAGTGTTCCCCTTTGATATTTCAAAGACTGGAATATTTCATAGCTACAGTTTTTGTAAAGCATACAGTAGTTACAATGAAGTAGTCTTCCTTTTCTTACAGTTATCATAACATTATTCTGTAAAATCAGAGTTTCCATTAATTTCTAGAATTAAGGGCGATTTTAGCAATTATTATAAATTCAGTGGCTTTTGGTGTTTTTAAGCAAATCTGCAGTCATTTGATAGCAGATAGCAATTCTGTGAAATCCTCTGAAAAGCAGGATATTTGGGAGTGTGTCCTTGATTTTGTCAGAACTCTTTGAAACAACTACTTTTTCCCATCAGACCGAAATTTCTAAGCAGGCAGTAAGGAAAGAAGAAAGTGCTATTTGGGTTATATTTACACGTCCCTTATAGCAAATGTTGTCTTCCTTGATTCCAAGGTCTCCCCTATATCAAAAATCAATATACTAAAGTTGTTTGTGTAAAAATGGGCTCTATTCCACTTCAGCATGTGGTGGGGGCTCACCAAACCACAGGGGAAGTCTGGAAGGCACTGAAGTAGTTGCAAGCTAGCACAGTTTGTAGTGAAATCAAAATTTCCCCTAATGGCAATCTTTATGCATCTTAAAGATAGAGCAGTTGGTGTTGACCAGTTGACACATTGTTCTTTCCATAAGGAAAGAAAAGAAACCCCACACTAAAACTCTCTGAAAAGTACTTGTTGTCTGTTTTTCTTGAAAATAATCTGCATCATCAAGGCTTACTGAGTATGTTTTCTTAGTAGCTCCTTCTTTAATTCAGAAGGGTTTTAAACCCTCAGCTCTTACACCTGGCTCGATTTATGTTAGTGCCAAATTCACTTAACACCTATAGTCTTTCCACTGCATCAAAAACTGTAGGGAAAAAGTCACAAAATATTATTTCTAAAGCACTTCATGCATAAAAACACTGCATAAATGTAAACATCAGCAAACAAAAGAGAGGTTACCAAACAAAGTAAGGTTAACCAAGAGGAGGGAGTTAAGGCTGTCTCTATTTTTAAGAGCTGCTTGAACAACCAACTCCATCTGCTTGTGTTCAATAGAGCTGAGTTTCTCCTTCATGACAAAACGTTGCAAAGAGCCTTGTGAAATGTCTCTGGAAAATATTTAATTTTTTTATTTAAATGCAGACATTTTTATGCATTCCAATTGGAAAGTGTTTTTGTTCCAAGTGACTTTGAGCACAGCCAGCTTTCTATTCTCTTTGTTACTAAGTTCTCGATCAGTTTTTATGGAGAGCATTTTTGAAAGCAAATTATTTAACTAGTGGTAGGGATTTCAAAACATTTAGCTGTGAATAACAGATGTTCTCATTTCTGTAGGTTAGGATCAGAGGACAGGATTTTGTGGATCTATTGTACTGGATCCCAGGGTAATTCCTATTAACTGCCCAGCTTTCTTTGAAGAACTACTAATGGAGCAGTCATTTTATCATCTTTTATATTTCTGACCTTGGGCTGTTCCCTTTGAAGAAACTAAAGCTTGATGGCATGGATGAATCCCACTAATATTGGGAGTAATATCTTCTTAGGGAGAAGGAGAGCTCAGATTTCAAAATACTCATTTTTGGATTATCCATGGATGAAATTTTACCAGTCCCTCATGTGAAGAATTCCCACTGAGGTCAGCCTGTCAGCAGAGTGTCAGGCTCTTAGAAAGCTTGTGATGCACAATTTTGCATGCTTTAACTGAAGTTTTAATCTAGAATTTGCCTTGGTTAGTACAAAAGAAAATTGGAG
Source organism: Leptocoma aspasia (assembly GCA_013399835.1). Taxonomy (NCBI): domain Eukaryota; kingdom Metazoa; phylum Chordata; class Aves; order Passeriformes; family Nectariniidae; genus Leptocoma; species Leptocoma aspasia. The sequence continues at coordinate 655,211 of VXAX01001186.1, read as the reverse complement.
GGTATTTCAGAGGCCGCTTTAAATGTTCCATTTTTGGGCATTGTCTCCCTGTTCCAAATCTGAGCTATATAAAGGCCTTACCTTATCCTAGCATTTGTTTCTAGCTGTAACTTATAATGAGGTATTACCTCTTTAAAATATATTTACCTCTCATCAGGTCATTGATATCCCGAGTTGCAGGAGGTACACGAAGCTGGTTGCATCCTGGCATCTTCTTCCCACCATTTGGGTAAAAATCCAGGTGGCCACAAGTCTGAAGAATCCCTGGAGCTGAAATGCACAATGGATCCTGGCAGATCAATCCCAGGTGTTCTGTAGCCAACCTGTGTGCCAATGGCAGCCTTTAAACGAACACTTACCAAAGTCAAAGAAAAGATGGCCAGCATGAGTATGAATTATATCAACAAATGTTGCATCTGAAGGATCCAGCCTAACCATTGCAGGAGTGTACTGGAAAAGGGGCCCAGCTGGATCCAAACCTAAATGAATGGAGATACATCTGACTGAGTAAATAATACTATATGTATATCACTACATACAGGTTATGTATGCTGTATATGTGATTACATTTCTGCCTTTACTCCACATAATGAAATCCATTTTGTGGTCCATAGCTAGAAAAACAGGCAGGATATTAGCAGAAAGTTGACTGAAGGCATTGCAGCACAGTAAAATGCTTATGGCTGCTTGGCTTACTTTTGGGAACAATGATGTAAGAAGAGTTTGGTTTATTGGGGTTTTTTTCGTCGTTTTATTGAAAAATATGAAATCTTCATATGTTACTCTGAGCATGTAGATTTATTTATGAATTTTTATTTGGCAAGGAGTCTATTTTTATTTCTGGAATATCTTGGTTAAAAATGGTATCCCTTCACTTCCGTGTCAGTGAGGTCTCTTTGGAGATAAAGAAACACAGCTCTGACCCCAGAATTCCCTGAACTGCTCGTGTGACTGCTCACTGTGTGCATGGCAATGTCTATGCAGAGAGAAAAACTGACTGGGGGAGAAGGAAAGCAGAAAATAGTAGGTTTTTAAAAGAAAGCAATGTGTGACTGTGTCACCATGCTGGCTGGACACTGTTATTTAGGACAAACCAGCACATTGCATTCTGTACTGTATGTTTATAAAACAGCAGTGATTCTTCAGTTCTCTTAAGTTGTGTGAAAATATAAAGTTTTATCAGCTGAAATAGCTGCACTACCTGTTATTCTTCCAATGCCAGGCTTCCTCCTCCCTGCCTCCCCTGCAACGTGTGCTCCAAGGCTATGGCCGATGAAATGGATGTTGGCAGGAGAGTAGCCATAGTCCTTCTGTGAAGGTTTATGGAAAGGAGAAAAAAACCAGTGTATACAAAGTATACAAGCCAGTGACACTGCAGCATGTCCCCATGCAGTGCCAGAACATGGCCAGATCACTGGGCAATGGAGACGAGTGTCCTGGTGGAAAGTTACAGCTCTGGGTGATGGGATCTCTAGCTAAAGAGAAGCAATTCCCAAATCATCCCACCCCTCTTCATTTTCAGGGTGTTCATGGCTATTTACCATCTTATCCTGATACACTAACTCTGGGGAATTTAACTTTTCATTTCAGATTTTCAAACCTTTTGAACTGCTGAAAAGTCATGTTAGTTTTTCAAAAATCAATGACAAGACTAAAGCAGGTATTTCCATTTGTGTGGGATTAGAGCCCTTTTATAACATTTGGACCTGCTTTACTGGGTACTTCTTGTCCTTCCTGGCTCTACTGAAGCAAACCTAAGGGTGCCACTCTGAGCATGACCTTTAGCCTGTGGACTGTGCAGATTCCAGGGATATTTTTTACCTCGAGGAAGTTCACCAGGTACTCCAGCTCGGCCCCCACAATGCGGACGTTGTTGACGGCGTCCGTGTACAAACCACTGGAGCCACCCCTCCAGTCTGTCAAAATGCAGTTCACGTCTTCAGAGTGAAACATGAACTGGTGGAGAAGAGGAAAACAGCAGACAAGAAGGGAACAGGCATTAATTACAATTGTAGAAGGGCATATGTGAGCTATATTTGGTTTTGTTTGTGTGACTGGTGATGACACAGTCATTTCTACTCTGAATGCTGGAGATCAACACAAGGAGGCAGAGTGGAACCAGTGATCAGAGGACACTCACAAGCTTCCTTCAGCTCTTTTTTCCATTCCAGATGCCTTGCTTGGCTCTAAGGTACCAACTTCTCTTAATGACACTACCTCTGTTACCAAAATAGGTCCAAGCTTTATTCTTTAAATCTTTTACGCCTGGATCATCTAAAAGGATACTCAAATTTGTGCTTGAATTGTTCAGCTCTGAAGTTCATATATTATAACCAAAATATTCTATTTAGACACTTCTGCCAATAGAACTTTCTGATTTTGTATTTTATTCTGAAACAATTTTATTTTTGAAATGTGCCAGAGTAGAATGAAACCAATCTGCTGAACAAAGCCTTTTGGTTTTATTAGATCAAATGTGTCATTCAAACTGACACATTTATTGTGACCTTTTGCTGAGGTGAGAAAACTCACTCTTTTTTCCCCCTTTATTATTGGCAAGGAATTGAAAAATCAATTTATTATAGCTTTCCCAGTGGAGGTGAATGCAGCAAAAGGGCATTAAGAAGAAGGCTGAAGTGCAGTATACTCATAGCTAGGAATAAGACAGTGGTCATGTGGAACTGGGCTTCATTCTGACTTCTGTGTTCCTTGTATGTCCCCCAAATTAACAAGAGAACAGAGGTGTACATTTCACGTGGGAATTTTAAGCCAGATGTGGATATTTAGACTTTCAAATACAAGCAAAATGACTGTCAAGCAAGAGTTGCACCTACCCTGCACATGCTTGTTATCCAGGGGAGATCTGCTCCGGCGAGGTGGCCGTGTATAATGAAACGAGTTTTCCTGTGTGCTCGGAAATTCGAGGCTTTTATAGTTGAAGGGTTTGTAGCTGAAATTTTCTGTGCCAAAAAAACCAAACAACCAACAAACACAACAAGGATGTGACTGTTCCATCCCACTGTACACTTTGATAAAGGGCAGAGTACCTCAATGGCTAAGGCATAGTTCTAGACCCAGAAGAGATGGGTCTTATTTCTCATTCCTAAACTGAGGAAATCAATCAATCACTTCAACAAATGCTGCACTTCCTCTGGTTAATTGAACTAATGGTACTGGCATCTTTTGCACAATGCTTTGTGTTATACTGGCACAACATGCCATGTAAGTACAAGATTTTATCAAACTTTGCCATAGAAATGCAAAGATAGCATCTTCAGAACAGTATTATGTGGTTGACTTTGAAACTATACCTATTTTTCTTTCTTTTTTCCTTTGGAGAGAAGACTTTCATTGCTTCATTTATATTTTATGGGAAAGCCCACCAGGCTTACAAATTCAAAGGCTGTGGGTATTTTGGTGTGTATTGAAAAAGAAGACATTATTTTCTTTCAAAGATATTCCAAGTACTAGCTCTTACATATTTTTGTTATGGTTTTGTTGACTTAAAAGGGGGATGTCATGCTCTGATCAGCAGACATCTCACCTTCAGTGAAAGACTGATTTGTTAAAACCTCGTAGGCCCTCTCAGCTGGAGGAGTTGGACTTGTTCTGAAGTGACTTAATAAACACCTCCACTGATTGTGACTGCCATTTATATAAAACCCCTTAATTCTGGAGCCTTTTACCTGTAATAACTTGTGTTGGAGGGCTGTGATTAATATGTTGTAAATATACCTGGCTCCTCAGAGAGCTGAAATGAGGAAAAAGGAAAAAACATGGAAGAAAATTATCATGTGTCTAATATAGAATTGGAGGTTCTCCTGGGAGTCCTATAAGCAAAAATACATGAGAAAAGAAACTGTTCCTACAATTTATTGAATGTATTGTACACTGTCAGCATTTAAAAACAAAGCATTTTCTTACTTGGTATTTCACCATGTTATCTCTGGTGTAAAGAAGGAAATTTGTGTTCACAGCATCTGGAGAGCTGGGCAAGCCTGCCAGTTGTCTCCCTGGAATCCCAGCCCATGGGGGGCTGTCTGAAAAGCATCCAAGCCTTTTGTAGCAAACTTCCCTTCCTGGGGTGCACAAAGAAAAAGATATTAGTGTTCTGGGAATGTCACAGGCTCTGTACATGAAGCTGGCAGGAGAGAGTTTACACCAGGAAAGCCAAACAAGCCTGATTTGGGTTAGGGTGGCACTTCTGGGCATTTTTTATTAAGGGGCTCAGTTGTGCTCAGGTGCTTGTAGCAAGGACTTGAACTTCAGGAGTGCTTCCTGCTGCAGACAGAGCCTGGAGCTCAGCCTGGTGAACCCAGGATGGGTTTGGTCAAACATATTGTTAACACAGACCTTGGAAAAAGAAAATAAAATCTTGATCCAGGAAGAAACCAGCTTGTGCTGTCAGCACAGAGTAGTCCTTTAAATCAGTCCTAAACTCCAGGGATTATCTAAATTGTTATTTCTTGTGCAACAGTTCAAGAAGGAGCAAAAAGAAACCAAAACATGAAAATAGATACTTCTGGTTGCTCCACAACGGACATTAAACATCTCCCTTATTTTTTTTTTGTCACCATAAGGTTTTAGTGGAAGCAATAAAGTGGAATTTGAGTGGAAGCTTAGAGCAAAGCACAGCCTCAGGATGTGTGGTCTGTGCCTGAAGGACCAGTTTCACAATTTCTATTGTGCCTTTAAGACAGTAATGGTGCAAATATGACATGCGAGTGTTGCCATTAATTGTCATCCTTCCACACTGTTATAGCACAACAGTTGTGAAATCCCAAGTAATTTTTATTGCTATAAAAACTCTATTCTTTCCTGTCATTAAAGAGGTATTTTGGACCAGGAATATTTTCTTGTTCTCTGCATATCACTGTGAAGAGTAGGTGCCTAGGCTCTCATTACCAGGGTTGTAGCTACCATGAGTGAGTTGAGGGGTGGGTAGGGGGAAAACGTTCTGGAAGAATTTAATTATCAATTTGCATATAAAAATACCTTTCTGATTCCCATTCTGTTTGCTAGCTGCAAAAATCTTTACAGAATGAAAAAGTAATGAGTTAAATGTGGGGAAGACATGACATGACTCAGTGGTCCTAATGAAGAATTATGCTAAATCCATTCCAGTGAACAGGTTTTTTCTAGAATATAGATATCCTGGTGTAAGCTGCACATAATTTTCACTCTTTATAGACTTTATTCATTATGTGTCTCACCTCTGGCTGCATTGAGAAGAAAAAGAGTAGTGATCCATACTGCAAGCATCTGAAGTGAATAAGAACACAATTCAAACATAATTGAAATTAGAATCTGGAATTCACCTAAGGGTTATCTTAAGCCACTAAATCCCCTCAAAACTCAGTACTTCAGTCATTTACTGAGTTAGAGCAAAAAAAGCAACTCTTCCTCAAAAAATAGTAAGGTTTCAAGAAAATATCTTTGGGATTATTTCTGTTTGCCATGGAGATTTTGCATGATCAGGGTATCCTTTAGGAATCCTTAAAGATCATCTTCCTGTCCTTGACAAACAGAAACTTTTTTCTCCGTAGAGCTGCAGTTTATGGGCCTGCAAATTAAATTCTTACAGGATTTGCAACAACATATTACACACTGAAATTTGTCCTAGGATTTAGTAGAAAAGTTACTCACAGAACTGCCACCATGATTGCATTAAAAAAAAAAAAACAAACCCAAGAACAAACTTAATTTGTGCTTATAAATCATAGAGATAGTCTTGAAAGCTCATTTTGATCATTGCTATCAGCCATGCATGCTTATCAGCCCTCATCTGCCTGATCACTTAATCACCAGCTGATAGGTAAGCACAGGGGTAAATGGAACCCATCATTTACTCCAAGGTGAAGGAGGGAAAGTCTTTTAAGTACAGTCTCACTACTACCATGAGCAACTTATCTTCAAAGGAAAATAGATAATTCTTAAAAAATCTAATGTCATGCCCAGATCATCCAACCAGTGCTGCACAGGCAGAGCCCTGCATCCCCTTCCTGACCAGTCTTCCCAGTCCCCTGAAGTCCATAATACACTGTTAGGAGCAGAGTTCATCCCTGTGAAACCAAGAGCAGGTTCAAGCATGTCCTGCTTCCATCTCCTCTCCTCCAGCCACTCACCAAATACCCTACCCCTCATCACCATGATCCTTATATCAGTTCCTTAGGTGTTCTTGACTCCAGTGCATCCCCTTTTACCTTGGCAAGGCTCAGAGCACGTTCTCAGGGTCAACCTTGCAGAAGCCCTTTGAGGAGCCTGGAGAGAAGCAGGACAGCTCTATGCCTGCCCTCCAAGGGCACGTGGCAGAGGGATGCTCCACAATGTTTGGATTCCCAGCTGCATCTGTGGCTGTGTTGGGAAATGCCAAAGGAGATCTCCTTCTGTCAGCCTTCACCCCAGATAACGCCAACCAGGTCCGACCAGTTGCTGCGTGACTCCACCCACTTAATGCAAAGTTTCAAACAGGCTGTTATTGTCCTCCATTGGTTATTATTTTTCAAGATAAAAAATTGCTGGGAAATGTGATATAAACACTGAACAAACACAGGGCCTTTCAGGATCAGCGAGGCCACTCGTCTTGGTGCGATGCCGAGTTGAAATTGTGACTGAACATCATGGCAGTGGCAGAGCCCCCATCCTTTGCATTCCACTCCACAGTTCCAATAGCAAAACTATCCTTCCTGGAACTGATCCCTGTCTTAAATAACTTACAGGCTTAGGCAAAATGTTCAAATTTGTGTTTGATATCTAAGTCTACCTTTGCAACATGAAGACACAAACAAGGTGTTTAGGGATGAGCTAGCATAAGTTTGCAAGGTTCAAACTGTCACTTGAGAAAATGAAGAAAGAGGTATGAAGAATGATAAAAAAATTAAATGGCTTAGTCTGTCACTTGTTATTTGTTCATCTTGTAGATCTCTTATCTCTAATTTTGCTACCAGATTAATTACCTGACTTTTCTTTGAAAAGGTGACAGAAATGCTTTTAAGGAGAGGAGAATAGTTCCTGGGGCAGATTGTCACCACATTCAATCACCATGAATCTTCATAATTAAATTGTATTAATTGCAGTAATTTTATTTTTTAGTGTTTTGATAATGATGTCATTTCACATAGTACTATATTGTTGTTATACTATTATATTCACGTTTCTGATCAGACTTTCCTAGAAATCTTTGTTCCTGTAGGTGTATGTGGGGCTTCTCCAACCTAAACGATTCTATAATTCTGTGTAGACACAAATGAGAAACCTGCATCTCCACATTTTAATGTTAAACCCTTTAAGTATAAGGACTATTGACACCTCCTAAGACAAGGGTGTACAGGAAGGGGAGACTCCCTTTTGGTATAATCCTTTCCACTGACTGATGAGTTATTCCATATCTAGCACACACAAATATGATCTGGATTAAAATGATTCTTACAAATGCTAGGTACAAAAGCATTTTCAAGGTTTTCCTTTTTTTTTTTGTAAAGCTAGCCTTGAAAGGTTGATTTCTTCAGCTGTATATTGTAGAAGCAAATATATGTTCCACCTCTGTGTCCCTAATAGAAAATTAAGAATCAAGGTTAGTATGGAGTTCAGGGAGTTCCTATTCATGTCTTCAAGACTAAGTTAATCCAGTAAAGTGTTGAATTAGTCACATTAAAATTGAGTTATCCTCTGCTCACATCATCAATGTCTGTTGTTGGGTTGCAAATTGATCAGTTAACCAGTTACCCACAGAAATTAAGTAAACAAAAATGAAGAAATGTTTAAAAGATGCACACACAAAAAAATCTTCTTCCAAGTTAGCCTGGGTCATCCTGGACAAAACTGGCTCCAGTGATAGTTAATAGAACTCAGAACTCTGATGTGTGGTATATTCAGATCTCTGATAAAGCATCACATTTGAAAGTACTTAATGCTTGTTTTTTATATCATTAAGAAATCTTAGACAAAGAAAGGATGATTCATTAGAATTTAAGGGCCCCAAAGAAAATTAGTGTCTAATCTTACCTTCTGATTTAATTCTATTATATATAATATTGGACCAAACCCTCATTTCATTCTATCCTCACCATTTCTTCACACTTCAGAAGGAAAGTTTACTGCACAAACAAGTCGCTCAAACTTTTTAATTAATCTAGTTGATTCAATAAATTATTCTTGCATAATTTGAATTCATAGATTTTTACCTATGCAGTGTATTTTGTTGCCTATGTTCTCAGGGGAGCTCAAGAAATGTGAATAACTCAGTACATCAAGAAGCCTTTCTGAAACCTGGTATTATAGTCCCAAACCATACCTGAGCCTTCTGCTGCAACATGGACCCAACTGCAATCTGGTGGTGCAGATTTCACATCACTTACAAGACTCAGTGACTTCGTCAAGTTAAAATTAAAACAACAAAACATTAAAGGGTTTTTGATTTTACCTATTGATTGCATTGATTTTACCTAAGATGAGCACATTGCTGTCTTACATCTTAGGTGTAAATGTGTGCTATGCAATTTTTACAGACCAATTCCAGCCAATTTTGAGCATCAAATGAAGTCTAGCTTACCTAGGAACAGGTAAGTTTTCTCAGAACACATGAGGTGATTATTTAGTGATGTTCTTGCTGCCTTTCAGTGAGACACCACAGCTCTCCTCCAGTGTTTAAGACAAGGTTACTGGGAGAGCAAGGTATCCCCGTATTTGTAACAAATTCGTCAGAGGGTTTACTCCAGCTGACAGGCATGAAATGGGTTTTCTATGCTAGTTTACAATACCAGGAAAGCTCATAGCTCAGCAGCGTTGTCAGATGTCAGCACTTCTGTGTTGGCTTCTAGAAATCTTTGCACTTTAATGGGGTTAACTGCTTCAGTATTATCTGGGACCAGGGTAGGAAGCAGCGAGCAGCAAAGTGCTGACTCTCCATCCCTTAGAAGTGCCTGAGGATTTCTCATCCATGAGCTTGTCCAAGCTGCCCTGAACTCATGCACAGCTCTAGCACACCCAGAATCCTGTATCAAGCACTTTCCAGTCGTGTAACTCTGAGGAGAATCATCTCCTTTCTCTTCAGGTGTGCAGTGCCAGCTCCATTCCATGCCCCCTGTTACTGGGGTGGAAGGAAATGAACAAGGCATTTCTTGTTTGCCTTCTCCATGGTCTTCTTTTCATAGATGACATTCAAACCTTCATCTCTGTTCTTGGCTGACTTCTGTTTTCCATGCCAACATTGGAAAATGATTGCTTATTCCATCAGGCTGGACAAGATAGACTTTAGTGTTTTGCTCTCCATTACCAAAACCAGCGAGGAAAATTCCTTCTGTCCTGAAGTTTTATCAATGAATGTGTTTTCGTGAGGGATGAAGTGGCCAAATGTGGAAGAAGGTTCTTTCTGCAGCTAAAATTCAGCTTTGTGCATTCTCTCCTAAAATCTGTCTTTTTTAGCAAAATCTGTAATCATTTTACATGCTGAGCTACAGTCCATATAATATCCTACAATTAAAAAATGGCCTCATAGGGATAATTCAGGCAAGTTATTGTTCAGGGCTGGTTATTTTATTTATTTTTTTCTTTTCTCTCAATTTTAATTGCACCACTGTCACGTCTTGATCTAGGGAATAAATTTTCTGGGCAGGGACCTGCCTATCTGTGCACATTGTAGGGTGTATAATTCAGTTTTGGGTGTATGAATAATGTGTGAATATTATAGATAGTAACAGTAATGTAAAGGTCACCTTTTCCAATGTATCAGTTGTAACAGATTTGAATAAAAAAAAAACTTAAATACCAGCAAGTATTTTTTTATTCATTCCAGTTTGCTTGGCTGCTGAAAAAGATATGAAGGGATTGTTATTCTTTATATCTGCTGTGCCTTTATTATGATCCAGCTTCTAATACTTTTATTGATGCCAATCTCAATGAGCTGATTCATAGAATAAGATATTTCTTAGCTAGAATACCAAAGAATACCAAATGTTGAGTTCCATTTACTTTGTATTTCAATACCATCTAAACTAACAGTTGTTGCATGAGTTATTTATAACTTTCATGGAAGCCCAAGTCTTTTTCTCATTTACATGGAGTAAGATCTGAAGTTTGTATCTTAATAAAGAAAATATATTTATTCCTGCAGTTATGCCTTTGTTTTCATCAAGGAGAATTCCAGGTGAATTAGCTGGTCATCATTTTCTGTGATAAAACACTCTGGTGCTCAGTGCATATTCTGAGGGCAATATTGAATTAAAAGTACAAAATAGGGACCTAAGGAATATGATATAAAGAGAAAATTTTAAATCTCCCACAGCAAGGTATTTTAAGGCCTATGAGCACTATGTGCATTGATCTAATTTTTTGGAATGTAAACTAGTAAATTACAGTGCAAAAAATGAAAATAAGAGATTACATTCATTTATACAAGCCATTAGTCACTATTAAATGGAAACACATAACAAAAACCCCAGATGGTTCCCTATCAGACCTTGGATGTGATATGGGGCCTGGTGTTTGTGGGTTTAATTGTCATTTTGCAGATGCTGGTTCTGTCCCATCACAGTCCCTTTAACTGCAGTCTAGCACAGGAAGTTTCCATCAGGGCACTGTTATGTTTGGGCCACTGTAGATATGTTCTTAACTGCTTGTGGTGTGGCAATACCTGTAATGCTTTCATAAAATTTTATGTTGTTTTGTGGTATCCTTTCCACTTGTGACCACAGGTTTGTCTTTGTGCCCCATTCGTGTCGTGTCTGCCAAGGAGGTTTCAGTTCGGAGCTGTGATTTAGAGATTTCTTCCTCAGAAGAACTCCTGGAAATGCTGACAGAAGGGGAAGCAGTACTTGGATGGTTCCCAAAGTCTGCTTGGAGCCTCTCAGTGGCTTTGCCACTCCCTGAACAAAAGGATGGCTTGCACAGGGAATACTCTTTTATCATATTTGCTGATAAGAGCAACAAGGCTGACTGTAAACAGGAAAGCTACTTTATTTTCCTTTTGAGTACTGTTGTTTATTCAGGCAACTTGGGTTTTTATTACACTTTGAGAATACTATCAGAATTTTATGAATTTTTTTGGCCACTACTGGAATTAAATCCAGTAGGTTGGTTTCAATGAAGCACTACCTTTGCCCTCTGTTATTTTTGGAAGGTCTTGCAAAACTCCTTTGAGAGAGGCCAGCTAATACAGGGTAGACTGATGAAAAGTATCTAGTTTATAGGATCTTTCTGTAAATAAAGTAATAAAAAAGCTACAGGATGACATCCACTTATTTTGCAGGCCAGCAAATTAGTATAACTGCTCAAAAATTGAGCATCATTTTGATTTTAAGCCTTTTGGCTTTGAACTTAAGAAACATAGCTTTTTTAAAAAGAATTGAAGAAAACAATCATGAGGAACAGGGAAAGATTTTAAAGGGCTTCCCTAAATAAGAGTTATGAGGCAGGGCTGCAAAGCATGAAGTCATTTAAGCCTAAGGAATGTGGGAGTGGGATGTTGCAACCAGCACAGCACTCAACATTACCACACCAATTAGACTTAATAAGTTTAACTGGAGTGTTTCACAATGTGAGTCCAACCCAGCCTCTTTTTAAGTGAGCTGAAGTGATTGTCATTGTTTTCAACAAGCAAGGGCACAAGGCTGCACTGCAGGATTGATTTCAGGCTTATGTAGCTGTTTCAAGGTGTATGTAGCTGAACCTGAGTGCATGCAAATGTCTGAAAAATCTGCTGGATTTCAGTAACTGGAATATAACTGGAAACTGTAACTGGACAGGCACTAAATGCTAAGGTGAACAACTGGAGAGTGAAAAGCTTTAGGGCTGGTTTCTGTGTGGACTTCCTGCTTCTGAAAACCAGTTGGGTGGTTTGTGAACACATCACTTGTAGGCGATTGCAGCGTGCAGGCCTTGAATTTTCAAGGAGCTGTGCCTGTTTTGGGATTATCCAACACTTATATCTTATGAAAAGAAATGGCTATTACATCATCCTCCTAAGGTGCATTAGAACAACAATGTGGCATGCTATGGAGTTGCTAACCATTAAGTGATTTGAACAATGCTGGTATGTGCAAAGGAGGAAGTACTGATTATTCTGGGAATTTGCAATACTAGTTATGCACAGTGTATGTAAGTGTTTTAAGCACCTATCATCTGCTTTCTGTTCCTACCAGCTAGGCTACAGTTTAATTTTGTTGAGGTTAGTGAAAAACACCTAATGATGAAAGCTAGAATTATTGACAGTTACCAGTCAAATGAGAGTCAAATGACACCTGGGCTGCCGAATGACAAGGGGAGCCTTGAACACTGATTTGGGATGAGAACACGCTGCTAACCAGGCATTGGGAGCCAGGGGTTGCCAAAATCCTGGGGGCTACTGGTTACATGAAAAGCAGTCATAGCCTGCATCAGAGGTAATAAAAAGTAAGGGGTCTGCAGACAGCTTGCCCCACTGCCTCCAGATCTGAGCCTGGCCCAAAAAGATGCAGCATTTGCACAAGAAATCAAAGCCATCCTCATCGCTGGCAGTTTCATGGGTTCTGAGAAAACCAGCTCTTTTTTTTCTCTGAAAAACATCCTGCCAGCCTTGAAAACACACATCAAAAGGACTGTTTTTTATGTACCTGATGTCCCTTCTTTAAGTAATAATTCTCTGTTTGCTTTAAAATAGAAAATTTACCAGATGGCGTAAGGTAATAGTTTTTCTTTATTTAATTTACAATTTATCACAGAATAAAGGCAATATGGAAGATAAAGGCCTTTACAGTCTTTTTAGTATAACACTGCTTTCAAAATAACTGGAAGTGCATTCACTGGCATGAAATCTTAAATACAGTAAAAATGTCATTTCGGGATTCTTTGGTTTTGCCTTTAGAAATTTTCTATGCTTTTTTCCATTTATCCCAGAAAGATTTCATGTTGAAGCTTTTCTCTTATCCTGCAGCAATACTCTACAGACAGCAGAAATTTAATAATCTAAATTATTACTTATGCACTGTGTACACGGGTGCCTTTTAACTTGTTTGCTGCACTCTGTGTATGTGAGTCTGTATGATACACCAGTAAGATATTTACTGGGCATAGGTTTTAATGCCATTGAAATTAAGTCATTTAAGTGATAGAAGAGAGAACTGTCTTCAGACAAGCACAGAATCCATAGACAGAGAGTGAGTTAGGTATGTGTTTTCAAGATTTGCACAATCCTGCTCTCCATTGTGTAAATGCTGATTACAGGGCGCTCTGGGTCTCAAATAGAAGCAATTACAGCCCTCCCCATCTGCAAGGAGCACTTGCAAGATTGTCATTCACAAAGGCCAAAAAGTTGTGGCATGTTTGGTATCCCATTATAAGATAAATTTACTTCTTTCACTAATGATTCATTCCCCCTACCCTATTCATGAAGAAGAAGTACAGCAATGAACAACTTCAGGGCAGTGAGCAGCAGGGGAGTGGCCATCTCAGGTACTGAACTGGGAGAGGGAACAAGCCCTGAGTTCTGCCTTTCTGTGACATACAATGTTTGTGTACTTCAAACTGATGAAACACATACATCCAGAAAATTGATAAGGAACGATAACATATCTCAAAAAGTTATTACTTTGTAAGAAGAATCAGGGTCTCATTTTATTAGATGATTCCCTGAATAGCTGAAGTGTCCTTACACCATCAGCCAGGTGGATGTGTAAATACCAGAATCTCTGTTTATCCCTATTTTCAGTTGATTTGCAGAGACACTCTTGTCTCTAATTATGTCTGGTGATTCATCTACTCCATCAGCCCGAGGCAGGAACATTTTCTGGTTCTCAGGCTGTGCCCTGACAATGCTCTCATTGTACAAGGGGTGAGACCCAACCTGCACCACCCCCCTTCACACGGCACTCAGCTGGGATAGGGAGCTGTGTGGGGCAGCACCCCTCCCCAGTCCTTCAACCTAAACTAAAAAAACCAGCCTGCATTGCATTGCTGAGCAGTTCATTACTGCCTTGAAATAGCATAGCCTCTAAACAACACATTAATTATCAGCTTGTCTCATTAGTTAATCCCATTAGACTGATATATGCAGGCATTTTATCAGTAGAATTGAAAGTAAATTCCTAGGAACATCACTTTTCTGGTTGCATTTCCTGTTGTAGATCAAGAGATAACTTGGAAACACTTGCTTTGGTGTAGGGCAAACTTGGTCTCATTTCTTGTGTTCAGATCAAAGGGCATCTGATGATGTTTCAGGGTAGGACAAATGAAGTGTGTAAGATGGTAGCACAGAGAGTATATTCTGCTTTTACAGCAAATTTGCATTTCTGGTGTTCCTAGGAAGCCTTGCATGAACCAGGAATGCAAAATGCCAGGCACTGCACAAGAATCATGTCAAGATACTTGCAGCTAGTCTTAAATTAGAGCAAGAACAACTAAGTGAGCAATTCTTCCCTCTGGAGTTTGCATTAGCTCAGAGATCCACACCTGAGACACGATGGCACTCCATGGGGATCAGCCTGTGAGATGCTGTGACTGCTACAGAAGTATCATTTTACCAACCCTGGCATTGTCAGATCAATTCACCACCTGCCTAAAGGGAAAAGACTTTAAAATATCTACTTAAAATAAATTCCAAGTAGTTTTTATTATCAGATATTAATCTCAAAACTTACCTAAGGGCTTGGAGTACTGTGACACTCCATGACAGTTCAGAAATAATAAAAGATTATAACAGGCATCTATTAATCAGAGAAAGAAACTCTTGAATTGAACTTTATGATCTGGGTCTTGAAATGTGCTTGGAGTTTCCTATGAAGCTAGTAAGTATGACTACAGTTGTAGAAACACCTGAACAGTGCAAGCATTTTGTTACTCAGGACAGGATCAACAACCATATGTAGATATTTTATGCAGAAGAAAAAAGCTCAGAAGTTAATAGAGAGGGTGGTGAAATTGAGGGCAGTTTTGAATGCACCTTTTAACTCCACTTCAGAGCCATTTCCAGCATCCTTACTGCCAGCTGCATCACAGCAACACCCAGAGGCCAGAGGTACATGGAGACAAAAGGGGACGATCCTGATCCTGATGAGGCAACAGCTGAAGTGAGCAGGAGGGCTGGAGGAAGCAGAGCCTGAGTGATGAACCAAGCAAAGACTGAGAGAGCTGACAGCAGTCATTGCTCTCAGGAGTGAATGGGATCCTCTAGGTAAAACCACACTGCAGCATCCCTTAGAAGGATTTAAAGGAAGCAGAGATGGCAACTATTCTGATATTTTTGTCCTTTCGTATTTACTGCTTCATGACATTCCTTCTGTGAAATTTATTCTAGTTTATACCTGTGTTCTATATATGAAATGTTAGAGCTGGTTGAATTTTCTTATATTAGATGAACTGCATTCCCCTGCTCTCCATGAGTGAATAAAAACATGATGATTTATTTCCTTGCAGAAATCAGAGTGAGAAACCGCTTTTCTGGTAGTGAATCAGATACTGCTTGGAAAATGTCTTGGTGCTGTTCAGGGGAGTTCGCATTCTAATGAAGCACCACGAACAAAATAAAATAAAATCTGGGAGTTTTGGTGAGTGGATGGCAGTATTTGCAGGCAACCATATACCTACAATGTCAGCTGCATGTTGTTATTAGAGTTTAGGATATAAGGGTGTATCAGTGCATTTGAGATCCTGAAGTGTATCCACACAGTTGGCATATTCCAGTATCACCTGTCAGGTAGAGAGTTACAATTTATATTATTTGAATCCTCGAAGGGTGTAGAAGTTCTGTTTCTGTACATTCAATTCCACAGGAATAAACCAGACAGGGAGCAATAGGATATTTGAATATGTCTGATGTCCTATATCATATTTGCTTGAATATCTTCTAAGAAGCATAACACTGAACATATAGTTCAAATAATTGCGTTGAAGATACAGTTGGAGACAACTGTGTTAAAAGGATTTAATAGTAATTTAAATGTGTTACTTTTTAAAGTAGTCTAGTAGTTAAGGTAGTTTCTCTGAAGACTTGAGAATGATTATACATGCTACACTTTATTATTATTTTTTGTTTGTGCTATTTTGTGTTATAAAATAGAAGGAGCATACACTGATTAAATGAGTGCTTTCACTGGTCATGGTATAGTTAGAGGCAGGAGCCAGAGTTACAAGTCACATTTCTGAGTGTTACAGAGAGATGGATAACAGCTGATATTCCTAAATATCCTTCAATGAAAGCCAAGTGGTTTGGATTTTTTATTGATGCTTTTTTAATGGTAGGTTACCTCAGGGAAGTGAATTAACAGAACTCTTTTATTTAGTTTCTCGAGTCTGTTGTGCTCTTTGCACCGCCCCAATCCCTGCTGAGCCAACAATGCCAGCCTTGGTTGTTTGTTCACCTCTCTTGTGGTGGATGTACATCCTCCTCCTAAACCACTCCTAGTCCTAAACTTGAGCCCAGCATGCTCTCATCTCCTCTCTCCTTCTTCCACATCACCTGCAAAACATTCCAGAGCTCAGGTTTCTGTGCTGAGCACCACAGCAATGCCCTCAGCTCTTCCCAGGGCAGCTGGAGCCTCACTGCAAGTGACCCTTGGTCCTGCCTTCATCAGGCTCTTGCTCTTCCTGCTGGGGCTGAAATGGGATTTTCAGCTCTTTTGTGATGCTTTGCAATTTGTCTGTGCCATGAGACACCTGTTCACTTCCAGGTGCCATCAGTAAACACTCAGCTGGCAGTGAGCTCTGATGGAGCATTTCAGCTATAAAGTCTCTGAGCCTCCAAGAGAAATACTGCAAGAGGGTGCTGGAACTGAGCCACCAGCACAAAGGTAAATTTAAGCCATTTTGGTGATCATGTATGTTTTCAAAATCTAGTGTGTTCTTCTGAGCTTGGTGATGCTCTCTAGCAGACAAGTTGGAAAAACCTGCTAATGTGAGCACCTGAAGATGGTGCTGAGGATACAGCTAGGTAAGGCAAACAAACAGGAAAAAAAATCCCTAGAATAAGTGATCAAAATAAGAACACTCAGGTTGGAAAAGTCTTTCTGAAGGAGTGAAAAAATGATTAAGGGTTTGAAAAAAGAATTGACCCCATTGTTTTGGTCTCCGTTTTGTGTACTTGTAAGCATTAAGGAAGCAATAAGATATTTGATATGTGTTTGGTTATAGAGGTACAGGCATGAATATGAGACAAGGCAAAGTAGGGCTTTTTTGAAAGTTCATTCTGAAAAATCTCTCAATTTCTTGATGTCCCCATTTCAGCTCAGTAATGTCTCCTAGGTAAAGTATGTCTGGTTGTAGAAAGCAGCAGATTTTTTAAATGAGCATCACAACCATTACTGTTAATCCTCGACCACTTTCTCATGAGGAGCAAGTTCACACTACCACCTAGTGCAATTCCTGTTCCAATGCAACAGCATTATTCTGTCTGCTGTCTTTCCTATTTATCAACTCTTCTGAATAATTAATCTATCTGAGGTATTTATTGACTGTACCATTAACTCTGTATTAATGAAAGAAACAGACACAGAACACAATGGGTTTTCTCCCTCTAAGTCCTCTGTAAATAGTACCCTGAGTTCCATGCTTTATCTGCCTATTTTCTCTCACGTATATAGCAATTTTAGGATAGCAATCCTTTTGTAGCACAATGGGACACGCCTACACCCCTGCTGAATTATGCAGCTGTGGGTTTATATGAATGAACAGTGGTTGCTTTGTACAAACACCCTGTTAATATTTGAACTGTGATTTGGAAAAGGAGGGCAGATTGTCTAGATCTCATGTGCTGTGATATGTAAACCCCCTGTAAATCTCTAAGTTCACAAGAATTAGCATTCTGGTTTTAACAAAGAACAATATGGATTACCTGGCTAATGTTGCTAATTCCTAATGTGTAGCTATTACTTTGGTGCTATTCTACTTCTTTCATGAAACAATATATTTTTTAAAAGGTATGTCCAATAGAAATTCTCAAATGATATAGGAATTATGTAAATAAAATTCTTAAGGGAAAAATGTAGTGTTGCTCCTTGCTATGGCTATGTGATTATAGATAAAATAATAATATAAAAAGAACACACAAACCCATTGTCCATTTACAAGGGACTTTGGTGTTTGAGTTTTCTTTATACTGGAATCCTCATTTGTCTCAATGAATTATTTTACAGTCACAATAGGATATTATCATTTTAAAAAGAACCTACACAAATTGATATGTTTTTATTTTTGTTTAATTCCCCAGCCTTACTTAATGCTCTCCCAATAGGAAAATATATGGAGAATTAACTTAGTGTTCAGCAGAACTTTCTGAAAAATGCTTTCTCTAATACTAGCTGTATTTGTCCTTGCTCCAAAATATAGAATATATGCTTATTTCATATAAAGAAATAAAACAAATCTGTTCATAGTAATTCTGGTTATGGACTAACTAAACTCTGAGGGAATTACATATACTTTAATTCAGTAAGCAAGTATTTTTTTCAGACCTCCTCTTTTTTGTGTCCCTTCCATTTGAAAGTCAGATCTATAGAGACCAGAAGGATCAACCTCCCCATAAGCACATAAATAGCTGAGAAAATTCACTAATTTGGAATTCCAGTGTGATTTGGGCAAAGGGATCTTGCCCACTTGTGAAGCTAAGTGTTCAAAGCTTAGGCTACAGGCTTAAAGGGACAAATTGGTTCTTGATGGATAATTCCTTGGGTTTTAGCAAGACTGGAAGGGGCTCATACATTACATGAGAATGTAAATCAATTTATTTAATAACTACAAGCAGTAGTATTGCAAGTATATAACTAGAAGCTGTATCTACCTTTTCTGACAGAGTGAATGCTTCTAAGAGAGACATCAGCTGTGGTGTCACAGTTTGCCCACCATACCAGCAGTGGCTCTTTCTAAAATGTGGTGTCTCTGATTTTGCTTTCTCTATCATGCTTCCATGGCAGGCAGGTGTGCCTGTGGATTAACCATGGGAGCTTTAAAGGAGTAAAAGTGTGTGATTGATGGCCATAGAGCTCCAGGTGAATTTTCTTTGACACGTTGGGCCATGCTCCCAAATACACATTTTAAGTGTACTCCTCAAGAGATTTGTACTACAGTTATTTAGAAGAATGCAAAAAGGGCAAAGAACTTCAGGATATTTTTCCTCTCTTGTGTTTGGAACAAAATGTGCTAATGCATAAATTCCATTGAATTCATTAATATGTAAGGAGGAAGTTTAGCGTCTGCTTGGGATGCTTTCTCTTAAATGATCAAATCTGGATTATTCACACCTGAAAGTCCATAAAGAAAACACATTTGGCTGAGGCACTTCATGTACACCAACAGCTTTTGAGATGATTTTTGGAGTGCTCAGGAAATTGCATAGGCATGAAAGCTTTGAATAACTTATGAGCATTTAAAAAGGACTTGTAGCTAACCTGATATGATCTAGCTAAAATAGTGGAGAAGGGTGACAAAGACTTAAACTATAGGAATACAATTAATAGGCTTAATTTAGGTCTCTGAGAGATTACAGAGGCAATCATACTGTGCTGATACCATATGCTTTAACTGCTAGAAGACATTGAGCTAGCACAATGTGCTACTGTCCATTTAAAATAGCTGCCACTGCAGCAGCCCCTACAGTCTGAAACTGATGGTTTAGGAAAAAAATGCCAGTGAGAAACAATCCTCCAGTGAGGCCATTTAAAACTGTGTCTTCCAAAGATGAGTGCTCAAAGGAAAGTGATGTTAGTTTTACGCATAACCTGATTTAGATATAAAATCACCACAGATAAAATATGTAGATCACCCAGAAGTTGACAGCATGACGTATGTTGATGCTGAAGTTGCACAGAGTAACATGGATAGTTTGGTGAACAGAATGAACCCATGCAACTAGCTCTGTTTTAATATATTCACATACTGAATTCTACGTCTGAAAAAAATCAAATTTGTAACTATGGAGGGGAGGATGGTATCCTTGAAAACAGCAACTTTGAAAAGTGCTTATAAATCATCTTGGATTTATAAGTCTGAGTCAACACACACTTCTAATGTGATGTGTGAGGTAAATGGGATTAACATGAATTTGTAAATCTATTCAGGAAGGTAGTGTGTAGGAGTAGGGAGGCAATTTTTTGTTTATATAAGTGCTGATGAAGCCAGTACTAAAATATTGCTTACAAGTCAGGTGTCAAGAAGAAATGTGGAAGAAATGGAGAAGGTGTAAAAAGAAAGCCGCAAAGATTATCTGAATGCTGGGGGAAAAAAAGCCTTACTGTGAAGGAGAGAATGAATGCAATTTGTTAAGCATATCACAAAGGACTCTGAAAAGGTAACTCTTGATTGTAGCACACAAGCAGTAACACACGGAAAATATATTAAAAGCCTTTTTTACCACAAAGAAGAAAATATGAGGAAAAGCGAGGGTGAGAAGCTCCAGCAAACACATTCAAGCTCTCAGTTAGATGAAGATTGAGATGCCAGTTAGGCAGCAGAACAGGTCTGATACATCCCCACTCTTGGAATCTTCAAGCTGAAGCTGTTTCTTTCCAAAGGATGGAGGGTTGCCTCACTAGGTTGGTTATTGGTCTTGGACTCAGAGTATGATGTACACAATATAGCTCAGTATACTCTCACCCTGCATGGTATTTCTTTTTGCGCAGAAACAGAATGGCCTTAGAAGCAATAAACACAAATATTTTAATGGTAATGTGTCCAACATCATTATGTACAAAACTGAAGAAAAAGGAAGCATAAAGCAGTAGCAAAAATTGTTTTCTGATTATGATTATAAAATAAAAATTGTCATTCCAGAGGGAACTTTTTTTATTAACATGATAAACCCACTAGATGGCACTGAAACATCCCTTTAAAATCCTTCTCACTTTGACCAATAGCCTCATTATCCAAATATTTTAATCAAGGCTAAAAGGAATTTATGAAATACTCTACTAAGAATCTAAGAGGCATAAAATTCTGATATTACATGAGAGGAATTTTCTTTCTTTCTCTTTACTGTACATAATATACTGTTCACTGTTTATTTTATGATTATCTGCATTATCTTTATGCACTTAAATGTTTGGAGGCTTTGTTTAAGGGAACTTAATCTGTACCAAATTGTATTAAATCCTCCTTAGAATGTGGATTTCTGGCTAGGCATTGTTGTCTTCCTGTTAGAATAAATTTAGTTGAATTAATAACAGTAATTCTCTATTTGAAAGTGAGATAGAGGCTATGGGTTCCTCTCTCACTAGGACATGGCATCAAAACTGCCTCAAATTCTATTAATACACAATAACAGGAATTACTGTTCCAGTAAGACACAAGAACTATGCTGTGTATTTATAAAGACTCTTTTCTGGGATTTCATCTATATAATAAATTATTTACAGGTAAAATTGATCACTTTGAAGCTGTTTCTTCCCAACAAATAGACATTGCCTTTAAGTACTCAAGGCCATAAGTGGGAAGAAAGGAATCAGCTCCCATTTCACGTTTTCCCAGAAATTTTTAAGATCCTCAGCTATTCAGGGTGACTGGCTTGTGGGAATGATCACAGGAATGGTGAAACTGATAAATAAGAGAATTAATGTATAGGCTTGGTTGAAGAAATTTAGAGGGTATATAACATAGTGTAACACATCTGGTGTTTTAAAATTCAAAGGGATAGAGTATTATGCTCTCTGATAGAATTTTAGTAAAAAATTAAGAGAAATACAAACCTTCTGCTGGTGGCAGTCTCATGCTGCAAAGACATTCAAACCCTACACATATCAGCAGGGTGACTTGAGGTGACTGTGAATGTCTGGATGTGCCTTGAGTTTGGCCCTTGAGAGAATGGGAGCTGGCACGTCCCCTCCCTGGAAATCAGTCTGCAAGTGTTTCTGACAGTTGGGGCTTTAGGAGCTTTGCTTGTGAGTCAGGTGAAAACTGTCCTTCTGCAGAAGAAGGTATTAGTAAATATAATTGTTTTTCAGCCCAGAATACAGATGCTTTGCTACATAAAGGGCTACTAACAGCAGCCTGGTGTAGAATATTAAAAAATGCATGTAGAAACTTGATTAACTCGGTCCCAAAAATTCACCAACTGAACAAACAAATAATTGCAAAAGCCATTTGGATAAGGGGCTGACAAATCCTAAGCAGAAAAATAAGAATGGTGGGAATTTGGAAGGTGGGGCTATCACGACAATAGGTAAGCACTACACATCAGCTGCAATCAATAACAGAAGCAGAGCTACTACTTGCTTAGATCCCCTATTGACAAGCAAGAGGCAGGTCATTAGACATTGAATCTGATCTGTTACCCAGTTACACTGTAGAACTTCTCAGAACTGGAACTATTTTGCTGGCCCTCTTTAGCTAGTGTCTGTTTGTTGCATTGTCATCCTTGAAAATGGATGTGTAGCATAGCTGCTAAGCCTGTTATCTTTTTCATGGAAATCACCTGGANCTTTAAAAAATATATATTATATATATTTTTCCTACCTCTTTCTCCAGCTCAGTGATGAAATCCCTTCTTGGGTTACAAACCACTATCAAACAGAAGATGACTTGTGCTAAGCCAGCTGACTCGCTCTACACCCGAGCTGAGTTGGGCTGAGGTTAAACAGGGACCAGCATGATAATATAGAGAGATCCCCACAGTTCCATCCAAATTCTCTCAGGCTGGGTGCTGTGATATCATAGCAGAAAGCACCTGAACAGGTCCACACAGATCTTGGTGTCTAATTTTTTTAGATTAGTCAACTGCCAAACTGTCAAGCTCAAAGCAACCAGCCCTGCTGTAGCTGGGGACTGTCACTTCCCTCTGTGACTGAGGGCCCCACAAGCTGGGGCAGCTGAAGGAGGATATGGGACCTCAGTTGATGTATTTCCCCTGTGTCATACAAAGGAAATTTTTCTCATTAACTCATTCTGTCATTCAGCTACAGATACTGTTTTTTATGAGTTTTTTCTTGCTGTTCTTCATTTTATGACATTATTTTGGCACTATCAGCAGCTCAATCATATTAATGTCAACCAATTAGAGATAATTTGTGTGGGCACTGTTGCATTAGCTAACTGTAATTTCATTCTGTGGTCAGGTATTGTAGTGGTTTTCTTGTTAGTCTTTGAAATGTTCATAATAATCTGTTCATAATAATGAATAAAGTAACATGAAAATGTGATAGCTTAAATCATTCTTCAATAAGATACAAAATAATTGCTTTTCAATTCCTTTTATTTGCATGCTTCCCCCCCGCCCCTCTCATTGTAGGTGCTCCTTGCTTCAAGAATAGCTTCACCTCTGGACAAATAACATTAGGTCATGGGGGCAGTTTTTACACAGTTAAGCCATATGGTTTGTGTTCTGTGTCCTGGTTTGTTGGCAGTGCAGATTTTTGGGTCTTCTGCTCCTCAGCGTGGTCTCTGACCATGACTTTGTCATCGTGTATCTCAGTTTCTTTGGCTCCTGACTTGTCCTTGCTATACTTCCAAAGTCTTAAGGCTGTGATTTTGTAAACTCAGGGTTTAACAGATGCCTCTTTAGGGCCCTGTACTTGGTCCTTACTCATCCTAGAAAACTCTTTTGGAAAATCCAATGATTTTTCCCAAGCTGTCTCATGTCCATGGCCTGGCCTGATTATTATCCTGTTCTATTTTTTCAGATGGATCCTGGATTTTCCTTTGCAGTAACATGTTTGCATTAAGCTGGGAAGGGCACAGCTGGGAGCTGTGATTTGGTGATAAAATCAGGCTGCCCAGCTGTGCCTCAGCTGTGCCAGAGAGGCACTGGAAGCTGAGGTGGAACTGCACTTAACACCCCTTTTATGAAGGGATTTGATTCTTGTCAAGCTCTTAATAGGTAAATGTAGTAATCTAAAGTATTTCTTTGTCTCTCCACACAAATGAGAGACTTTTTATCTGTTGATCCTAAGGAGCAACTGTTCCCAGGTCCAACACAGAAGCATAGCTAGTTTTCCCAAAGCATTTTTTCTCCCTCTGGAATAGTAACATTTTGCTTGTACTGTCTTCCTCTTTCTCATTAACTTTTTCAAGCATTTCTTTGTCTGTAATTCATCTTCTTTTTGGTCATAAAAAAGGGACAACTACATCCATATAATATGCAACCTGCACCTAAAAAGATATTTTTATTATGTCATCTCTGGAAGAATTCACTTTTTCATTATAAGTCTGTGTTTTCATGGCAACCCGGCAATTCTTTTTTTTTTTTTCTATTTATTAAGCATAACAAAAGATTTGGTTCTTTTGCATTCATTATTTAAAGATTACTCATACTCAGTTTGACAATTAAAAAAATCCACAGAACACAAATTTTTACTTAATTTTTAGTTTGAGTCTTAAAAACAGAAGTACTCTATTTGTCCAAAATTACATTACTCCTAAGACAGTAGTGACAAATGTATTTTTATACTTGGAAAAATTAGTATGTCTTACATTCCCCTTGCAATGACTGGGTTAGTCTGGCATACTTTTTTCCAGAGCTGTTGAAGGATTTGTTTAGCCCAATAGGATTTGTATTGATTTCTGTTTCTTTTTTTTTTTTTTTTTTTTTTTTTTTTTTTTTTTTTTTTGTTTTTTTTTTTTTTTGTGATCTTTATTCTTGGGGTTTTTTCTTGTATTGATTCTGAAAGCTTTAGCCATTTGGGTTATTACAAATGTTGCTATATTTATACTGTAATCCTACTACAATAATCAAGAAGTCAGACTTTCACAGACATTCATGCACACATACACAGAACTGAACTTTCAACTGGTTTGCTGGAATCTGAAGTCTCTGAAGAGAACTTACTGTATTTTTTTCCCACAGATGATTTTTCAGGTGATACAGGGACATTAATCTGTCATATTAATTGGTAGTTATTGGATGCTATTGCTCGTTCCACTTAGACCAAAATTTCGAATATACATTTGAGGTAAGCCAGTAAGCTCTGGTTTGTGTCGTATCTGAATATCTAATCTATATAGACCAAAGAACTGTATAAATACGAGACCATTTCAAAAGAAATTCAAGGATTCTTCTAAATAAAAGCAACTATAAGTAGGCAAGCACAGAGTTTAAAAAGGCTTTCCTGGTTGACTTCCAAATACACTTAACATAACCAAGTTCTCTTAAAGGAATAAAACTATCAAGATAAACTCAGCCATTCTTGCAAATCCCAGATTTATGTTTCATCAATTAAACTCAGAAATAGCACTGCTTTAGCTGCTTGTAGATGTTTTGATATGTAACTGTATTGTTTTGGATTTCATTAAAATCCACAAGCAGTAGTTGCCTAACTTCAAATGTCAGATGGTCCCATAGACGTCTGTGGGACTAAGTTGTTTAAAATCAAGCAATCCTAAGAGGATCGCTCTTAGGGAAGAGACGAAAAAAAGAGTCTTATAAGGATGTCAGCTCCAACAGCACTGGTTATTAAGAATGACAATTCCAACCACTTGGAATTATGCTAGTTAACCCAGTGGATCAGAAGGCTCTTTGATACCAGTGATGCAGATCAAACCTTGCCAAACTTCAAACTGCAGCTGTGTCCCAAGAGGAAAAACTTTCTCCATCTAAGGCAGAATTTGGTCAGCTTCCAAAAGTGATTTATTCCTCCCTTCTTAATAAAACATCTTTTGCAGTTTTATGTGTGACAGACACTCACTGTAGCTTGGAGGGCTCAGGGTGTGGAAAAACTAGGAAGAGCAATTATCCATCCCACCCCTAGGTGGGAAGCATTGAAAAATACCTGCATGTGCAGTGGGATGTGATGAGCCCATGGTCAGAGTGGACTGAGCAGAGTGAATGCTCCTACAGGGTTTTACTGGCAGTGCCTGAATGATAAAGTCAGTTCCCACTGTGGGGCTGGGAACTGATGTTACAGTTATACATCCTACATGCTGGAGTGTACAGGGGGTCTGATTTAACCAGAATTCTGCACCAATCCTTTAGAAATGTGGACTTTTCATTTAGCATAAGGTTTTATCTTTGCTCTCAAGTGCTGAAGTTAAGCACCCAGTATTTTGTGGGTTGTGGGAGAGGGAGAAAAGATTTTTTTGTGTTATCAGAAGGCAAGTGCTAGGTAATAGACTGGCTTACCACCACTGGAGGCACCTAGAGCTCAGTAGATTTGCAAATTTTCTGGATTGTCAAGCTGTGTTGCTGGAGCTGAGCTATTTCAGGGAGTTTATTACAGAATGTGTTACTGAGGAATAAATGAAATAGTCACAGCTCCTGTTAAGAGTTATTGATGGTAATAGCAGTCTTCCACTCAAATAAGACCATACCACTACCTTTAAAAATAGGAGACCATTCATTTGAAAAGTAGAACATAAAGAATAGAGCTAGCAATGTAGGAACTGAGCCTTATGTGTAGTTTACCAGGAATAGTGATCCATGGGCCACAAAGAGCAGCTTAAAGATGGACAGCTGTTGAACATGAAGATAAAACACAAACCTCACTTTTAAATGAATCAAATTTTATTTTAATGAAAAGGAAAGGCAGATACAAGGTGTGAATTAATCAAACAGAAAATAGAAGCAAATCTGATAGAACCTGAGTAAAACAATTTAAAAATTCTCAGACTTGCTTCTATGACACTCCATATTATATGCCACATATTATTCATTTCCCTGAAGACTTCTTTTGTGATAAATTCTGGAAAAGAGAAAGAATGCAATTGTAGAAAATGAAATATTATAAGTATAATTTTTTTTACAGAAAAATTTTTATACATTGAGCTTCTTTATTTTTCTTTCTTTCTGAAAAAAAAAAGAAGAAAAATAACAAATAAAATACAAGTAAGTCACATTGCTTCAACAGAAACTTGAAACTGATTATAAGGGTGAGTAATGCAAATTTCTCAGGACTGTCATTCTGCTTGATGGTAGTGGAAGCTGTGTCTTCATACAGCTCAATCAGGGGCTCTAAAATGAACCTCTAAAACCTCATTGTTTCCCAAAAGGAACTTCAAAATATTTTTTCTCTTTGTATTGTGACACAGACTGACAATAAGAAATTTGAAGTTAGGGTTGACATTTAGAGAAAAACATGTTTTAGTAAGTTTTTGTAAGGAATTTGTGAGTGGACAAAATAAAATACTAGATGAAAGGATGTTATTATCATCTTATTTCTCCATACTCCCATCTTCCATTTAACTGGCAGCTGGAGGTAAAGGTTAATTTAGCTCCTAAATGCATCATCTTTTGCAGCTTTCAATAAACTAACAATTTATATAAGTCCCTCCTAGTACATCTTCCTAGTGCTAAAAGCATATCTTTCAATTCTTCTTTGTGCTTTCCTTTTCTGTAGAAATTATGTTCCTGGACATTTGGAAGTAAGCTGAAACAAATGAATATTGGAGTGTGTCTGCATCAAGAGGGTGTCTAGGCATGTACATAGTATAAAAAGCTGCTTATCTAAAACCACTGCTAATCATCCTAAAGGAGACCTTTAAAACTAAAATTATCAAACACTTAAAATGTATAATGAAAATGGCATACCATTTGCAGAATTTCAATTTCTGCCTGAAGAGTGTCACAGACATTTTCCCAGCTATCATCTTTGCATTTTTCCAACTCTTTCTTAAGTCTGTGTCCAAAAGCAAATAAAGTTTCAGGCCAGAGAACAGTTGCTGGGTAACTATTTTTTCAGCTTTGGTGCCAGTTCTCAATTTGACTTGTGTGAGAAAAGCCTCATTGATCTATTTTCCTAGTCAGGGTTTAAGTTTGCTAGTTAGACAAATTCCTGGGCTGTGTTGTTTCCATAAACTGTGAAAGACATATGGCCTCATTAGTCATCATTTTCCTTATTTAAACACGTGAATTGGAATGGTGATACTTAGAAAATACCACGTTACTGTTCTTATTTTTCCTGGGTATCTTCTTGTAGCCTCTGCTGGGGACAGAATGCTGGATTAGATGGGTGCTCTGCTGCCCCCATGCCAGCACTGCTCCATACCCCTCCACAGATTCCACACCTTTTGTTCCCCTTCTTTCCCCACTGCCCCCACTATTCCTCAGCACTTACTGCTTCCCAATACTCTCAGCCAGGAGTTCTCCAACTTTTCTACAATAAGGATTACTTTTAATATAGATATTTCTCCATCCAAAAGATCGTTCAGTCCTGCTAAAAGGAGATACCTCAGCTCTGCACATCAGTGACTGAAATTGTTTAAATTAATACTTGGTAGGCCCAGAGAAATCTCTGGCAGAGCTTTCAGTAGTCTGATAAAGACAAGGTGATGAGATTATACTGGGTCTTTTCATGGCTGTCAGAAGAAAAGCATAATGACAAAGTTGTTTACCCTTAATGCAGTTTCAGGAAACAATCTGAATGTTCTGGAGCATACAAACAGATTGAAAATATTCTGCTTGTCATTAAATAGCTAAACCAATGCATTATAGCAGGGCTTTGTTTCCTATGAAGTTGAAACAGAAGGTAGCAACTATTTTTGCTTTTATATACTATAATAGGCAATAAATTATTTGACCTTAATGTAGAGATTATGTACCTCTTCAGCTGTCCTAGTGCAAAGAGAGTTTGCACTCTATAGAGTGCACTATGTAGAAAACTAGAGGTTTTCTACACAGAATTGGCTTTATTAAAAGGTATTTCTTTAAACAGAGAAATAGCTTAGTCACTGTGCAGCTTTAGAATAACAGACTAAGACTGGACTGGAAGTTAATTTTGCTGTTCCTGTGGAAAGTGAAAATATGTTACCATCAATGTGGAAAAAGCATGAGCTCTGTGTGTCTGCATTATAAAGGAGCAAATGTCCTCCTTTCAGAAATATTTCTTAAAACACAAGAATCGGAAAGGGAATTTTGAACTAGGCTTTAAGAAATGAAATTTTCACTGCATTGTAGTACATTGTTAGTTTTCAGTCCATTTCACTGAGAGAAGTTCACTTCAAGGTCTAAGACCAGCTTGTGATCTTGATTAAATCTGCTTAACTTCATTGCCTGGTCTCTGCATTTTTTCTCTCTGTGTTCTCTGCTAGCGTGATATTAGAACCCTAATTTGCTTGAGACAAACAAAAGCCCTACGTAGTTTAATTTACTTTAGGAAAAGACAGAGTCTGTTGTTCTCAGAGCAAATGCTCTCCTGTTGTCTTTCACACTGTAAAACTGATGCATAGCCTGTTTGCTACTTGGTAGCTAAGAATGATACCAGTCCATGCTAGGTCCATGTTAGGGATAGAACAAGCAGAAGATAAGCTGTAGGAGTTGCTTATCTGTGTCTTGGGATTGTGAATTAATTTCTGTTGATGATGTGCTTTGAAATTAACGTTTTGTGTATGGATTTAAAATTTTTATTTCAAATATTTTATAAAACTTTTAAATGTAGTGACAGCACAATTCCTTACATAGTTTGAAGTAGTGGTGATACAAGACACTCATTCAAATGTGGTGTTTAATTCTTACATTAATCAATTGATTCTGCTTTCAGGTCTTCCTTCTTTCTTATTTAGAAGCTAGATAATTACAGTATGTGCCAGGAATATTATACTCACAAAATAAGAGCTGTCTGTTAGGTTACAGTCTACAAAATTAATGCATTGGAGACGCCTGAGTTACTGAATAAATGATGAAGTTTTACCAGAAGGAATGTGAGACAATGGAACTATTAAAAAAAAATGTTTAACCTGAAAGCAGATTTAGTTTTTTCATTTTACATTTAACATAAGCAGGATATTCATATTCATCTTTCCATTATCAGATTGACTGTGCAAACCAATTATTCATGAAACTATACTGTCTCAATGGAAGGCAGGTTTTCTGTCACCTTTGAAAATGGAAAAAGATGTAACTTTTTCTAGAACAAGGATTAATTTGACGATTATACCCTTTTTATGACGATGAAAAAAGGCAGATCTCTTAGGAAAAATAATCTGAAAAATCACATTAGCATTTGGCTCCCCATGTCCTTTGGTTTTGTTTTATTTTTAGCATTTTGTTCTTGCTGACAATAAAATATAGCTCCAAAATAAGTCGTTGCACTGGACTAACAGTGTCTTGGCAAGTTACAGTATCACAGGCTCTAATGAACAGCTGGAGCTGAAATGCCACATTTGCAATAGCTAAACCTAACCTTAAATCAAGTAGGTGGCAAAACAACATCAGCATTTTTTGGATGCTATCTTGTCCTATGCTATGAATGGCCCATTTTCCATTAGTGGTGAATGCTAGAAGTGACAGAGATGAAGAAGGAGGAGATCACTGAAGATGATCGATTTTGCAGCTCTGAAATGAGCCCAGCTATTAAATGTCATTGGCATTTGTGGTTGATACACATTCTTCTTGAATTTCAGCTCTATATGCACATGGCAAAGAGGAAAAATAATTTGAAATCAATACATGCTGGTATTATAAATTGAACTATGAAGAAAATAATGTTATTGTCAAACAGGTCTCTCTGCAAATTATCCATAGATTCAAATTACTGGATCAAGACTTTAGTATCCAAAACTTGCATTCCAAGAATAATTTTATGTAAAGAGGTCTTAAAGGAGAAACAATTTCTGCAGAAGGAGTGGCTAACATGTGCTTTTAGAGTCTTTCTCTTTTTCTAGTGGGGCTGAAAGCCCCTATCTAATTATTGGAGTTGCAGGAGGAGCAGATTGTCTCTTAGTTATGCTTAGCTGACACAAGTACAAATTGTTTTCCATATTCTCCTTTTTGTCTTTGCCTTGTTTACGACCACCATTTTATTTTTTAATCATAAATTTGAGGGAAAACATTGTGGTGTGTTATGAAACAGAATTGCTTGACACTGGATATACAGGGCATAGAATTCATGGTACAAAATGAAATTCCTTAAGAAGTTATACATAACTTGAGAGTACATATCTTGATTTTCTGGGATTTCATCATGAACATCAGGAGATACATTTATCAATGTTTTAAGACTTTATTGTGATGGAAGAAAAGTATTGAGGACTTTAGTTTATTGTCTCAAGCTCAAGTAGAGGTAAGACATTGAGGTAATTCTCTGTTGGTTCAACACTGGGATTAAATTAATGTGTATGTTTCTACAGGGAGAACAAGATTTTGCTGGTATTTACAATTTGCCCACACTACTAAACAGAATATGCCCTTTACTGAAGAAGTCAGTAAATTTCAGACTATTATCATTGATTGAGGAAGAGGGAAAACAAGTCCTAAATGGAATTCAGTATCCCAAAATATAAAGTCAAGTACTTGAGTTACACAATTAAATATAAAAGCCTGTGCTTGATGGAGCAGAAGGATAATAAAATTAAGCAAGTGATCTCTTAGTAATAATAAAGTCAAGCAAGAAGATCAAACGTGAACACAAAGAAGGTACTAGACAACATAACAATGGAAATTAAACGCAGATTAAAAGAAATTGATCTACCTTAAGTAAAATAAGAAATTTTCTGCTTTTGCTGTTCTGGATAAAATGTTAAATGTAAAATACGTAGTTACCATTGATTAAAGTTTGCATTTTGTTCTCCTTGCTAGATAATTACAGTATGTGCAGTATTGTACTAACAAAGTACAGTTTGTGAATGCTGTCAGGCAACTATTGATAAGAGTAGCTAGAGGTCTTGAAAAGTGTGGTGGTATTTTCCAAATACATAAAACATCAGAAGACATATTTAAGGAATATATAATAATAGATGAATAAACATGGAAAGGTTAAGGTACACTAAATTAAATTGCACATCTAGGATGAGATTTGCTTTTGTGCAGACAAACCAAAGTTGTGTGGATTATTTTTCATTAGAACTGTAAGAAAGAGCTACATAGGAAAGAAAAAATACACAAGCATGTATGTGAGATGTGAAATGAAATGTGTTTCTAGGGGTCAATAAGATTCCTATTGAAAGACGGGGAAAGTAAATAGGGGTCAATGGTTCTTCTAGTTCAATTATCTTGATTTTTCTATTGGACAGAGAAAATTAGATCTTAATCTGGGTATATTAATACAGCTACTCTATTGCTGAAATTAGTATCTCTATTATGTACTGCTTTCTTCATGAGTATAATACACTCAGAGCTACAAAGGACTTAGAATTGTCCTTGTTTCATTCTGCTTTATGGGCTCTCCAAGCTCTGCTCATCTTCCAGGTTGAATGAATCTTTTTTGACAAGTAGGTGAGAGATTTGTACAAAGTATTCTTACAGCCTCCTGCTATTTTTTTCGAAATAATTCTTTCTTTTATCTTGTCCACAGCTATATTTTCTTTTGATGTTTTTAGCTGTATTTTGTGCACACAGTGTGCTCAGACCTCTCTGCTTCCAGGTACCTGGTATTGAAGTCCTTAATTGTGTACAAGTAGATAAACTTACACTGTATACAATTATATTCCTCCTCTTTCTTCTGCAAGGTGTAGAGTTCCATTGTTTAAGATAATGTTGTCTTGAAACACTTTCTATTCTAAAGTCATTAATTAAAACATAGAGCAAGACCAACTGTGACTGTTGTTGCACTCGAGTCCCAGAATTTTAAATTGCAGACCTATGACTGTTGTTACTATTGCTCATCTCTTTACTTAATTTTTTTAATATGTCTTTCCTAGGTGAACTAGTATTTTTCTATGTGGGATAACATCAAATACTTTATTAATGTCTAGCTGAATGGCACTGGAATTTTCTTTGTCTAACCTATCAATTGCCTTATCAAAGAAAGGCATCATTAGTCAGATTTGATCTACTTTTTGTAAATCCATATTGCAATTCATAATGGAAAGCTATTTTAACATAATTCAAGCTATAATAGTTCCACTAGGCACTGCTATTAAGAAGAAAAGCTCAAAAAATCAATGAGGAGATTGCCATTGAAAAACTCATTTTGAACCACATATATTACTCCAGAGACTGATATTTTCTGATTATAAAATTTAACATCAAATTAAATTGCAAAAAAAAAAAATTAACCCACCAGAATAAGCATGGGGCTTAGGCAGTCTGTTTGCATGAACAATTTGTTGAGCTCTGAGGAATATATTTTCTGTATGGTTTGTATGAAAGAAAAAATTACTTTTTCCTTCCTAATTTTGGTAATGGAGTTTCTTTTTCTGGATTATAAAGAATAAGAAGGAATACTGTAGGATTTAGACACATATATAAAGCTGTGAACTATTTACAAAGTAAGCAGATTTCATGCATTTCCTTTCTGCTACTTCTTTTCTGAAGTAGAAGAGAAATTCAGGTTTCAAAGAAGCATTTTATCCTTATTTTACCTTTTAAATAGGTTGAAAAATATCTATTTTAGGTAGAAATGCTCTGGTTTTAGTCTAAATTAACTTCAACTAAAATTATTTCTAGGCTGTTTGACTTAAGGCAACACAAAAATGTAAAATTAAAACGTGAAAGAGGATAAATAATCAATACAGTAATTACAACAAATATAACAGTGAAATGCCATAGTTAGGAATTTACTGGTATCAGTTAGTCTCTGTTTGACTCCTGCATTGTTCCACTTAAGTGATGTTACTTGCTACCTGCCAGGGAAATGGGACTCCAGAGAGCTGATGCCAAAGTTCTTTCCTGCTGTTTTGTGTTTGAGGATGGCATTGGCAGAACAGATGATTAAGACAAGGCTTTTGATCTTAACTGCAGCTCTCTTCAGGAAAAAAAAAAAAGCCCTCTTTTCTTAAAAATTTCTTTGAATCATGCACCTGTATCATGAGACTTGCATTTTCCAAGGTGCTGCTAACTACATCTGTGCTTAACATTCCAATTCTGGTTGGATTTTTTCTGTATCCAGTGTGTATCAGGACAAGCCTCTACAGCAGCTCCAACAGCTGCTGGAATTACTGGTGTGTGCTTCTCATGACCCTTTGCAATTCTTTGATGGATTTGAGAGAAATTTTATGAAACTGCAGACGTGGTATAGGGCATTTTTCTCAGATCAAAGATGAATTGCTGTAATTTGAATTAGCTGGCTACGCTGTTCAGCTGAAATGCAATTTACTTTTAGATATATACTTAATTGCAATGAAGATTCTTGCCTTGCCAGCTACTTTTGATATTGATTTTTAAGCTGGGACTAGGGGTGTGATACAGTAACAGACTTGCAGGGTGATCTGGGAGCTACATATATCAGGTTATTGATGCTGACTGTCTCTCATGTTTGTTCTAAGGAAGCATCAAAAAAAAAGGTGTTTTTACCGCTTAAAGAGTGGTGTGGTTTCCAGCTCTGTAAAAATAAAATAAGATTTTGTGCTTATTTCATAGAAAAAAAAAGTATTTCTGATCCACATTACGTGTGTCAAAATATTCTCATCTTTATGTGTAATAAAAATGATTTTCAGTGAAAACTAGAATTCTATTCTTGCAATGAACTCTGTATGGGGATAAAAAACCTGATCTTGCTAGGCTAAAAAGAGTTGTTTCTCAGACACAGAAGGTTCAATCACATTGATTTCAACATGACCAAAATTGACTCCTGTTAAGCTATACACTCATATACTTGTGTATCTCGAGAAGGAGAACCTTCAAGGATGAAAACTATGCAGCCTCTCTGAGCAAGCTGTGCCTCATGATAAAAATGCTTTTTCCTTAAATTCACTCTAAATCCTCTTGTTTCAACTTCTGCTTTTTGCCTTTTGTTCTCTTACTGTGCAGCATTGTGCAGATTCTGGCTCCATCCTCTTGATGATACACAGGTACCAGAGAGTGATCAGACACCTTCCAGGGGACTATTTACATGCTGCACAATTTACAGTGTCTAATATTTTAAATTCCTTTTCATTCTCTTAATTCAGTACCCCAAACCAAGAAGTGATGAGTAGGCTTTGTTAAATCAAAGAAAAAAAAAAAAAACCAAAAACCCAAACAACTGCTAGAGTTGTATGAGTCTGATAAAGTTTGGGGGGGTTCTAAAGAGCCCAGCAGTGACATAGAGAGCTAGACAAATGAGGATTGTCTGCTTGGCACCACTGAAAAGCAGAATCTATTAGTGCTGACATGGAAATACAGTAGCACAGCTCTATTGCTTCTGGCATCTGAGTTAACTTTTTCAGGGCTATCTCTCTCTATGAAGCATTGAGCTTTTCTGATCAAAAGCCAGTGCAAGATAAAAATATGATTTAGGCAAATCTGTCTTAAACTTTTTCCAGTATCTGAAATGATAAAAAAGTTTCAATTTTAAGAAAAATGTGTTCAGTATATTACTAGACTTCAAGAAGGGCTTGCATTTTGTGATAATGGTAATAGCGTAGGAACACTTGATATTTTGCACTACGTGCAATTTTCAAATAATGTTTGCTTATCTTGACCATAAAAGGAGGCGTTTCATGAAATAAGAAAATCTCATCATCCTTCTTGCTTTGGTTGTAAATGCCACTTGCTGATTTTGCAGTTAATAGAATTTAATATATTCTATCCAGTTTTTCACCCAGAGAAAACCAAAGTGTCGTTCTGAAGAGCTGTGAGTTCATTTCACTGCACAGAAAGACAGACATGAATTTGGTTGATCTCTAGGACCTCAGTGGCAGAACTGGGGATTAAAAGTATAATAATGCTGGCTGCTTCTGTACCTTCCACAGGAAACCTACTATAGAAAACCAATTACACAAATTTGGATATTCAGTGGCATGGTGGCAGTAAACTATTCCAAGGGAAGTATGTTAGTTGGAAGGAAGTTGACAACCTCGTGTATCACCAACCCCAATATATCATGATTGAATGAATAATGTAAAGGAGTGAATTATAACGTGCTGTCCTGGAGAATCGTTACTGTTATTATTATTTACACTGTGTCTTCTATGTATATGTTGAATGCAAATTTTTTGCTACTGTATGCAGGATTGTGAGCTAATTAATTTTTATGCGGAGGGGATTTTGGCCATGTCTCAACACTGTGTAAGAGGCTGAAGAGAGTTAGTAATAGGGCTGATATATCATTTTCTTTCAAAAACCAATATTCAGCAAAAAATGGGTCATTACCAAATCATCTTTCAGAAAATTGCTCAGGGTTCTCTGCAAAGTTATAACTTTCCTTTGAAAGTTTTCAGATAAAAAAAAATCCCCACTATATTTATTTTTGTCAAAAGTGTATACAGGAAAGAACCCTGTGATGTTAATATAAGTTGTGTTTTCCTTAATTTCTGTTAGAGAATCTTTTGCACTAGCTTTTTAAGGAGGAGTTCCTTTGCATTGTCTATTAATTATTTTTAAATATTCTCAGGCACTTTCATCTGAACCATCATAAAACAGGGAAAAGGTGGCCAATTTTGAGATATGGGGCTTTCTGCATTTGGAGATTTAGAAAAAAAAAATCACATTATTTTCTGTGAAGTGAAAACCTACCTAATGTTTCACTTAAGCAAACTGACAAGAAATGAATTGTTATCACTCAGTTCCTGAGAAGAAAACTTTACTGTTAAGGGAGACTGTGCAAGGTCTTTTATCTTGGTTCAGTCTTCAAATTTTTTTTTTTTTTTTTAAATCAGCTTAATTAGAAGGCAAACTAGAACTGACAGCAGAGATCATAGAGAAAACCAATCTGCATTTAGTTGCCCCAGGAGAGGCCCCAGCTAGCCAAGGAGGTTGCTGTGGCTAGCCCAGCCCATTGCAATGGACTCTGCACAGCCAGGCTGCACGAAGAAGTTTAGCACTGGGTTAGTCCATCAGTGCTGTGCACCACCACCGTTTTTACCAGAGCTCAGGAACTGATCTCCCACCCCAGCAGCAGCAGTTTGTTCTTCCTCTGGGGCTGACTGACATCCCTGCAAACACTTGCAGCTTTGAGCTCATCGGGTGAGGTGCTGTAATCAACAACAGGACTTGGGGCTGTCTAATAAAAAATCAATGGTTCTGCTGATTTCAGAAGGAATGTTGTACATGAAAGGTAAAATAGTCGTTGCCACCATGACTGGACTGCAGTTACAGTCCTAAAATTAAGAAATAATTAACATGAGGGTTTTACCTTAAACATTCAGGATCAGTCTGAGGTTTTTCAGTGACTTGGACTTTTTCTGCTTCTAAATCTTTCGTCATTCTTTCAGCCTCCCTGATTACTTTCTCAAGGTCTAAACATGAAATCAGAATTACCCTATAAATATATATTAATCATCCATATTCAAAGACCTTCTACATAGTCTAAATTTATATTTTCTAATATTTCTTCATTAAACTCTTTGAAGGGTAAAGGCATCTAAATAAAGAAAATGAATTATTTTATTATTATTGTTATTACATATTGCAATCTAGAAAATTTCAGTCCTTTTCCCAAACAATTTAGGACCACATTTACAGCTTTTCGTAGCTCTTACTGTGACACATTACTTAGATATCAGTAAAAAAGATATTAAAGCACTCATTTACATTATTTTAATTCAGATTTTAAAATATTCCCTATTGCTGTGCTCACCTTTGACACAGAAGATTTTAAACAATATTTATGTTGATTTTAAGTTCTTTGAAACATTAAGTTCTACAGTTAATTATATGACAACAGCAAAAGCAAAACTTTCTTTCATATTTCCAGCTCATGATTCAACAGATCTCTGGACCTCAGTATCAATGACATTTAAATTAAATCTCATTGAAATCCATAATATCTCTTATAATCATGTTTAAAAATGATGCATTATATATACTAAAAATAAATTAAAATATTGTTACTATGTTTCCTTTTGCTTGAGAAAACAAAATTGATGGAAAACATTTTTCAAAAGCATTTGTCAAGCCAGAAATAATTATCACAAGAAATAGTTATCAGGCACACCTTTGAGCTCACTTTGGAGAGTAAATAAATTCTGCTTTAATTCATTCTTCTGCAGCTGGAGTGCATTTAATTGAACATTTTTATGTTCCATTGACTCCATTTCTAAGAAAAAATACATTTTAAATTAAAATGCATTACAGTTTTAGCATTCATGATACAATCTTAAATATTCTTAACTACTTCTACCAATCTTCAGCTAGTCAAAAGAACCTTAAATATAAAACCAAAATAAATGAAAATAATTCATATATAACACAGTTCACAAGAAATTATATGTCATATAATGTATTCATAGATATGAAAGAAAATGATTTTTTTATGTTATTGAGCTGTTCAACATATTTTGTTGTCTAGGTATAAAAAGGATGTTTTCCTTTAGAGTTAATTCAGCTCTAAAGAAAGGAAGATGACTAATTGAATAGGTGGAGAACAGACATCTCTCAGCAGGACTAAAAAAAACCTCCCCTTCTTAGTATTTTTGGTGTTACATATATTTGAACCTTAGTATTAGACAGCATCTGGAATTAATTGTGATTGTTTTTCTACCAACTGGAGGGCCTCACATAATTTCCTTGTTATGAGTTGCTTAAACTTTTCACTTCAGAGTTGTCAGTGTGCCCAGAAGTGTAGCAAACAAAAAGACAGACAAGTTGTGCCTCAAGAAAGTCCCAATTAAAGGATGGCAACTGAACTTAGAGAAGAGTTTTGGTCACCCTTCAGGTACTACTGATCATTTAACCGCCCAGCTCTGCCTGAATATGTAAAAATTAAATGCTAAAAGTAGCACTTGACACCAAATACAGAGTTTTCAGTTGTAGATTAATATCATAGCCACAGGAAATAAGATAGAAGGTGTTACCAAGTGCTAACAGTGGAGAGTCCTTTTTCAGTAACTTTACAGCAGATATGGGGAATTGAAAGTGCTGTCACTTGACAGATCATGAGGCTGGAATGGACTTTGAGGGGGCATCTACTGCATTCTCCTCCTGAAGGCAGGATCAGCTGCACTTCTTGTTTCTGAAAAATGCTGGTTTGACTGTTTTTTTTAAAACCTTTGGTAATGGACACTCATAATTCCTTTGGTAATGGAATCTTCTAAGGCAGAGAGCTTCAGTTGTCCACTGCTCTTAGAAAGATCCCAAAGCTGTCAGACACTCTCCCTTATTGTGCTTTGCACTTGTTACTTTTTATTCAGTTCACTATAGGTACAGAGAGTATATTTATTTCCTTTCTAGAGGATACTGATACAGACTGATATCCATCTTTCATCAGTCTTTTCCTTAATAGCTTAAATAGTCACGATTCTTTCATTTTCTTCCTTCTCATGTGCTCCAGAACTCTGACCACTCTCACTGGTCCTGTGTGGATTCTCTCCAGCTGGTCCACACTTGGTTTTTTTTTTCCAGTTTAAGATCAAAATGAGATGCACAGCACTCCAGTTCAGAGCTTAACTGCCCCAAATAGAGTGAGGAATTATTTTCAAGTGTTAGAGGTCAGAATTGTGTTTGTGTCTCAGTGTGGTGTTGGCATTCTGATGTCGTTGACTCATGCTCAGCCCGTGATCCGTGACGACCCCGATTTCCTTGCGGAAGGACTGCCCTGCAGCGTGACCCTGTGCTCTGAGAGATCTCATACTCTGTACCTTAACTGAAAATCAAGCTGCACTGTGGCAGCAATCCTACAGGACATCTATGTATACAATTGTTTTGAAGCTAAGGAAGTGTACAGAGCTCAACCACAGGTGATTCCAAACCTAATTCAGTTTCTGTGCACAGCCATGAGCTCTGTGCTGGCTGAATCAGACATTGGGAGCTGCTGCTTTAGGTTGGCTTCTTCTCCCCACAGCGCTCACATCAGAAAGGTTGGAGAGGGTAGGGAACAGAAGAGCCTTTAATTATGCTTGGTATGTCAGACCACACTCTTTTAGTTCAGTGCTAAAAGGAAGCTCCAGACAGTGGGGGAATGAAATTAAAATTACTGTTTTGCACAGCTGTATTTTATCGATTTGTGTTAATCCAAGATAAACTGGTTTAATATAAGACTTACCGTTTTTCAACAGAGCTGCCTCATTCTCCAAATCATTTATTTCAGCCTTGGCTTTCTTTTTAATAAGAAGATCTCTGTTACTTGTTAGTCCGTATTCACTGTTAAACTCTGTTACTTCTCTGGTAAAGTTATCTTCCTCTTCAGTAATTTTTCTCTTTACATCTGCCTGAAAAAAAGAAAAGGAAGAGTGAATGTTCAGGTGAAAAAAATTAAAGTCTTTATAATCTAGGCAGACTGAGACACACTGTTGGTTTTTATCCTTAAATTAGTAGTAGGAAAGTAAATAAACAAACAAAAAATAGATGTAAAAGTAAAGAAAAAAAAATTACTTTTTCTTATAAGAAAAAGTGAAAATAGGCTACAGCTCTATCATTATGCCTGTTGTTTTAAACTTTTTTTTTCCTGCAAAAATGAAGGGTTTATTCTTGACAATACAGCATTAAAAAAATCACTACATTATGTTATAGACTTTAACCAGCAGATTTTCTTGTATTGAAATTAGAAAATTCTGTTAAAAGTCACTAGCATAATGGGGCAGCTCTTTTTTTTTTTTAGCTTGTTATTAAACGAAGTAAGTGTTGTTTAACCCTCTGCAGAATGCAGATGTACTTTAACTCCCATTATAACTACCAATAATGCTGTTGTTGATAGAATATCACAGTTTATTTTTCTGGGGGGAAAAAAACCACTCAAAAGAGTAAGGTTATATTAAATTCCTTCTAAGAAATCTTAATTGATTGCTAAATTAAATAAAATGAAATGACGCCTATATACAGGAAAAATGAGAAGATAACATATATCAAACTTCATACATATACTGGGAATACTTTGGGTGATGCAGAAATATGACTTAAAAAGATATCTGCCTAAATATTTAGGTTTAATACTGGTGATTTGTACTGAAGGTTTAATATTTAGTTCTGCTGATTTAAAGGGCAAGTACATATGCAGAAAAGACTGTTCCTCTGTGGCATTTCTTCACATGTATGGATCCAAGAAGTCTCAACAAAGTAAGAGGAGGGCAATATTCAGGTTAGCATATGAGAGAACTGGAAAACTTGTTGTAAGTAGCTACCTTTGAAGAGGTGGTGAGGTGTGTCTGGCATCAAAGAGATTGTGTGCTATGTCAGGATTGCTAAACTGTCCACATTTCCTAAAATGTGGTGTGGGCCTCCCTGGGGTTTTCCTTTGATCCTTTTCAATATTTTTTACTGTGGATGAGGCAATCCAATTTAAGGCGAGGCTTCTGTAGCTTACTTTTACAAAGGAAATAATCTGGCAGAATTGGAGTTCAGTCATACAACAGCAAACATTAGAAAATGAAGTCAATATAAAATCAGCTTTGGAGATAAAATGCAGCATACACTACCTCA
Organism: Leptocoma aspasia; assembly: GCA_013399835.1. Classification (NCBI taxonomy): domain Eukaryota; kingdom Metazoa; phylum Chordata; class Aves; order Passeriformes; family Nectariniidae; genus Leptocoma; species Leptocoma aspasia. The sequence goes on along the minus strand of VXAX01001186.1, from coordinate 614,182 downwards.
GATCATGGTTTAAATGAAATGTGAGAATTCATCTAAGTTCACATTGTTACATATACTAATATTAAAAAAAATATTTTCTTGATTTGAAACATTAGCTTTTCCAGATTTTCAAATTTTTCAAAGCTGGTTGCTCTTGTAGAATAGAAAAGAGCTGTGTGAATATCACAGCTGGAAACATACCGTGACTTTAAGAAGACTGGTTCTTTGATTAATAAGTTCAGCTTTTTGTTTTTCTAAGCTGTCTTCACGCTTCTTCAAAATTTCTGCATTGAGCTGCTTTACAGACAGATGCTGAACCTTCCAAAAGGAAAAAAAAAATATAAAGTAAGGTTATTATTTTGTTGTTTCATATACTCTGAAATTGTACACAAGGATCTTGGTCCAGTTTAAAAAGAGCTGGCACAGCTGCTGGACTAACAAAAGCATAACAGCTCTTTTTTTCCCTCAATGACCTTTCAGTATACTGCTAAGATTTTGAAAAGTCTCCTTTCTTTGAAAGACTCATTTAGCGGTGCTCTGTCTATCTAAAATGGCATTTTAAAATCTGCTAGGTTTAGGAGAAATTTTTTCCAGGAAAAATATTGACCACGTGGGATCCTTTAGGCAACATAATCCACTGCCCTCCATCTCACTGTGTAAAGCTCATCAGGAACCAAATGAGACAATAATATCAGAATGATATCAGGGGGACAGGGGTACAGCATCCTGGTTTTGGCTGAATGGCTGTAGATGTCATCCACTCTGCACTGCTACTGTGCAATATGCACAGGAGAGTGGGATATTTTTCTGGGCACAATTCTGGAATTTTTAGCTCAGGAAGGGTAATGAGAATTAGCTCACTGATTATTGACAGTTTGATCATAAACCCCCCAAGCCATAAAATTCAATTTTGCACATAGGTTTATTTAGAGTTTTATTAGTTTTAACCATTAGTTTATATGATAGGAGGGTGTGCTGTTCAACCACTGCATTTTCAAAATTTGCTGAAGACTTCTCATTTTTCTAGCACATCTACTGTATCATCATCTAACCTAAGTGCAGATATATGGTGGGATAAACTATAACAATAACAAATAGATAACAGCTAAGTGTTTTAGAGTCTGAAAGGAAGAGAATAATTTATTTGATGGAGTGTCAAGTTCTCTTGACTCAGAGCAATGAATAGGGAAAACAAAGTTAAGATGTGCCCACAGAGAGTAAAGGTACAGGGTAAGGATTAGGAATGAAATTGAATAGTCAGGATCATACATGAGTGTTTGTGTGTGTAGAAGCAGAAAAGACCAAATAAGAGTGGTATTACAGAGGTAAAAATGAAAATATTTTAAAGTTAAATAATGCACATGATTGTGGAGAGGGCACAGATGAAGTGCATCTGATCAAAATAGGAGGATAGTGGAATGAAATGACCAAGGACTACAATGTGAGAGTTGGAAAGGAAAGGACTAGATTTTTTTCCTCATCCCTGATATGTCCAGCATGCTAAGTGTGTAGGTCATGCTTGGCTCAGAATTTATTTTACATATTAATTCAAAGAGAGTAGGTGGTCTTACATCACTGCATTTGTAATATTGTACATAACTAGCTTCAGGGTAGTTTCTCCAGGATGTCAAAACTCATCTATGCATTTGCAATCAATTTTTTAAAGAAGTCATTGAACTACAAATAGCAAAATGCTGTAATTTGGGTTCTAGTTACATGCTACCTGGTTTTACAGAAGAGAGGGAAAAATTGCATTTCCTAGGATTCTTTGATTGACCACAGGCAGTGTCTGTGAAATAGATGTCAGAAAACTTCTAAAATCAGTCTCATCATCTCGGTCAGGCATCAGCTGCTGAGCATGCACATGGCTGGATATTTGTGCTTATGAAGAACTGCAGTTATTTGGTGTGGGATAAATTGAACAGCATTATCTGAACAGCATTATTTAATATTATTTGAATTACATGAACTATTGCAGACATATGTAAACCTAATTCCTGTAGTGAAAAATAAATTACTTTAAATAATGTCAATAACTGTGTAATCTTTAAACCTAAATACAGTCTGATTGAAATGCATTTTTCTATTCCACTACTTTTCTGTATAATTTCGTATCTATAAATGAATCAACGTCAGACTAGGCAAGCAAGTAAAATATATTTTTGTTGACATCAGTGAGAATATCATTAATACTGGTCAGTAAAGCACACAAAATTTAATTAGGAATAGTTCTTCAGCTCTTCCCATTAGTCATTTACAATAATGGCTCTACTCTCGGGACCTTCTGTACCTACCACAAAAACCTTGATTATAAATCACAATGCATCGATAACAAATTAGTAGTATAAACATAAAATTGTGATGTTTGTAAATAAAATTATGAGTAAGACTACTGAGGACTTCACCTAACAAGCAACATCCAGATATAATCTGTGTTGGATAAATAAGTTACTATTTTAAAGCACCTTTGGGCCCTGAGATTGTGGCATGCATAAATGTGAGTGTCTGAATAACTGCCTTCATGATTATACTCTCAATTTGCAACCAGTAAATATTTGTAAATTAGTTCTATTCTGATCCCTTCTCAGCAATGTTGTTACTTATATATATATATACATATATTATATAGTCCATTACAAAAGGCAGAAGAGACTGTTCTAGGAAGAATGAAAGTCATCCCCCAAACATTTATTTTCACAACTCGATGAGGCAATCTCCTGAAGGTTCTTGAAGTTGTTTATTTAAATGATAGGATCCAACAGCCTGACTTCAAAGGAGGCTCTACACGCTTTCCTGTTGTGAACACACATTCTGTCAGCACAGACACTTAAGAACACAGGGGAGGGTATTTAGATTTAATTTTAAGACACAAGCAAATGGATTTTTAAATAATTTGCAACCACAGGTGTTATCGGTGAAAAACTCTGCAAAACCGGTGGCTTAATCTGAAAATACATCTGCAGTTTGATTAAATGGAAAGAGTAATAAATCACTAAATAGATTCAGAAACTTTCCTCTGTCTTTGGCCTCCCTAGAAAAACACTTAGGGCTTGTAAGCCTTAACTGTAAGCTCACAGAAAGATCTTCAGTATATGACTCAAGATCCTGTGAAATAAACATAGGGAATGTTTCCATATATTTTCTGTGAAAGGCCATTAATAAATGGCATTGGGCAACCAAGGGATGGCTTCTGTACGCTGGAGGAAAGTGCTGTAATAAGTTGCAGGACTGTTGCAACAGGGTATGCAACAGGGTATGCAACAGGGTATGCAACAGGGTATCTCAGACCGTGCCCCAAAAGTCAGCCTGAACACAGCCAGGGGCCAGCCCCGAGGGTGACATCTGTGGGAGGAAGGATGTTGACAGACACATTTTTAATTCAGAAAGGCACAGTGCAGGTTTCCTCCACGCTGTGCTACTCAGCAGGTGAAGCACACTCCTCGAAAGTGCTTATGGATCTATTCCTGAAAGAATAGGTCGTTATTTGTAAACATAACGTATTTCATTATTATGTACACTTAAATATGCCCGCTCACCTTGGTTTCTAAGTTAATTTTTGCAGCGCTCAGCTCTTCTTTTATTTGGTTAATTTTTTCATAACCTCTATTTATGTCACATTTAGCTGCAAGACAACAAAAACCTGTAAGAGTATGTGCTCAGTTTGTAAACATTACATCCTTAATAGAAACGTGCTGGTGGCAAGAACCAGCCATGCTGGCTTTGCCAAGCTGTCCCTGTCACGAGTCCCCTCAGGACACCCCTGTGGGACTCATCCTCTGGGAATGGGGACGCCCCTCAGGACGACCTTGTTGGATGAAGCTCCTCTTCTCCCTCGCCTGCTTCTCTGTGAACTGTATCTGCTGGAACAAAGCGTTCAGGTTCATTCCCGGCTGCTCTGGGGCCCGCGGGCTCTGTGGGCCGGGCTCTTTGTGAGGGCTCCCGGAAGGTCCCCACAGCCCTGCCCTCAGGCCTCTGCCCCGGCCTGGGCCTCCCTGGCCTTGGGACAGAGGCCCAGGGACACGGCTGAGGGGACACAGGGACAGAGAGGGAGGTGGGGGCTGCAGAAAGGGTGGCAAGAGCAAGCCTCAAGCAGAGGGAGATGTGGGTGACTGGGTGGAGGAGCCCAGATGGAAAACAGGGAATGGGAACACGCAGGCAGGGAAGCAGCACGGTAGGAGCAGAAGATGTTTGGTAAGGAAAAAGGCAGATGACACTGAATCATGTCAAACCTGGGCACACCTCTGAAGCTGGTTCTGACTCAGGATCTGGGGGGTTTTAGTCTAACAACTTTGACTTTTTTAATTCTCTAGGACCATGTGCTCCATACTGGTTTTCTGTCATTCAGAAGCTGTTTTTTCTCTACCGCTTCCTTTTTCTGTGGAGTGACCTCCATCCTTTTTAAATGTTATATCTTAGATTTACTTATCTTTCGAAGACTCATGTCCAAACAGAGAAGTTAAGGAAATAGGCTAAAAACACACAGGAGAATGTGGTAAAGCTGACTCTGTGGAACTTACGGTGATCAGACTCAGCTTGGTTGCATTTCACCATGAGTGTAAAATAGGCAGTGTTTCTGTTCCAGTTAGTCCCAGTAAACAAAGATCACAACACAGCCCATTTTATGCTCTTCTGAAGCATAATTGTGTAAAAATTTACAATGCTCTGAGTTCCTGCAAAGTTCTGGTTTGTACATTACTGTATGGTACACGTGGAAATGTAAGCACCTGGTTGAAAATATAATTCACATTGCAGAATTTGCTTTTACATCTTGGGAAGGATTGACATTCTCTATAAAGAATAACTATGTGAAGTTTGCCTATTTGCTTTGAGGCAGAAAAAGCCTGCAGGAATGAAACTTTATAGATTTCCAGCCTTTTTAACACTGAAAAATATTAGGATTATTGACAATCCTGTGTTATAGTTTTCCTCAGAGGAGACGCTGTCTTAGCATAGACTGCAGCAGCAAAGTTCAGAAATTAGAAAGTCTTTGACCATCAAACACCAAAACAATATACATGAGAGTATCATTAATGAAAAACCTGTTCTAAGTTAGCAGAGTGAAACAGAATTCTGGAAAAATCTTATAGCATTTACTGCCTAAAAGGCATCACGTTACAGCTGGTAGTGTGTTAGAAAAGGATGTTTTTTAAAGGAAAGACATTGCTCTAAGAAAGAAAATGTGGGTTATGATGAAATTTAAAACCCTGAAACTAGCACATTATGTTGCAGGAAATGCAATTATTTTTTTAAAATGGCACAAAGTGCAACTGAGGGGGAAGAGTTCACAAAAGTGAATTTAGAAAATGTTTCAGAAGTGAAGCTTCCTACCCAAAGGCCAAAGGAAAAGCAGATGAGTCAAACGGGAACATTTGGTGATTGAGACAGTGATTTGTTACACAGGTCTTATGAGTGAAAAAGTCATTTTACAAAATTCAAGAAAATGAACTGCTCTATCAGTGGATCAAGGAGAAAATAAAATGAAAAGCTTTCTTTGAAGTTTTTGAGACTTGGCTGCTTTTGTGTTGGAAGCTGAGAAGGCTGCTGTAGGCTGGGCTAGAGCTCAGTGTCACTTATTAAAGAACTACTGTGTTTTGTGGAGGGTGCTTCAGCGCCTCTAATTACGGCAAAGGAGCTGTTCTCCCCAGAAAGAGGAGTCTGACTCCAACTGCACTTCTCACTGTCTGAGAATGACCATTCAGCACGATTAACAGCTCTCTAAGAGTTTCCTTCAGAAAAAAAATTTCAGTGGGACAAGTATTTGACATTAAGCTTCACAGCTTTTGACTCCTGTAGCTATTTGCCATGTGCTCGATTTTTATATGGCAAATTGCTCACAATAATAACTCAGGATTATGTAAATTTAACCACACATGTGAAACATATACTACTGGTTTCAGAATCAGGATCAAGCCCGGGATCAAAGGTGTGCAGTTGCTGGCTCCCATGGAAAGGGATGAGATGGCACAAACCTGAATGTTTCAGGATAAAAGTGAAACGTGCATTACCTTCACTCCACTCCAACTTTTGCAAAGCTTAAGATCTTTGGTAGATCGCTAGCTGCTAGAAAGGTGACTTTAATTTCATTCTGTCGGTCATATCAGTATATCCTAATCTTAATCTATATCTGTATCTTAATCACTGTGCTGTAATCAGGTCATGTCTTTTTAGTGCTCTTCAAAATTACTAATTGCCCTTTGTAATCAGGCTGCTGTGCTAATAGTAAAGTTTCTTCTACAAGTTTCTTCTCTAGTTTGTGTAGGACGAAGAAAAGAAAGATTCTGCTTGCAATTTCAAGACACTAAAAATTATTACTGTAATTTATTTCTAAATCATATACGCTCAGATTACTTCATAAATTGTTTTTCTAAAAGCCAAAAAATAGAGGCAAAAGTAAAGAAGTGGCAGGGTAAAAGTTGGATGATGCAATATGGCCTTCACCAGAAGAAATGCATGATAAGAACTAGAAATTGTAGGATTATAGTTACAAATAAATTTTGTCTTTTGGTCTTAAGCACTGTTAGTATTATTTTTTCCATATACAAACTACACTGCTTACTTTTGAATGGTTTTATTTATAGCAAACCTTCTTGCCAACCTACATCTTTCTGGTCTTCCTTTGCTCTTGGTGGTCTTTGTATTTGACAACTACTTTTGTCTACCTCACATGAAGGAATAAAGTCAAATTCTTCTGTGGCATAAATTCACAGCTGCCATTTTGCATTACAGGAAAAAGCCTATATATATGTGTGTGTGTGTGTGTGTATGTTAAAAACAAAAATATATATGAGAGTGCTCTAGCCACTTGGAATGTAATGCTGAGCAGCAATTCTATCGGAGAGAAACCACAAACTGAGAAACCCAGTAGTTATCATAAATCAGCATTAAAAAATCACAGACTTATTAAAAATTAATTTTCTAATGTCACTTCTAAACAGCAAGGCTCTGTTATTTAAAACTGTTGAAATTGTTAAAATGCAGCAAGCAGTGTAACTTGGTGACATCAAATAAAGGGTTTTCAATGTAAATCAAGAACATTTTCTGTGCTGGTTCTCCTGCTCTCGCTGGCCACTTAACAACCTCAACTACTTCTGAAAACCTAGAGCAGGACAACAGAAAAGGAAAACATTAAAATGCAGTAATAACCTATAATTTATGACCTATCTCAAATTTCCTGAGGAACTCAGGCTAAGAACAGTCTAGTTTTTATCTCTGGAAGAGTGAGAGCAAACTGCTGACCCACAGGCTGCAAGCGCTCCATTTCTAGCAGAGTGCTCAGCAAGGCAGTCATGAATGGACACCCTGTTTCCCCCTTGTAACAGGAAGGAAATAGACTACAAAATTAATGTAATATGTAAAAAAATATTGCATAAAAAATTTAATAAAATATAAAATAATAGGAAATAGAGAAATAAATCCCTGGAAAATTATATGGAATTGAGTATCATGAGAAATGAGAATGTTTCTCTTTACCCCAAATCCCTATTTGTTATTTCAGGTGAAAAAACTGTGAGTCAGTGAAAAGCTCTGTTTTTTTATTAAAAAATATTAAGCAGTAACTTTGTACTCCCCCATTACATGCCTGGCTGCAATGGAGAATTGGTGATACCCTTTTCCACTTTGGTAGGAATGTAAACAACTTCACAACAGATGTTCTGTATAAGGACAAAGCCTGCTATTTGCATTGTGATATCTCTGTTTGAGTCTTATATCCAAGATTTTGTTTAATTCCATCTGGAAAGGCTTCACTGGATCCCTTTAGCTTACTAAAGCAAAGATTATTCTTTTATGGGTTTAAATCTAAGTTTTCTGTTTTCTTTGGTCAGACAACACACCACCTGCTTTCTTTGCTGTTTGGTAACTGTGCTGTTGCAGAGGTATCCACCTTGTTCCTCTGCCGTGGTTGAGAGTCTTAAATACATTTCAGTTGTTTCTTTTATTGGGTCAGAGAGTCTATCCCAAAACTTTTATACTCTGATATTCTGTACTATTTGGATAAGCAACAAAGGCTCTCATTTTGAAACATATCAGAGCTCTTATTTATCTTGGCATAAGGGTAGTAACTTGCCTAATGAAGAAAAAATTTTCAGATCTGGAGTGCATATCACAGTACAAAACAGCCTTGAATTTGCATTTTCACAGTAAATTTTCTTAATTCTTTTTATGGGAGATTGTAGTTTGCTTTACATCAATACCCCCAATTACCCCTAAACTGGCATCCAATGGAAGCTACAACAGAAACAGTGAATAAGTACTTCTTACATTGTAATTGCTTGTATCTTCCATTTATAAAAGAGATTTTTTAAATTGATATTAGCAGAAATGTAAATAAATTATCCATTATGTTGTAACATCCTATAAGAAGATGGGTGGTAGAATTAAATCCTCTGAAAAAAGGACTGTTAAAGAAAAACTTTGAGGACTGGGACCTTCATGTAAGAAAGTAATCTTGAAATGCATTAACCAGTCTGTTGAAAAGACTTTGTTTTAATTGATTAATTATGGTATGTTTCCTATAGGCATATAATGCAAGTATGCCAGCTTAGTTCTTTTTGTCATATAAATTTTACCTTAATCATAGAAAAATATCAATAAACACCAAAGGAGAAAGTAATAATTTTGCAGTTGTTAATCAATGAAATTTTTTTTCCATTTCAGTCAGTTCTCAGAAGTTCACATATAATCCTGCTAAATTATCAGGTGAGTAGCTGTCATTATTTCTTCTAATATATTTCAGATTTTTAAAAAAATTGTTCTTAAAGCTCTATTTCTACTTGATGCTGCACTTGTAGGAAAAAGAGTATGTGCAGACAACTGAAATGAAATGGCTTTATTGTCTTTATTCATAACAGGAGGGTTATTTAGTGCTAGGTTAGATAACTTTTATCCTTCCACTGTATGCATTAAAGCCAAATGAGTTTCTTGCACAATGAGAATAAATCTCATGTGAAACCAAGAGTTGACCATTACTCTTTTAGGCTTCTCTGCTAATAGTTTTTTCATAAGATGAATTTTGTGGTTCCATCTGTGTTCCTTCTTAAAAACACGACAACTTCCTTAGACATTCAGAAACATTGGATACACGCCCAGGGGCTGAACTAGGCAGCAGCAGAAATTATTCCATATTCCATGCAAATGCCCAGACCAAGAAAGTTTGAGGAAGGGATGTCTCAGTTTGACTAAAACATAGACCCTGAATCTGAAAACTTCCTGCATTGAAACTGCATGGTCTCCTAAAACCTCTTGCTAAAATAGGGCCAGATAGTATTTTTGAGTGACAGACTGCTTTCTAAGAAAGTTTCAATTCTAATAGTTTATGCTGGAAAAAAAAAGAAGCTGTTGTCCCTACTCCCTCAAAATATCCTGAACAGTTTTCAGGATACTTCTTTCCTTGAGGATATTGTGGAAAAGGTGTGTTCTACCTGCAGGTTTTACAAGCTGCTTTGTAAAATCCAATCCTATAACTATATCTCTATAAAACTGGGCCCTCTTCATTTTGCACAGCCCTTTTCAGGCAGAGGTACATATTTAATAAAGACTTAACAATGATAAATAACACTACATAAACTTTACTGCCTATTGATCCTGGTGTTATGCTGTAATTTCATCTTTTTTAAAGGTGGCATAAAAACAGAGAACCTAGAGTTAGGTTTCTATCCCTTCCATATTCTTTACCATTGAGGCTTCTGGAAGATTAACTACCTTTAATCCTGAAATTTTCAAAGGCTTCATGGCACACATCTGCATACATCTGCCAGGACTCAGAGCATAGGCAGGATAATAAAAGCATTCCATTCAAGCAGAGTAGAAAGTCACAGCTGCAGTAAGCATGTATTATCAATTGTGCCACATTCATAAATTAATAATTTGCATTGTATTACAGTCACTTCTTTCCAGAAGCATTAAACATGTCTATTCACAGATTGTGTGAAAAGTATATAAATAATTCTGCTGGGTTTGTCTTTTTACAGCTTGTCTTTTGAGAAAGAAGATAACAGAAGGCAAGTGAATTGGAATAAGTGGCAAAAATGTTACTCCTTTAAAAATAATTACTTTTTTCTCATTTTGAAAAATAAATCAGAATGTTTTAAATATCTGCACTAAGTCAGTTCTTTGAATACAAAATTAATATCCATAGTTGAGACAGAAGAGTTTATAAAAGTGAACAACACACAGTGCTTTCATGTGTGTTTTCATGCATATTTTGGCCTGTTCCTCTTTCTTTTAAAATATCTATCATATCAAGGCTACTGTTGATGGTGTTTTTAACCCTGCTCTTCCATTGCTAAAATAAATAAACATCTTAAATGCCAGTTTCAAAGCAATTGTTGTTGGTTGTGAATGCTGTTAGATCTCCCAGTGCTGAAAAGCCTATATATATGTAAAAATAAAATTAAAAAAAAAAAAAAATAAAAAAAAAAAAAAAGAATAAAAATAACATGCTTAAGGTACACAGAACAATGGAATTCCCCGGAGCGAGCTATCAGCTAAACAAAGCCTATTTACTGACAAAAAATGGAGAAGGTTAAACAATGCCCATTTCAGGGTACTGAAAGAATCCTGCAATGCTGATTTGCACTGAATGCATCTGTAGGTATTTTGTGTGTATCTGTTCAATTCAGGGCTATCTCAATACAACTAAAGACTAATAATGTTATTCCCCATATTCATGAACAGGAAAAGTGGTGGTCAAATAAAATGTGGATGTGATGGTTTGACCTCAACACCAAGCAAGGTCTTAGAGTAGATTTTGAATGAAAAAAATTATCAAGAGCCTAGAAGTAAATGGAAAGTGGGAAAAACTACAACATGATTTTATCAAGGAAGGATTGTATCAGACTAACTTAATATCTTTATTTGATAAGATAATTGTCCCAGAGAAGAGTAATGCAGTAGACCTAATCTACCTTGATCGAAATTAGGCATTATAATGTTTGTTGTAGGAAGTTACTGAGGGTGGAAAAGACAAGCTTTAATGCCGGCCCTGAAAGTGGAAGAGGAGCTGAGTAAAGGGTTATATTAAAATGTGGTTCTGTTAAAAATGAAAATATCAAAATGAAAGGTGTTTGCTAGTAGAATTCCTCTAGGACGGATCTTGGCACTGATTTAAGTACCATTTTTGAACTTGGTGAGGGAAGGAGAATGGGTATGGCATTAAGAGGTGACACAAAATTGGAATGACTAGCGTATCAGAAAAAATAAATGACATCATGGACTGACAAAATGAAAATCTAATAGTACAGAAACTAGGAAAGGGTGCTTGGGAATTAATGTCATGTTCTTTTAGTATAACCTGGTGTCTTGATAATCGGCATCAATAGTGAGGGGAAGAGGTTTAATGCATTAATCAGCTGTGGTGTGACCATGAGCCGCCTTTGTGTCGTGGCCATGAGGCAGTTTCAGGATATATTGGATGAAGAACATTCAGTGAAGACTGCTAACAAAGTGTTAATTTTGCTTTACAAGGCATTAGTAAGACAACTCTCAGAATATTGTTTACAGTTCTCATGACCCACATGGATGCACAGCAGGTGCAGAGTGGGCTGGTTAGGGGAAAGGAGTACCTGTTTTTGCAGCTGAGATGAAAATAGCTTATCTGGCAAAACAAAGCTTGAAAGGGCATATGGTTTTCTTTATAAGTATGTGTGGGGGTAGATGTGAGGGAAGGCGACTTTTATGTTAAAGGATAACACTATTTCAAGATCAGATACTTACAAACAATTATGAATAAATGACAAATTTAAAAGAAGGTTCTTGGCAATCTATGCAAAGCTCTGGAACTGCTTACAGACAAGGTCATGGAGGCAGGGACCTGAACTACTTCCAGATGGAAATTTATAAATTAATAAAGGGTATGTGCAACATGGTGAAGAGATCATGTGTCAGAATATAAAGTTTGGGATATAAAGCTTTGGATACCTACTGACATTGCCAGGGAAGCTTAATTGGAAACTTGTTTGTGTACTTTATTTATACAGTCTCTAAAAAGAAATGTTTCCAACTGCCAGCCCTTCTATTCTGCATTCCCCAAGACTTTTATGTTCCTTCTTGGTGCAAAGTATAGGATAAGGGGACTGCCCTTTCTTAAATGGTAAGACTAGAAGCAGGCAAAAATGGAACATTTTTTTAAGATGTCAGGTGTTAAGCATTTAACCTACCTCTATGCTCAGGATTCAACTGATCACCTGATTGAGGTTAGGAAGTATTTCTTCTCCAAATCATAGTGATTAGGATCATGGAGGGTATTGGATTCCTCTCTAACATAAACTGTCTAAAAAGGCATATGAGTTTTTTCTTTGTGAAGCATCTGCTCTTGCAGACTGCTAGTCCAGAGTTACAAGCCATGGAACCTTGTGAGAAATAGTTGGCAATTGTCTGGAATACAGAACTTTCCAAATTCAAACCCCTCATAGACAGAGAATGGTTTCTCCCACGCTTCTCAGTCCCTTTTGAGCGCCATCTGGAGCAGCAGTAAAATAAAACTGAACTCCTTTCATTATCATATTTGATACATAAATCCAGTTAAAATTAGCTTTTTTTCCCCCTCCCCAATAAATTGTGTGATTAAATTTAAGCTGAAAACTTTTGTTAAGTCATTGTTGTGGTTCAACCCCAGCCAGCAACTAAGCACCACACAGCTGCTTCCTCAGTCCTCCTGCCCCAGTGGGATGAGAGAATTGGAAAGGTAAAAGTCAGAAAAGAGTGGGTTGAGAAAAGAACAGTTTAAAAATTAAGATCAGAATAATAAATTGGAATGAAAAGGAAAATAACAAGA